>JARVGV010001459.1:18922362-18933324 GCA_031762435.1 Hypsolebias longignatus | reverse complement strand
GGAGACAGTAATACATGCATTTATTACATCTAGGCTTGATTACTGCAATTCACTCCTGTTTGGTATCAGTCAGACCATTGCACAACTACAACTGGTCCAGAACGCAGCAGCACGATTTTTAACCAGTACAGGCAAAAGAGAGCACATTACACCAGTCTTGACCTCCCTACACTGGATACTGGTTCATCTTAGAATCCAGTTCAAAGTTCTCCTGTATGTCTACAAATCAGTGAACAGTCTCGCAACCCCCCTATCTCTCTGATTTACTGACTTTGGAACGAGTTACCTCTGATCATAAGACAGGCACCTCCCTCTTGGTTTTGAAATCCCGTTTAAAGACCCACTACTATTCTGTTGCTTTCAACACCTGATGATCTGTGTTTGGTCGTTATATTTATTATCTGCAACAATTTTATGTCTATTTTTGTTTTTTTACTTCATTTTGTATGTTGCCTGTTGTTTGTTTGTTTGTACAGCACTTTGGTTGGACTTGTTGCTGTTTAAGTGCTCTATTAATAAAATGGTATGGATGCCATCTCTCCTCATCAGACCGTGTTTCCCCAAAAAGCACTCCAGTTATTTATGTAGCCCACGCTGTTTTCAGGACACCACCTGGACACCCAGCGGTTGAACAACAACATCTGGCTAAAACATGTTGTCGCTGTCAGGTTGGGGAGGGGGCCAGAGAAAACTGCAAAGTCCGACAGTTTCTGAAAAGTGACACACCCATGCAACATTAATTTTAGTGACCTCCGATTGGTGTAACCAGGTGTCATTACCTCCGACATGAACAACAGTTTTACTGTATTTAATCTTAGCAGTTTCAGGTAGGATTCACTGTCGCCCGCTCTGGCCCCCGGAATGTCTCTGGAGTCACTAGTGCCATGATTGTGGACTGTTTAGTTTGCAGTAACAACGTTTGTGTTTAGAAAGTTCTCCTGTCTGTCTCACCTCCAGGATGCGAATCTCACGAGCCTTCTCACTGAGGCTGTTTTTGCCGGCCTCCAGCTCTCCCTCCAGGTGACGCAGTCTGTTGGTCAGAAGCTCCTTATCTAGCTGGTGGTTGTCTCTCTCCTCACATGCAAGCTGAAGCTCCCTCTTCTGTCGTGACATCTACATTAATTGATAAATAGTCATTAGAAACAGTAAAGGCACTGAATTAGCGAATACATGGATAAACACTCAACGTAGGCACACACTTCTTCCTCTAGTCTCCTCAGATTTAAATGGTTTCTTTCCAGCTCGGATTTGGCGTCGTTTCCATGACGGTGGGCCTCTTGTACTTCCTTGCGTGTTCTCTCTTTCTCCTCATCCAGCTGAACCCTGAGAACCTGAGTCTCTTCTTTCAAGGATGCGTTTAAACTTTCATACTGACGGAGAGACAGAAGAGGACAGTAACAAGACAAAAAGGAGAGAAATGTTTAAACCATGTTTCCTAATGAGCAGCACAACAAACCAGGGGAAGTCATCTTTGATGCAAAGATTCAAAGTTCTCACGTCTTTGCTGAGTTTCTCCAGAGCTCTCTCCTGCTGCCGTTTGGTCTCCTCCAGCTGGATGATGGTGTGTTTGAGTGTCTCCTTGTCTCTAACTGCAGTTTCCAGATGCAGGCTGAGCTCGTTGTGCTCCTGGGTCATTCTGGAAGCTTTTCTCTTTGCCTCATCGAGCTCAGATCTCAGACCTCTTACCTCAGAGTGGAGGGCGAGCTCTGCCTCTGAGCTCTCTGTGGCGTTGCTCTGCAGCTGAGCCTGAGGAATCAAACATATACAGATTTACTGTTTTTATGGTATGAAACACTCAGAGATAGATAATGTTTTATATTTACCTCTAATCTTGAGAGTTTCTCTTTGAGACGAGTGTTGGTGGCCTCCTGCTCCCTCTGAGCATCCTGAAGCGAGTTAGCCTCTATCTGAGCTTTGCTGAGATGGATTTTAGTCGTTTCTAGTTCCTCTTCGGAGACGGTGTACTTCTCTTTGAGTTGAATGACTTCACTTTGTACCACACAGAGTTTCTGCTCCAGCTCTGAGAGCGCTGCTGGGCTAGGGAGCTAGGAGGAGGAGAAAGATGGGATGAAAGCAGAAAACTTTAAATATTTATTTAACGACCATTTAAATGAATACAAAAAAATACATTCTTGTCATACAGCGAATAAACAAATATTTTCCTTATGAGGTGAAACGAACCAGTTTATTTTTCTCCTGTGCCTTAGCATAGTCCTCTTTAGCCTTCTGCAGCTGGTCCTTCAGCCTGTCGATTTCATACTTCAGCTCAGCCTCCTGGCTCTGGTGAGACTTTTTTATGGCGATCACCTCCATGACCTTCTTGTCAAACTCTGTCCTCTGCTTCTCCAGCTGGGACTTGGTCTTCAGCAGATCAGTGCTGGTTCTCTGGAGCTCCTGAAAAGGTTTGTTTCATTTTCATGAATACAATGTTTTAAGGATCATTCATCAGTACATTAAGAGATTTAGTGGCATTTGCTGCACCTGGTTGAGCATCTCTGTGTGGCTCGGGTCTGGTTTCTGTTGTTTCATTGTGCTCATCTTCTCCTTCAGCTCCTTTAGCTCATCCTCAGACTCCTCTTTCTCCAGACGGATTTGCAGAAGCCTGAAAAATGTTCCCAAACAACCTCAACAACTCATAAAACCTTTTGTTATAAACACCTCATCATTATCTCATCAGCTGCAGTTCAATTGTATGAGGAAATCATGAATTTAATTTGGTCATTAATGAGCAAATGATTAATCTTCACACAACACAAAGTCAGATAAATTCACAGGAAATCACGTCTACAGTATTCTTTTACAAAACACAAACACAAAGACTTTCCACACCATTGCTTCATCTTTGATGAGTCAGTTTCCATATAATTGACAGATTTTACAGACTATTTAATTAGGAATGGAGACATAGCGCTGCATGCTTGTTTAAACTTGGCTGCAACACTGTTTCCATTCAAAATAGGACCTAAAGAACTTGTGTATTAAAAGAAGTATGATCTATTTAATTGCTGAGCCAGACAAACACTTAGGGAGGATTTTACAGCAGTCAGGAATTAAGTTTTATGCCTCATAAATAAGATACACAGAGTGTGGATGGTCTAGATACTACGGTGAGACAGTGAGTAGGATTAGTCACATCTAAACGTCCACATATCTAACACAGAGACGTCAAATCTGTGACCCTCACTGTGCTTCAGGGTTGCTGGGTGGCTCTCTGAGAGAGACAGGGAGAAGAACAAATAGTGACCCAGCAGAGAAAAGAGGAAAAAACAAACAGATTAGTAATAAATTGAGTGCAAAGAGAGACCATGAATGTGATTAAAAACCTGGTGAAGTCTGGAGAATGCTAACCCAGATAAGTGAGTTTAAATAATCCACGTGAACTCCAGAATATTTATGTACTCACTCTTGCTTAGTGGCTCGCAGCTCGTCCCTGGTGGCGTGAAACTGCTCCATCCAGTGGCTGCTCTCGTCTCTACAGTCCTCCAGCTGCTGCTGCAGGGAGCGAATGGTCGTGTTCACACGCAGCCGCTCCGCCTCGATCCCTGCGTGAGACTGCAGCAGGAGACAGAAAGATATTTCACCATGTTCAGTTTAAAGGCCAACATGCCCCTGTACATCTGAAGTTTAGAAAAAAAAAATCATAACAAAGTCACAAAAACAACTATTTTACTTTCTGTGTCAGTGAAAAGGTCAAAGTGCAGGAGTTGATGTGAAAATCAGTGATATTTGACTTCAGCTACAGAGGTACAGTTTAATGAAGTAGTAAACCCTTGTTTATAAGAATAATCTTTATAAATCAACTTTACTGAAAAGTTATGTTTATATGCTGTGTGTTAAACCATCCACTGTACCTTTACACTTAAGTTCAAAGAGCTAAACTTTCTTGTAATCTTTTAAATTAGTCTTGATGAAGTTTTTAGGCTTTTTGGATTTGATGAATCCTTGTGCCTGACCAGAACAGCATGTGCAGAAAACAAACCTGAACTAATGGAGGACAACAGAAGCATGACAGCTACAGAAAATAGCTACAGCCGACGAATAGCATCTAAAAGTCATCTCTCTCAAACAGGAAGAAAAATCCAAAGATCTTACAAGTCCTGAAATCTTCCTTTAGTCGATTAATAATTGTATCCCTAAACTATTTTATATATCAAACTGAGCCATATTTGACCGTTTTCATATACAGTAGTTGTTGTTTTTTTTGGACTAAAAATAGAAACAAATTGTATCTCTGTTTTGGACTGTTGGTATCAAAGTGTCTAAATGTTTTATTTAAACAGGCTTTTTGCCAAGTTGTCTGTTTTGTGTCAACAACACCGTTCCATCTGTGTTTAGGAGCTTTTTTAAGCCTAAAAAAAAACAACAAAAAAAACAATGGACATTACAAGCATCACAGTGGCGCAACTGGTAAAACTGCTGCCTCTCAGCGAGCAGGTCCCTGGTTCAAATCCTGGTCCGGGGGCCTTCCTGGGTGGAGTTTGCATGTTCTCTCCGTGCGTACATGGGTTTTCTCTGGGTATTCCAGTTTCCTCCCACAGTCCAAAAACATGCACGTTGGGCTGATTAGTAACTCTAATTTGTCCCTAGGTGTGAGTGAGAGAGTGAATGGTTGTTTGTCTCTATGTGTCCCTGTGATGGACTTGCGACCCGTCCAGGGTGTACCCCGCCCCTCACACTATGATTGCTGGACATGGGCACTGGCAAACCCCGTAACCCAAAATGGAAGAAGCGGGTAAAAGATAATGGATGGATGGATTTTGTACCATGTGTGAAGCCCACAAGTGGAAGGGACAGCTCCCTCCTGCAGCTGATCAGCTGATCTCCTTCTCTGCCACACACATTTCTCCTGCATCGGCTTTGTGAAGGGTTAACCCTTTGCTGTCCAGATGCACTGATCGACTTTCCTCTTCCAACTTAAAAGTCAAAGTATGTCACATTGTAAATATCATCATAATCACAAAATATAAAAGTATTAAAAGTTATTTTAAGTTATTTTACAACTTCTATGTTCAGTTGTTTCAGTGTAACCGATCAAGAAGTACATTTCTGCTCGGTGCTGCAGAGCTGAAGCTGTGTGACATCCCTTTCATGTCCTGCTGCACTTCTCTTCTCTACAATTTAATTTTAAATACTGTAAAATTTTAAATGAATAATCCATGCTGCATGGATTGTTTATTTAAAATGTTACAGTATTTAAAATTAAATTGTTTATTTAAGGAGGGAGTTTGGGAGTAATAGGTGATGAGTGTGATTGCAGTCTGGCACGTCATGACCAAGTTTACTGAACTTGAACTGAACTTAAACTTGGATCTCTACTTAGTGGTTTTTCACTTATTGCGGGCCTTCAGGGTACGGATCCTCCACGATAAACGTGGGACTACTGTACTTAGTTTTTTAATACTTTTTCCATCTTTCAGCAATACTATATTTTCTATCATCTACAAAAATCAACTTTAATACAGCTTTTTACTTTATGTTGCACCTTTGCAAGCTACAGGTTGGTCACAGCAGGTAGTTGCACCACAATCCAGTCGTGTATAGCGAGGAAAAGAACGTTGGCAATCAAGATGGGGTGAGTTTGGTCGTTTGTTGGATTGAAAACGTTCACCAGCCAAGCCTGCAGCTGTAGATGGTCGAATAGTAAATGTGAGAAAACATGTGCTGAGACAGAGCAGCTATCTGAAACACCTTTACATCTCCACGTTTATTTCTTTCTGAAATGAACACAAACTAAAGTAATTGTGAACCAGTGGCAGCCCTGAAGGTAGGACCAAAAACATATGGTGCCGTTTTAAAAGCTTGTGCAGCAACACATAAAATCCAGTTTAAATCGTTCGCCTGCTCAGTTAAATCTTTGTAGACTTCACTCCTGATGTTTCTTATATGAGAGCAGCTCTCTTTGTCCTACTTCTGCTTACTTTCTCATCTCTCTCTCTCTCTCTCTCTGTGACCCACGCCTGTCTTTCTCTCCATCATTCCTTCCACTTTTGGACCCGCAGCACTCCTTTTCCTCCCCTGTCATATCTGTCATGGGTGTTCAGTCGCTGCTGTTGCTCTAGGCTTCAAATTTAATTTGGTTTCAATCTGCTGTAATTGCTTTGAGAGACGGCCGTGTCGGCATGTTTTTCCTCTCTTGTGTCTGCTGGAATACTCAATAGGGTGCACGTGGAAGTGTGTGTCCGTGCGTTTGTGAACACGACTAAAGGTGCATGTGTGTGAAACCTGAGGGATTGACTGGCCACACACTGTCAGTGATACACTTTGTCAAACGCCATTTTCTGTCTCGAGGCTCCCTGACAATTTGACAATGGTTTTGTTGGACTGAGACACCGAGTTCTTTGTCTTCGTCGCAACAAAGACAGAAAGAGGGAGCAAACTAAATATGCAAGACACCAAATGTTTCTGTGGCATCATATCACGACCTAACTGAATGCCAGCTGCCCTCACGAGCTCTGAATGGGAGCTGCTTTCATTAAACAACAATCTTCATGTAAGAAGGAACCGATTGAAGTAAAGGGCAAAACTGGATTGAAAAAAGTGTTTGCCCTTGACCCGCAGACTTTACTGCGTGGAGGTGAGGTGAGTTGACAGGGTACTAAGCTGATGGACCGAGATAATTTTGGTCTGACTCTAAAAAGGACCAAAAAATGTACAAAGACCAGGAAAAAAAATTGACTACCCCATTTCCCTGCAGTAAAATGTTTTTCAGGCTATTGTTTTATTCCGATCACTTCTTTTGTCACCAGTTTTGAAACGATGAAATGAAACACATACAAGCTAAGATATGCCAAATTCTATATTTATGAAATTCCACCTCACAGACACAGAACAAACAGGTTTTTTGTCCAACTTTATGTCCCTCAAAGCTCAACAGTTGGTGTTCGACTGCCAAAAAAAAAAAAAAAAATGCAGAGAATACAAATGTGTGTGTAATTGGTTGCAAGTTGATTAGTGAAAGGTGTTTTTGAATCAACCGCATTTTCACAATATGCATTGATATTCTGAGTTTGTTCTGGTTTGATATTGGAGCAGAAGAGACTAGAAAGCATGTTTGCATGTATAAATATTCCTATTTGGCTTTATATCATGTGTGTATTGATACCACAGTTTATTATTATTATTTATTTGATCAAAATGTGACCTAATTTACAGACTCTTACCCTGAGTCGTGTTCTGCTGTTGGATCAGAGCACACTTGTATTAATCACTAGCCACTCTGCTCCTTCTGAGGAAGTGGACAAAACAAGCCTGCATTCACACACATCTGTTAACAGCTGCACTGCCAAAAAGAGCAGTTGAGTGCTCTGTTTCCTTCAAGCGGAACGATTTTCCCCTCGCCCCATTTTTTTTAAATCTGTTGCTAGCTTCAAACGATTTGTGCGCAATTTTCTCTTTTGTGTCTTGTTTTGCGCTGCTCGAGAAGCATGACAACATTTTTATTTATTCTCATGTAAACGTCACTTCTAAGCTTTCTTTTTCTCTCTCGCTGTTTATTCATTTATTTATTTTTTGTCGTGTGGATGCCTTCTGCGACAAAACGAAGTGATGCGTAGCCATAATTATAAGTCAAACAATGATGTGGATACAGTCACGTCACTGGGCCCATTTTCGACACCCTGAGCCACATGCATGACTCCTGCTCCCTGCAGACACTAGTCTGGATGGTTGTTAGAACTTTGCGCCTTTTTATATTTGTGCTTCATTTAGCACCTTTGTATCTGCATTTTTTTTCATTCATTCAACCTTTATTTATACAGCCTCATTGCGCCACAAGGACTCATTTACAAGATGGATCTATTCCAGACAGAACATATAAAGTACAGACAACTAACAGTAGACAGTGACAACAACTACAGTAATGTAAAAAAATGCTGTTAAAATAAGAGTAGTGTATAAAACAATAAAACAGGGTGAAATACTAAAAGCAAGAACATGTTTGCTTTGATTTTTCTATAGACATTATCAAATGTTTGAAACACCTTAAAGAAATCAAGGTGGACAGCTTCAGTTCTTGTTGCAAGGTGTTCCAGGCTAAAGGAGCTGAGTAGGTTTGCGTGCATGTGCGGTAATGACTTCATTTGCACCAGTGGTGTCCTAACTAAACTCTCTCTGGTAAGTTCTGTGGTGAATTATCATGAGCAGTGTGGCCTCGTTCAGGGCTCCATTGTCTCTGCCACTTCGCTACAAATTATTTTCTTCTCCAATTTGTGAAATGCGTTTAACTTTGAGCTGACTATCTCAAATTTAAAATAGCATCCCATGTTCAATGATACAGAGCTGTCAGTAAGATGTTTTTCTGCCACATTTGTTTGGCCATAGCTTCTGATTTCATTATGTTTTGAATATATCCATGTAATACACTTGAAAGAAGACGAGTGAGTATGTCAGAGCTTCTGATTAAGAACAATTACAATTATTTTTAGTGATTTTCTGATGAAACGTCGTGAACAAGTTTAGCTGCTGCAGCTTTGTTGTACTGTTCCAAAGTAAAGACAGCTGCCTTTTTTTTTTTTTTTTTTGCTGTAGCGTTCTTCACAGAGGCTTCAGAACAATGCTGGCAGTCTTCTGCAGAAACGTGGCATGTCGTTGGGTCTGTGTTGAGCGTGGAGAAAAAAAAGCTGGTGTTTGATTCTGAAAAGCTGCTGAGTCGCTGCTGTGAGTAGGTGACAGCCTGCACACTCCACATCTAGTCTCTTTAGAAGAAGCAACGTGGAGATGGGAATGTGCTACCATGAGCAGAAGAAAGTGTGCAACGTTTCCGTTGTGGTGGGGGAAGATTATGGAACAGAAACAAAGACGGGGATTATCTGAGCACATGCTACAATAGCAGTACACGCACAGATCTTGCAAACGGGCCTGCCTCGGGGTGCTCTGGATCTTACAACAAAGACATGGTCTCCCCTCCATTTATTCTTTCCTCCGTTCAAGTTGGCTAATAAAGACTACAACCCCCAACTGCGGGGAATAAACCAGCCAGGGATGTGAAATTAAGGGCCATTATTTTCCCTCATTATGGACTTTTACAATGTTTAGTGACCCTAAAGGGAGTATTAAAAATATCGCCATGCAGCACTTGAAATGGTCCTTCCAATTTTATGTATAACACTTTAAGTGATAAAAACTTTCTCAAGTTTCCAATAGTCTTCCCATTCCCATTTATTACGAACAAGCTCTGCCCTCTGTGAAGTCGGCTGAACTGTTTCGAAGTTGTCACTGTGTTGCAGGAATTAATATGGCATTAGAGGAGGCAGAAAGTTTGGGGGCAGTAAACTGAGACAGATGGGCAGAAATGGAGTACGGCTGTATGATGGCAGGATAAAGCAGGCGGGCGAAGTGTGGGAGATAAAAGAACGGTTGTGGCGCCGAGGGAGATGGTGGCAGCGAGGGGTGCGAGGCGACGTCAAAATGAGTTTGTCTGTGATGTTTTTGAAATTCTGAAGTGGAAAGTCCCCCCATCTGTTATTGTGGGACGGTTCTGACTCAGTGATTTCCATGATTGGCCTTAATCCCGGCCGAGTGGAGAAGACAGAATGAAGAGCTTAAAGCAGACTGCTCTCACTCCGACAGGCTCCACTGGCTGCCGCTGCTGCTGCAGCTCACTGCCATGCTTCGTTTGCTGCCACCTAATGGGCTAAATGCTGCATGACATTGCATTTCTTTGCCCTACGACAGCATTTTGAACTGGACTGTAGGGTCATGGCAGCTTCTTTTGATGCAGCATGAAATAATCAGGAACAATAAGACACAGGTTTTCACTCTAATTTGGAATCCTTCAGCGTTCAGTGATTAATTTGGTTCTCTGTGCTTTTTGCCGATCTCCAGGAAGTAAATGAAGAAAGCTGTTTTATCATGTCAGTGATTCTTGAAATGAAGGACAGAACATGTCTGCTGGATAAAGTATACCATTTGAATAAAATGTATATTCGATATATAATTTATTCAAATAACTGAAGAAACTAACCTGGGCAATATCAGCATAACAATGCTTTCATAGTGTTTGCTGAATATTTTTTATTTTAAATTATGTAGTATGTGGGCGCTGCCTGTAAAAGCCCTTGTCCTGGAGCAGAACTCAATACATTATTGAAATTATTAAAATAATTCTAAAATAATATTTCACAACTACTCAATATAAGTATTCAAATAAATAATTTCACAAGTATCAATAAATTCAATTAAAAATCATTTTTATATATTTTACAACTTTATTGATATTGTGTCCTGATTTTTTTATTTATTTTTTGGTCAACACTGTCCAATAGGGGTGTATGATATTGAATTTTTGGCCGATATCCGATACGCCAATATGTTAAAATTTATTTGGCTGATAACCGATACCAATACCAACACCAATTTTTTTTTCCTAGGTCTACTAGTACTTACAGAGACTACATATCTTTCTCTGCTGTGGAATTAAAATACTACATTGTTCTGCATGGTCTTCATCAGTTTGACCCTCTACCTAAAGCAGATGCCAAAAAGGGGGCTGAAAACGATTTAACACTTCAACTTGGATTATGTTTAATGTCAAATTTATTCATGACATTTACTCTAACACAATGACAACACTCGCACAGTGCACATTAGTACATTTTCATAAATCTAAACTCAACGGCATGCGTGATGTCATAACATTGTGCTGCGCTGCAGGCATCCTTGTCACTGGGTTGTCATACAAAAACAGTGCCATTTGTATATTATATATTCTGGTATAAACTGATATATATACAGTACTGTATATTGACAGCACCTTTTATATCGGTGAGTTATTTTGATGGAATTGCCTATACTGTATTCGATATTTAACTTTATTGCTAATATCGGCCAATATCGATACCATACTGATAATATTGTGCAACCCTACCGTCAAACATAAAAATAATGTAAAGAATAAATAAATAAATAAATAAATAAATAAATAAATAAATAAATAAATAAATAAATAAATAAATAAATAAATAA
>JARVGV010001459.1:18840632-18858664 GCA_031762435.1 Hypsolebias longignatus | reverse complement strand
GTTGGTTTTGTTGTGGGGGGGGGGGGGTGTAGTGGGCGACAGGGCTCTCTTCAGCACCAGCCAGGCCCATCTGCTTGTCACCTGGCCTTGGCATGCAGGAGACTGGGTAATGACAGGGAAAGAAAAGCATCAGTGGGCAGAAGCTGAGAGGTAATTACTGACTGGAATCCATGCAGAAACAACACATCTGGATCCATGAGTCAAAATGTGGTGAATTATACTCTGATATCGGCTTTAATTCACGATTTTTATCTGCCGGAGTGGCAATATCAGTCCCGAGTCTGAAAATCCTTGACTCTATCCCACTCCCCTTCTGATCCCGATGGCCTCCGCTCAAAGGCAGAGACGAAATTCAGCTACACTCGAGGCGATGAAAAAGGAAGAGAAAGAGCGTGGCGCTGATATGCCAGGCCAATCTGTGTGGAAGATCAGCCATGGCAGCACTATAGCTCGAGCTTTATCCCGACCCGTTCCTACTCCATCACTTCACACATCTTCCCTAAACCCCATTATTGCTGATCAATGCTGCCTCTTTCACAGCTGCAGAGAAATGATCTGCTTGAAAGTAATATTTCCTCAGCATATTTTAAGGGTGAAGCTTGCACCGTTCTTCACTGGGAGACTTTACATTGGTGCAGCTGAGGATGACCTATAAGAGAGTAATAGAAGTCTGTATTGCCTTATAATTAACATTTAGCCTCTGCAAAAATAACTTGAATTCCCATTAAAAGCCCATTCTCCTCCACGAGAAATGGACTGACCACAGAAGTTAATGAAATTGTGCAGTTGGTCTGTGAGCATCAGCCGTCACCAAATGACCCTCCTTTAATCTCCAGCCGAGGTGACTCCGTCCGTCCGTCCGTCCGTCCGAGCCTCGGGGAGTTGAGACGTGTGCCACATTCTGACCGAGCTTCAGTCCCGCGCCAATGATCACTTTGAAAACACTAAAAGGCAAGCAGCCCTCCTTACTTTGTGGAGTCTCCCGTCTCTCCCTCCGCCTCTCCCCCGCCACCTCAAATTAAGATTTCAGTAATTAAATTGATAAAAGTCGTGCATGCCTGTGTGCCTCATGGTTCCAGACCTGATTTCCTTTGCCACACAGAAGTGGAACGCTCTGGAAGTTCTACCTTTGATGTAGCTCTTTTTTTTAATAATTGGATTCTCAATCCAACGTCTCTTCCACATACGCACAGATTTTGCCTGAATTCACTCCTGGTAAGCTCAATCGGTCACTTGTGAAGATTCTGGTTGCAGTTTCAAATCAGATTCGAGCAGCCTAGCTTGTGGTCAGTTTGGAGCGGCTTCAGCTGTTGAGAGTTGTGGAAACAGCGGCGAAGCCACCTGGGGCTCCTCCGGCTTGCTCTACCCTCCATATCAGCTTGGCTGAGCGTAAGAGAAGGCGACTCTTTGGCCCACAGGCAGCTGGCTTCGCTCCACACTCAGCGCAACGTCTGATAATCAGCAGAAACGAGACCCCTGATGATTGCTCTGCCGAAGACGGCTGCTAACCGCTCGCTCCTCAGAATGTCAAACTAACGCTGTCATCAGAGACACCCCCCCCCCACCTTTGCCGCCACCTCCTTTTCCTCACTGAGCCATAGAAAAACATTGACCATCAATCTAAACCCTCTTTGTATCACTGGCAAATGTGAATTTAATTGCCACTGGAGGAGACTGAGGGCCTTTTTGATTTTTCTCTGTATGTCATCCTCTATCAACGCTGAGCAGATGTTTCGTGTGCACTTCTTCCAGGACACCGTTTGTCTGGCCACTTATTTTAGTTTCTGCTCTGTAAGTCTGTGCTGCGGCAGACACTATTTCAGGAGCTGCTGTGCTGCTAATGCACAATGGTCTTAAGCAGCTCGCGCCTCTTCCCTCTCCAAAAAAGGAACAGATGTTGTAAATAATGCATTTGACATTGTATTTTTGAGTCGTCACGGTAACAGAGCATCAGCCATCTCGTTTTACTGAAATTACTCAGGTCACTGTGCGCTTCAAGAGCCCAGGTCACCTCCACTTAGACTGTTCCTGACAAGTAAATTCAAATGGAGCAGGTGTAAGGGTGAGAGGGAAAAGGGGGAGACACCAATACATCCTGTATAGGTTGTTTGTTAACTTCATCATTGAATGAGGCTTAGTAAGGTAGATTATTTTAATGCGTTTTGGCAAAAGCTTGATTTGGTTGTTGAACCCGTTCACCAATTCTTCACTGTATGAATTAAAAAATTAAAATGTTTATAGTTTTAATGGTTTTAATTGTCAGTGACTGCTGATTCAAAATTTATTTTAGTTAAAGCCACCCTGAAGTGAGGAAACAAAGTAGATCTGTAGAATGATGTATTCTACCATAGTGTTGTTGTTGTTTTTACTTCAATCTGTTAACACAAAAACATACATATAAAAAAAAAAATTCCTTCACAATAAAGATAAGACATTTGGTCTGTGTAAATAAGAATAAATGCCCCGTTTGACTCAGGATATATTTTCTGATGTTGCGATATTAAAATTTTCATTGGCCTTTGCTAAAATGAGAAGAGCAAGAATTGTTTTTGCCCATGTTTGTCCGTGTTATCAAAGTATCTCATGCTCAACTGGATTAATTTAATGAAATTCTCAGAAACTAATCATTGGCTGTGCATCTTCAACTGATTAACTTCTGGAGTCAACTCAATTCAAGATGGATGCCACAGATAATCGGCCTTCGCTAACACAACAATGGAAAGATCTCAGTGAATTTTACAGCGATTGAGCTTAAAATTGGTTTTGTAGCTGAGTGTGATTGCCAACACATATTCTGAGTGCTGCACACTGTTCAACATTTTCAAAATGGCCATCACAGCAAAGCAAAGATCACAGCTCATTTCTCTAGACATTGATTTGAAATTTGATATGGTAGTAGCTGAAAGTCAGTTAAAACTCTGACATGAAAGGTGCCGTGCAATATGCATTTGTTCAAGGAATGCTAAGCCTATTATGTTTTAGAGTATTAAACACATTATGAAGGATATTTCCCACAATGATGATAATGTGTTGTTTAGTGAGGTTTACAAATTTCTAAAGGGCTAAATGGGTGGATAATATACTCAGATCATCAACTACTAATTGCTGTGGACCACTTTGTGCATTTAGAACATGCAGTTCTATTCAATAAAGAGGACTATCTATAGAAAAGCCATCTGACATTCTCTGCAGCCAACTCTGAAGTATATAACAACTTATTAAGTCTTCTAAGCACTTAAGCCTTTTCAGGGTTCTGCAGCCTAACATGGCTGCTCTGTGTCATTACGACTCACTTCACTTCGTTGCGACTTTGACTTCTTTCTTTAGTGCAAATTTCAGAGATTATAGAAACAAATGAAAGCTCTTTGTTTGCCTCTTTTGTGCAGGTATATTCAAGGTGCATCATCTCCAAAGGACATGGTCATCATTGTAGATGTGTAAGTATTTCAGACCTCTTTCGCCTTAACCCCTCTCAACCCCACCTTGGACGTCTCCTTCAAAGGACACTAGTGCCACCTGTTGGTTTGATAAAACGCTTCACGTTATAGAAGGTTTAGGCCTTATACATCCTGGTTTACTGGTTCAGAAAGTCTCTAACATATAAAGACATTAGATGTGTGCTGTCTGAATATCAAGTCAGTAAAGGGCTTGGAGGCTGGTTTTTAGGTCGCTGAAGAAAAATATAGCGCTTGAAATGAAGATTTTAATGCACTTTCTTGTGATTATACTGACTGTTATTTCCCTCAAGTTCATCCTAGATCATTTCTAATTAGATAAGCGTTCTTTTAGTTATCTTATTAAGGAATAATAAGTAGAATGCGGGGTGAGTTTGATTGAAGACTAAATAATTTACAAGCTGTTGAAAGCCTTCAGAAGTACAAACGTAATAGATCTCTCTCCATACTACCAGTCAACTGAGCGCTTGTTCCCCTGCAGGAGTGGAAGCGTCAGCGGACTCACTCTGAAGCTCATGAAAACCTCCGTGGTGGAGATGCTCGACACCCTGTCAGACGACGACTACGTGAACGTGGCAAAGGTATGTAAAAGCTTCAGCATCACATGATAACTCACTCCTGCAAGTGGCAACAATGCTAACATTTGCTTTCTTTATCAAGCTGAGTCTAATTAAGCTGGGAGTCGTTAAGTGCTGCATTGGGCTCTTGCTGCTCCCAGTTGATTGCTTGCAATGGGAACTGTGCATTGCTCTCATTTCTGCATATTTGCTCTTCCTGCACCGCTGCCCGTGTAGGATTGTGTCCATCTGTGTCTTTTACTCTCTGCTGATTACCAAGTTTTCTATTAGGATTAATTTGTAAAATATTATTTCTTTTTGCAGGGTAGATAAGACACATATGCTCACTTGCGTTTCTCCCTCACACACCCACAAACACACAAACACGCCCAGCTACTTGGTGCGGTGGATCATTTTGTAGACTCTCTTTTGGTAATCCTTCATAATCCATTGCTTTTAGCCACTGTGTGCCCCTAAATCCCAGCTCGAAGGGCAAGAGACGAGCATGGTAATCTGGGTGGGAGCGCATCTGATTTTCACCACTGTGAAGGAAGTGAGGGCTTACATAAGCCTGCTGCGAATTGTTCGCAAATACGAAAACCAGTTAACAAAAAATAATAAATGCCAGCTATTATCACTGAACACTTTTTTTTTGTCTGAATGTTTGAGACTTTTATTTTGTTTTATGACTTCCTTCCAATTGTAACATAGTTGATTTGAAGGTTTAATCCTTCAGAGGTCCTTTCCCCTCAAAAAAAAAAAAAAAGACTTTTACAAGGCATTAACTCTAAACGCTTTTGTGCATTTTATTTATTTACTTGTGTTTTAAACATGTGACCACAGCAACTTGCACGGAAAATGTCAGCATTTCTCACACGCGGTATATTTACATCAATCTGCGCTGAAAATGTCAGCGGATTCTGAAGCTGACCTTCAAGAAGAAACATTTGAGACGTGCCATTTCAGACGTTGCCGCTAATGTTCAAATCACGCATAGACACTGCTTGCGAGAGGAGATGCGTGCACGACGCATGCAAACACGCGCGCACAGACACAGTTTTAGGTTAATTTGGTGGATGAGATGAGACAGATGAGATTACCTTGGCTGGGTTTCCACTCAGCGTATTGCGCTGGCATTTCAGGTGCACCTGTTCTTTATGGGGAAAGTTGTAATTACCTGTGTTTACTGCCAGCCAGAGAGCAGCAGGGCAGCTCGCATCTGCACACGCCCACGTCTGCTGCATCCTGCCTTGAGCTGCACATTCATAACAAGCACATGACACAGACGTACTTACTTAAATTGTATATCTGGATTATTATTGACCAGAAACGCCAAAACATATACGATGATGCTCTTGTTTCAGTTTCTATACATCTTGTGTTCTAGTTCAACGAAAAGGCAGAGGCGGTTGTTCCGTGCTTCAGGACTCTGGTTCAAGCCAACGTCCGGAACAAGAAGATCTTTAAGGAGGCCGTCATGCTCATGCAAGCCAAAGGAACAACAGATTATAAATCCGGCTTCACGTTTGCCTTTGAGCAGCTTCTCAATGTAAGTAAGCGTTTCAGGAACAGGAAGTCGTAGACGGCTTTGTTTTTCTGCTGCTGACGTCTAATTCCATTAATCAAGCTGAACTGGTGGTTATAACACGAAGCTGACAGTGAGTGGCTCAGGTTTGCATAAGACGTTTCCAGAACGCTGTCACTTTTTGACGGCAGGTCTGATTATAATAACTGCTGTTGGTGACGGCGACGCCGGCTTTGGCAGCGGCCGTCCACATGCTCTCGACACAGGTGCTGCCTCAGCTCCGTATGCCGCGGCGTATTTGAGAAGGCTGCCACCCTAATGGGCTCAGATGGTATGATTGATGAACGGAGCCCGGAGGAGATCAGCCATAGACACTTTATATTCCTCCGGCACGCTCGAAGGCATGGAGCCAAGTCGTCTCCCTTTTGTTGGAGGGATGAGGAATATAAAGGCCCGTTAAATCGCTGTCTGCCGCGGTCTCACTGAATGATTTAGTGGCAGAAGCACAATAAAAATATGTAATTGTGGCAATATTATTTATCTTTATTAGAATCTTGTCAGATTGGCATGCTGCTAGGCGGCATATCAGCAGCAGCTGTAGTGGAGTGGGGGGTGTGGGGGCAGTCGCATTTAAAGATAGGATAACGGAGTCTATCCTAAATTGGTGACAGTAAGCCTAAGCCTGTGCCTGTCAATGGAAAAATGTATAAACTTGTGATGATATTCTAAAAACGACAGATAAGACAGATTAGAGATGGACGTTTGGCAACAAAATGAAGAAAATAAAATACAAGATAAACATATGCAAACAAAAACAATTAACTACATTAAAGAAATGCGTCAGATTTTTTTTTAAAGAGGGATAGACAGAAAAGCTATGGACAATTAGCATCTTACCTGTTGTAGATGACTCTTTGAATGAACTCAGTTTGGAGAACTAATTTAATTTTGACCAGATTAATGAGCTAGCTGCTACTTTGAGCAAAGCCAAGAGCAAACTGAATTGATAATGTCATAACACTACCTCTGATATTCAGCAGTTTATGCAAATGCTATTTTAAAACCTTTTACGCTGCTGTAAATTTTACACTGCACAGCTATTCATGTAAAATGTTGTGATATGTACAAGCTCAAATAGCAGCAGCAGCAGCAGCTAGCTTTAGGACTTCCATTGCGGCTCGGAACATATCCAGCAGGAATGTAAGATTATTTTTGTAGGAATTAATATTGAGTAACCAATGGCAGCATAAATATTCATAAAATGTGTTTGTCTGAGGTCTGAAAGGTCTAAAGTTTATTATTATTTTTATTATTATTATTATTGTTTTAAGATGACAGCAGTCACCTTGTGTCTTGATCTTGCTCAGGATAACCATTTGCTTCTCAATACGGTCAGAATTAAACTTTTTCTCCAAACTGATAATGTTCAAAAAGTTTTCTGTACCAAATAAAAATCATATTAATAATAATCATTATTTATAACTTTTAAAAATAACCCTATTTCAAAAGAGCCTAACTATCCCTGTAAAGTAAGAAAAAATGTTAGATACCTAAACATTTTTTATAAAAAAACATTTAATTGATTTTGGTAGAGAAATGTGGTGATAATGTACAGTATCTCTGATCTATGATGTGGGGTTTTTCATTCATTCAACCTTTATTTAGGCAGGTTAATCTCATTGAGCCGCGAGGACTCATTTACAAGAGAGACCTGGCTACAAACTAAGGATGATGACAACATTAACAATACAGCAATAGATCTACCCTGAACAATCAACAATAGACAATCACAAGAGAGAAGCACAGTTTTCCTTTTTTTATCTTTTTTTTTTTTATTTTTTATTTTTACCAATTGGGTGGCTTGGCTCAGTGGATTAAAGCAGTGGTCCCCAACCACGGGGCCACAGACCGGTACCGGGCCATTGGTCAATTTAAACCGGGCCGCACAGAGGAAAAAAAAAATAACTTTTATTTTTAAAAATTACCAGATTATCTCCGCCACGTCTGTCAATAACTCACCCTTGACACAGGTCAACATACACAAGCAGTAAGTTTCAGTTTCTGTTAGACGCATGCTCAGATCGGTTCTACACTGCCCGTTCGGGTGCAGTAATTTAGGTGCGTGGTCCGGAGCAGACAGGAGGAGGCGTGCAGCCGTGTCTGCGCAGTTGAAGGATTACTCTGCATATTTTTCAAACCGCCTGACAAAGAGTGACTGTAAAACTATGAACTAAATAAAATTATAATTTTAAACAAAGCTTCCTAATGTCACATCAGAGCATGTTTTGTCTTGAACTTTTTTGAATTCACATCAGAGCTGTTCCTTTGCATTTCTTTTTCTGCTCTTAAAAAAAATATCTGCCCCTAAAAGTTCAAAGTCATGGGCAACTTTATTAAAAAACACAAAAATATAATTAAAGTTTTGCACTATGCATTAGTTCCTGCCCTTTTGTGTACTGAGGTGTGAATCACTTCTGTAGGGAGTAGGATGAGGCACAGCTGACCCCATTGTGGGATATACTAATTAAATAAGATATGATCCTGCATTTAATACACTTATAAATCACAAATAAAGTGATTAAAAGTAAATTTGAAATACAGGTGCTGGTCATAAAATAAGAATATGTATTGTGAAAAAGTTGATTTATTTCAGTAAATCCATTCATAAAGTGAAACTTGCATTATATTTATTTGTTACACACAGACTAATATATTTCAAATGTTTGTTTCTTTTATCGTTGATGATTGTAACTGACAATTAAGCAACTGACAAATCAGCAACATCAATTTGTTTTGAAGTGAATGCCCCTAAAATAAATAAATATATACATAATGCAGTTATTTCAATAATGAGTTTATATCTGTTGTTTCATGTTAATCTACTGTAATAAACCTTTGTAAAATACACCAGAATGCAGGAAGTGGCATCTATTTTATTCAAAAATCTCTGGGGTAGGACCTTCACCCCCCCCCCCGGCCGGTCTGTCAAAAATATATAGTCTGACATTAAACCGGTCCGAGGCGTCAAAAAGGTTGGGGACCACTGGATTAAAGGATTGTCTTCTGATCTAAGGGTTGAGGGTTCTGTTCCCAGTAGTTGAAGTGTCATTTGAAAGACACTGTTCAACCCTACACACACACACATACACACACACACTTGCGTCCCCACTCCCCTCCAGAATGTCGGCGTCATTATGTGCAAGTTTTTTTTTGTTTGTTTTTTTTTGTCATTTTCATGCCTTTAATCTTCAGCCAAAGATTAAGAGCATGTTAGGAATTTTTTTGCCTCCAAAACCGATTGTCACTTTCACCACTCATTGTCCGTCCAAACAGGTCTCACTTGTAAACGAGTCTTCGAGGCTCAATGCGAGTTACCTGTTTAAATACAGATTGAATGAAAAAGAAAAGAAAAACTGCCCACATGTGTATAATAATGTGCATTGATGGATGAGGGAGTATAAAAGTATATACTGTACCGTGATTGAAAGCATTTTGTGTCTGAATGAGAAACTTTGTAAAGCGCTTCACTGAACCCAGAGGTTAAAAAGGTGCTGCGGTATACAAGCGGGAACTATTTACACACATTTTTGTATGTTACTTTTCTTTCTTGTGCTTTCTGTAACCTTTCGTCTTTGTCCGTTTTTAATTTTGGTGTGTGTTTTATGTGTGCAACAGGAGAGCAGTGCCCCGAGGGCCAACTGCAACAAGATGATAATGATGTTTACAGATGGCGGGGAAGATCGTGCACAGGATGTCTTTCAGAAGTACAACTGGCCCAACAAAACAGTGAGTGTGTTTGTACACGGCTGCCTTGTGTGTATCGATCGTGCCAGCTCACCAGATCGTGCATGGAACGTCACTTTTCTGTTCCCATTTCCATGGTCTTTCTGCAGATCTGCTCTTGTTTTAGCACAGGGAGTTGTGTTAGTCAGACCGTCAGACATGCCAGGTTCTCCAATCTGTGCATCCTCTCCAGGTGTCCATCCATCCCACTTTTTTTTTCTTCTTTATCTCCTCCTTCATTTTTGCTATCTGCTTCTCCCTTTTATTTTAGCTGCTTGTGTTAACGGCGCTGACCTGCTGATTAATTAGGCACTTTGTCATCAGAGCCTGTTCTCACGCAGCCAGTAATTCAACAGATTGTCTCTTTGTTTGTCTTGTTCTCACTTCCACCACTTCACAACCCCACCAATATCCATTTACTTCAATTTTCCCCACTTGAATTTCGAAGCACCAGTTCCCAACGAGTCGACGGAGGCCACTGAAACACATTTGCATACAGTCCAATTCAGTCCCATTTATTTTATTTTAGTACAGCCAGACTGAGACTAATGTTTATTGTTAGCTTCCTCGTGGCAACTGTTGCCAAATAAAAAATAAACTGCAATATAATATTTCTATCCCTGCTGTCTTATGTCACATTTTAGCTGTTTGAGAAACCAGAACGATACATTGTAGTTGATATATGAAGCTGGCATTCAGAGGGTAGCTCATGAAATTATACTTTGTATATTTTATCCGTACAGTCGTAACAGTCCTTGCAGAATATTCGATTTTTGGATGTTTTATTGGAGTATTTAGCAGGTTTATGTTGTATTATTGTCTTGTTGATGTATTTTTTCCAATCAGGTTCGAGTGTTCACCTTTTCTGTTGGCCAACATAATTATGATGTCACCCCTCTGCAGTGGATTGCGTGTGCAAATAAAGGTAAGTAGAACTGTTTTATTATGTTATTTTGGAATGTAAAAAAATTTTCAAAAAGCAGCTGGCGCTCTGCTGTTTCACCTTGTTGGTTGTGTTTCTTACCTTTTCATTCTCGTATATTACAGTTCACATGCAATAAAAAGTAATGAATGTTCTCATTTTACCTTGAGTACACAATTTTGTTCCACCTCATGTACCCCACATGTAAAGTCACCTTGAACCTTGATTCCACCCATGAAAAAGTGGCAGACTTGAACTCTGTTACACTGCTTTTAGCTCTTTGTGCAGTGTTCTGATGAATATTGTCTTATTTTACTATGAAGGAAGGCAAATTTGCTAATTTATTATAATAAATTTAAACAGAAAAATCATAAACAGGTTGCAGTTTTTAAAAAATACTCAGACAGCCAACAACAAAATATCAGCTCTATTTGAAAAACTTTAATAAGAATAAAGCTTCAAGAAAGCGTCTGACATTACAGTGCTGAAAGGCTGCCATTAAACAAATGAAAAACTAAAAACTTTTAATTGCTAAACACATCCTTTTACATGAATACTGTGATTTTTTTTTTTAAGCTACAAAATCAAAGAACAGTTGCACTGAAAGTAGCACACGTGTGGTTTCCTGGTTCATGTTCAAAAAGGCTTGAAACTTCAAGGTGGGAGAAAATTACTGAATAAAAGCTAAACTACAGTCCTGACAAAGGTTAATACATAAGGAATGTACCCTGCTACTAATAACAAGGAACAATTGTATAATTAGCTCTTTTTTCAACTTTAAAGTGCTTCTGAGCACAAAGAGAATAAGAAGTTTCTGTGGAAACGTACTTCAGAGGCTGAGCAGGCAGCAACGAAGCATCTAATGTCCATCAAACACAAGAAAAAAAGTATATTTACAGCGTACTTCTTTTAAAAAAAAAAAACCCTATAAAATCATTGGCAGCATTGACTTTTTATTCGACAAAACCAAAAATAATTTAAAATAAACATTAAAAAAGCAGCTACACTTGTACAAAAGGTGGTTCCAAAACCTTTGAGTTGAATATCTAAATCGTAAATGAGAAATGGCTCCTAATTTCAAGAGACTTGTCAACTATCAATAGTTTACAGAAAACAAACTTGTAATTTTCCTCAGTATATCCCCCCATCTAAATCAAACTTCTGAAGTCAAAGAGAATAAAAATTGAAATCAGACTGACAAAAGATGATAAATTATCATGATAAATTATCATTTTACAGGACATCCTTGTAAAAGAGAATGATGATCTCAATGGATTTCTCCCTGGTAAAATAAAGGTATAATAATAATAAATTTAATAACTGCTAAAAGAAGTCAGTACTTTTTGTTGCCATCAGTTTACATTCAAATTTGTCAAATTTTAATGTACCGTAGTCTTTCAGTTTATTTTTTCTTGGATTTAAGCAACGATCGCTTAACAGCATTTATATTACTGTCTTTTCTGGTGTACACATCGCGCCGCCATATAAGTTGCATATATTATGCGTCACCTCTGATGCATAACGCATGTTACGCATCATCGCTGACAATGTGGAAATGTGGGCTGAACCTGGAAATGTGGTCCGAACTCAGAAATGTGGGCCGAACCCGCAAATGTGGGCCGAACCCGCAAATTTGGGCCGAACCCGCAAATGTGGGCCTAATTCGCAAATGTGGGCCGAACCCACAAATGTGGGCCGGTGTTGTGCCAAAAATCAATTGGCTGCCAAATGGTGGCCACAGGAGCATGCATGGGAGGACTTAAACAAGAATTTAACAAGATTAACACTTAAAAACAATTACCGGTATGTGTTTGCTCAAAATTACAGTAAAAGTGTGTCTCAGTTTAACCTTTTCTTAATAAATGCAGTTTGGCAGTCAAATCAGTTGCATTTCAAAATAATATACGGTCTCGGAGCTCTGGGAGTGCGCTCAGAGGGAGGAAATCAGGAAGGAGGAATGCTGCACTTTTTTTTTTTTATTTTATTTAACCAGATAAGCACTTGAAAACAATTATTTGTTTGCTCGACAGTATAGCAAAGATATGTCCCAGTTGAACGTTTACATAATAAATGCACTTCAGTGGTCAAATCAGCTGCATTTCACTGGAGTGGCGCAGCAAAATGAAGATGATTTGACGGTTGCTCCAAGCGAGCTGAATGAAGGTGGCAGTCTAAGGCAAGCCAATTGTGACACTTTTATCTATTACATGACACAACAGCATGCCATACTACTCGAGTGCTATCTAGCGGCTGAAAATGTACTGTTCAATATCTCCAGTCAGAATTAATGAACAGGGTCATATCTCAGTCAAAAATTGGATTATAAATATGTGGAGAAATAAAAAAAAACATAAATATGTCGCTTCGGTATTTAAGTCGCAGGGCATGCAAATAAACGCGACTTATAGGCCAAAAAAAAATGGTAATTTAAACCTCAGCAATATCACCAGAAAGTATTTGTTCTTTGTTGTTTAGCATGCTGTAACACCCTGACCGACCTCGAAAACATTTGTATTTGTGTCCTTCTGTGACGTAGAGCCTCACCTTGCTGCGTGGATTTGTTAGAGATTAAACAAAAACACTCATTCAGCAAGTAGCACAGCATGAACCAGAAAATAACATGAAACCACTCGTGATGTTGGCTCACTCCGTTCTGTTACATAGAAGTATAATCACTGACTTCATGTGGTGCTGAAATGTGTTCGAGCCCTGAAATAACCCGGCAGACTGACTAACCGTCTGACTGTCCAGTTGACTCAGCTCATCTTCCTGTTGGCTATGTTGTCTGCATGCATCTCATCTTCACTGAACTTGTTTGCCCCAACTTTGTTTTTGTTCTGAGCTACTTTCTTCCACAACCAGCCTCTCTGTGTCGTGTATTGTTGGTTGGTTATGTATTTCTGCTCAGTGCTGCAGTTTATCAAAAGCTATTCCTTTCTAAGGGCTTTGGTTGTCTGCTGATTAGCTTATTGCCAGTGGAGCCAAGTGCTGCAGAAGTATCTCCCCTGTAGTTGTTATTAATTAGCAGTAGGAGTCTGGTAGCAGGATGATTACCATGACAGACAGGGGAAAGTCCAGGATTATGCTTCTGAGCCAACATGCTCTCAGCTGTTCATGACTGCAACGATTACATAGCATCAACGTATGCAGGGGTGTCCAAATGTTTTCATACGTGTGCCAAAACTATCATGATGAAAGGACTTGTGGGCCACAAAAAATGTGAATTTATCTCACGTGAGCACTACTCCGGAGAAAGGACAAATTTACTAATTTTGGTGGTGAAAGTTTTAAATTGTTGTAGATCCAAAACATTAAAAGCCTCATAAAAAATAAACTTATATTTTTTATTAAAAAATATTTGATCTATTTGATTTGTTGGGTTTATGTTTGTTGTTTTCTTGTGTTTGGAAAATTCATTTTAGTCTGTTTTCAGCAACAAAACCATAAAATGAGTAAGAGTCCTTTTAAAAAGTGGTCAATCAGCCTTTTGGACCATGGACAACCCAAAAGGCTGATAGAGGTTCTGAAAAGTCATCCAGCAATTCATATCTCGATATTTTTATGATAAATCCCGATATACAATATATATATGTATCGATATAATTTTATTTCCATAAAAGAATAACAAAAATATATTTCTGAGTCAAAACTTTGTCCCAGTTGTCACACAGCTACATTTATTAACAAATAGCTGTTACTCTACAAAATAAATGTCTACAAAAATTAACTATTTACATAAATTACTTTATTTTTAGACATTTAGTTACACATATTAAATAATAATCCTCTTCAGCTGAGGCCAGCTGGCGGTTCAATTCCACCAGCAGTCACATGCTGAAGTGTTCCTGGGCAGTGCGCAACACTGAATCCCTCATTGCCTCTGATGTGTGTCCCATCGGTGTATGAATGTGATAAAACACTGATTAATTCTTGTACAGATCTACTTTGTAGTAGAGTGCTGTGTGAATGGGTAAAGGAGGACACAGATTGTGTTGTAAAGAGCTTTGAGTGTCTTGATAAGATAGAAAGGTGCTTTCACGTTAGTCAGTGTGTTTGCGAACTGTACTAATGTGAGCCTCCACTCAGAAACGTGAACCAAGTGTTTTTACAGCCTGCTGCTTCCTTAAAACAAACCATGGGTCTGAGCTCATTTAGCCATGCTGAGCTTTGTGAGAGGAGCAGAGAGAGGTGAAGACATTAATAAATCAGCAGTTTATCATATCGCTATAAGACACAGTCAGCCTCAGTTGTGGAACAAGATGGCTAAAGCATTAGCCATCTTGTTAGCCGCTAAGGACAGTGTCTTTAGCGATATGATAAACTGCTGATTTATTAATGTTGCCACCTCTCTCTGCTCCTTTCATAATGCTCAGCACTGCTAAATGAGCTAGGACCCGTGGTATGTTTTAAGTATGCAGGAGGCTGTAAAAGCACTCGGTTCTGCCATTTCACGGTTCATGCTCCACTCCGCTGTTTAAATGGTGAAAAAGATTCATAGTTCCGACCTTTCCTTGGGACTATTTTCAGCATTGTATACAAAAATTATTTTTCTGCCCTCATCTGACAATCTAAATCCAAACTAGCTCAGAAAAAACATTGTTTTTCCCCTCAGCAGCTAGCAGCTCTTCATATCTGCCGTGTTTACTTGTTGTGCTAAATGTCTCCACCCACCTCCTGCAGGCAGGAAGGAGGGGACCACTAAGGGGCTGAGTTTGTGTTCAGTGAAGGCGAAGGAGGGGGGGTGAGTGGGAGAAAGAAGGCAGCAGGAGGATTTTCAAGTATAAAACTACAGGTAGTCCTTGGTTTACGGTGTTCTTGGTTTACGGCATTTCGCGTTTACGGCTCCGCCCCCAATGACGTCATCACGCCATACGTTGCCTTTTTTATGCAGCATTTTATATATTTTTTGTTTTTGGATTTTTTTTTTTGTTAACTAACTGCTTGTTGGAAACACATTTAAAAATATTAAAACAGCCGTTCGAAGTTGTTTTACATTGAAAAAACGTGTTTGAAAAGATGTTACCGATCGCCGTTTAGTTTCAGTTTCGTTTTCCGGCCAAAAATCCGCGTATACGGCCGGGGATCCAGGCGGATCCGGTTTAAGGCTAAATCGGTATACGGCTGAGCCGTCAGAATGGATCTCAGACGTAAACCGGGGACAACCTTTATATAGTTTGTACTGAGATAGTCTCAACTTATATTGCAAAACAAAATCTTGATATTTTAAAAATGTTGACATAACACCCAGCCCTACTGCATTTGAAGGCCGATTACGTCACAGGGACCCGCCGAGGCCTGTCCCAATTTGAAGACTCCTTCAATGCAGCCCACTGTCATGGTTTTAGGTAATTGTTTGACCCACATGCAGTGAAACACTCAGAGAAATCCATAAAGATTTAAGAGTTTATTTCAGTTTCAGGAATTGTAATAGGTGATGTTATTCAGGGAAAGAATGAAGCTGGAAGCCTACAAGGACCAAACTGCTAACCGGGTCTTTGGAGACAAACAAAAGAGAGGTGAGTAGTAAGTTGAGTTCTTGAATGATTGAAGGAAGAAAACTGCTTACCGTACTTGAGGTTGAGGGGAAATCAGCCAGGGAGAAGTGAGTGGGATCTGAGAAGGTTGGAGTTTGCTGTTGAGGTTACCAGTGGAGATCCAGGAAGTAGATTGATGGTAGATGGTTGATGACTGAAGCCAAGGAGCTTGGTGGAGGGCAGATCAGGCTCAATCAAAACATGGGTGGAGCAAGGAGTCCAGCAAACAGCCATGGTTTAAAGCTTATCCAGAAATGGCAGAAGTTTGCAGCTAACTGAGTTCCTCTCAGGAAGGAAACTGGAACGGAATCCAGAATGGAGGCAGGAGTAACCTGGGGTTCAAGGTGAAGAGCGACAAATTAACAAAGGTAATGAAGTCAATAAAACGGTCAGACGGATGGATTGCAGGTGTGTGTGTGAGCACACCTGCTGCAACCAGCCCTGCCAGCTGGCTCCTTGGTACCACCTGGTAGAATACTAGAAGAACTGATGGTAACGGTGAAACACAGATCCCATCACCCACAAACGCGGCCTCCTTTTCCCCCAATTTGAAGGACAGGTCCCGTGTATCCTTCGCAGCCCACTCTATCCCAAGATGCATTGTGGGCATACGGAAAATTCTGGATGTAATGGCGGACGAAGCAGCGATGGAGTACACTTTTAAATGTGATTATGATAAAATTTGGGATTAAAACATTAAAAGCCTAAAGTGGTTATGATTTAAAGTGGATGATATGCTTTTGTCATTTGCATAGTAATTTTTTTATTTATTTATTATGTACAAGTTAATAAAGTTAATACATTGTTCTGTCAGTCACTGAAATTATCCATGAAACCAGCTGAAGTTAACAGTAATTCCTTGAAAGATCGTATACTAAAAAAATAGTAAGTTACCTGGATATGATTGTCTCTCAGCAGAAGATACAAAACATTCTGCCAGCTGCAATAAAGTTCCTGTATTTACTCTAGAATTAAAAAAGCAGTAAAAACAACAACAACATTTTGATCTCCTTTCTTTCTTCGGTTGAGCGCTGTCACAGTTGCTAGGTGACAGGACATAAACTGATGTAATCTGAAGGCTAGACTGTCCCAATTCACAGCCGCTGACTTCTGGTCTACATAGTCTTTGTAGGACCCAGCCTACGTCGACTGGGTAGTCCGGGTCCTACAAAGGATGCGGCCACTGGATTGGGACACAATTTATGTCTCTCGGTTGTTCTGGAATCACCTTGGGGTCCTCCCAGAAGAGCTAGAAGAGGTGGCTGTGGAAAGAGATGTGTGGACCTCTCTGCTCAAGCTGCCCTTGTGACCTGACTTCAGAAGAAACTGAAGAGGATGGATGGATGGATGGTGATGGATGGATGGATGCTGAGTCCATTTGGAAAATGCCTTACTTTGACTACAACTAAAAGGAAGCAACACTGACCTTTGTTTGACCTCCTTTTCTGTCCATTTGAAGGGAAAAATCTGTAGAAATATAACGACCAGTCACTTTAAGTCATAAAGTCCAGTCATCTGGAACAAATGTCCCCAGAAAATGTCTAAAAGGAAAGTTTGTCCTCATCCTTAAAACTTATTTGTATCACAATTAGGATTTGTAAGACAGCAGCATGTCCCATGATGTTGAATACATTTGACACAGAAGCCTGCAATTCTTAAACAAGAACATTTCAAACCTTACCGATGTAACCAGGCTCAAGTGCTGCTGAGAGAACACTGTCATAAAAAGAATCATCAACAAGAAAGGTTAATCTCATCGCATGTCTCTGTTACAATAACAGGCAGGTGAGGAAACAATGGCCTTTGTTCGGTTTTACAACTTATTTTGTTCTTGCTGTTAAAACTACAGTCTGTTGCATTGCAGACATTTGTAAGTCTTCATTGTTTTGAGGTGAATTTGTCTTACTACATAAGAAATTAAAAATTTATAAAGACATGTTCCAAAACTTCTTCAAATGGTGATGGCAATGTAAAGTAGCATAAATCATTGAATCTGTTATTATTATTGTGTTAACATCAGTAATTTATTATATTATTATTATTATTATTATTGATATTTACAGAATTTAGGAATATTAAAGCTGGGGACACAATACTCAAGTTTCAGGGTCCTATTTGAAAAGACATGGACTAATTGACAGTGGTGGAGAAAGTACTCAAACACTGTACTGTACTTAAGTAAAAGTACAAATAAACAGACAAAAATATACTCTAGTAAAAGTAGAAGTACCATATTAATGTTTTTACTTAAGTAAA
>JARVGV010001459.1:18826436-18837100 GCA_031762435.1 Hypsolebias longignatus | reverse complement strand
ACCATTCCATAATCTAATTCCCTGGATTGAGGTAGACCGTCCCTTCAAACTAGTTCTGAATTTTGGTTTTACAAATACCTCTGTCCCCTTAAGATTATAACAACTTTGTCTTTTAACTAAATGTATTTGTATATTTAAGGGTAATGCATTATTCTGAGCTCTATTCATAACTGATAAAATATTATAATCTACCAAATCATGGAACTGTCAGCTGTTCCATAGATAACAACAAAAAAGGTTAATCTACCTCTATCTCACTTAAGGAAACTGGGTTGGATGACATGATTTAACTTTTTGTGTTGTTGTGCCAGAATTTCAGTACAAAGGAACATACACAAAGAATCACACAAGATATAAAATATAAGTACGCTGTCAATGTAAAAACAGAGACTATAAAAATACTAATAGAGGGTGAAATGTCTCAGCACAAAAAATAAATAAACCATCCAGATGACCTGACTGAATATTGTTGGATTTTATACCTGGATTATTGAGCATGAACTTTGGTGTTTTGAACCAGTTTGACATGACTGTCGATGAGGGAGAGGGTGGGCACCAGAGGCCATAGCACCAACATAACTGGGATTTCTTTTTGGTCACTTTGGAGTAAGCTGTTGGGGGAGAATCAGTTTTGTTTGGTGTTTCCTCAGACTAATGAAGCTCTTTGGATGGAGGACGAAATGTCTCAGCACAAAAACAAAACCGTCCAGATGACCTGACTGAACATTGTTGGATTTTATACCTGGATTATTGAACATGGGCTTTGGTATAAAAATACCAACAATTAAGTTCTAAACATGTGCAGACAGAAACATTAAAGTGTTTATTGTGGTGCAGGGTTGATTTTATTAACCTACGTGCAGAAAGGGGGAGGAGTTGAACGTTTGATAGCAACAGGGAGGAAGGACTTCCTGTGTTGTTCTGTGGAGCGCCTCGGTAGTCTCAGTCTACGACTGAAGGTGCTGCAGTAAGAATCCAGTGTGTCATGCAGGAGGTGACATGTTGTTCAGGATCTGGAGCAGTATCCTCAGCATCTTCTGCTCAGACACATCTGTCAGAGACTGCAGATCCACTCCCAGAACTGAGCCAGCTCGCTTATCGATTCTGTTAGCATCAGCTTTCTTCACCCTGCTGCCCCAGCACACCACAGGGTAGAAGATGTTGGAGACCACAGAGTGGTAAAACATCTGCAGCATGGTCCTGCAGACATTAAAGGACCAGAGTCTCCTCAGAAGAAAGGGTGACTCTGCCCTTTCTTGTAGAGGGCGTTGGTGTTAGCTGTCCAGACCATTTATTGTCTAGGTGGACCCCCAGGTACTTGTAGCAGTCCACAGTGTCCACCTTAGTACCCTTGATGTTGGTAGGGTTGTGGGGGCTGATCTTCTTCCTGTAGTCCTCCTGCAGCTCTTTAGTTTTTCCACCGTTGAGCTGCAGGTGGTTCTGTCCACCACACCTCTGTATTCATCTTCCTGTCACCAGTGATGCAGCCCACAATGGCAGAGTCATCCGAGAACTTCTGCAGATGGCATGATTGTGAGTTGTACTTGAAGTCCAAGGTGTAGAGGGTGAACAGAAACGACGAGAGGACCATCCTCGAGGAGCCCCTGAGCTATTCAGTGTGGTGTCCGAGGTGGTATGAATAGATGAATAGATGAAAGAAATAACACTTAGGTTGTTGTTTTTTACTGAGCTCTGTGAATAGATTCACCTTAAAGGTTTAATTTAGCGTTTGAAAAACTTGTATATTCAAACACTTGTACAATTACCACTCATGATGATGCGTTTTGTCGTTACACCTGGTTCATACCCTCAGGATTCTTCTAGAAAGAAAGAAAGGTTGTCCTGCTTTGCTGTTTTGCAATCATACAGTTGTTGCTGGTAAAATGACTGAAAACACTGACCTGGTTCATGGTTTGTTTTTATGCAAACTACTTGTTGACCTATATTTTTATGGCAGCATTGGTTACTGACACAAATTCCACGTTTTAAGCAGTTATGTTGGGGGCCCACTAAGCTCCAGATGCAGCAGTGATGCTCCTGTAAAGTAGTGTTTGGGCGGGAAAACGTTTTAGTGACATCCCACTTAGACAGTATTTGTTGATATAAATGACCATTCATCATCCAAAAAAAAAAGAAAAGAAAAGAAAAAAAAGAACTCTAGCGAAGCTGCATTGCAGTTTCTATCTGTCTGAACAGGCCAGCTGTGGTTGCTGTCTCAAGGCTGTTGTTTCCAGCATGGCATGTGGAAGCAGTGTGGCAGACAGCAGCAGGAGTTGGAGGGATCACTTCTCTGTGAGAGATGTCTCCTGGCAGGCTTGTACAAAGAGACAACATCCAGTGAGACAGATCATTTTCTAGTTAAACCTTTCAACTCCGATCTCTTCCAATTTCATTCTGAAGTATCCAGTCAGGGCCAGTTGAAAACTGGGAGTGGAATCAAAAGTCGTAGGAGTCAGGCTTTAGTTTATTTTGACAAAGCGACATGAGAACTATAAAAAAGTGTCTTTAAGCCAAGTTAAGGAAGGCTTTCTCACACACGTTTCAATTTCTGTCTGTCACGTAAACACAACTCCAGCTTCCCCTCACACCCAGGGCCTTTTGCCCCTCAGCTAATGCAGCATTTGCTTGAGGCACAGCAAGCTTCGAGAGACCCTCAACGTAACCTCAGTCCAGCTGTAGAAATTGACTCACTTGTTTGGTTGTGGTGGAGCTCCAGTGTGCCTGTCCTCCTCCTTTCTTCTAACCACTCCTTTTCCAACCCACCCACCCCGCCAGCCTGTGCACAGTCAAGCCCCAGAACAGACCGTCAGCTGTTCCATTAACTCCGGCATTTTCATATTCCGAGAACTGCCACTTATTCTAATGGGTTTTTTGAAGGTGGGTGACTACAGCCCAGAAGATTCAGGTCTTGTGTTATTTAACCATGTTCTGCTTCTGAACATCACGCGCTTGGGTAAGATGGCCACATTCAAATAACAGATGGGCAACAGAACAGAGCAGAATGTCAGGAGTACTGTCCTGAGTCACATATATGAAGAATACTTCCATCGAAAGTGGAACCACACTGATGATTTTACTCTCTGCAATCATGGTTGCTATGATACTCAGTGAGGAGAGGGGGGGAAGCATTTATTCATCACACGGCGATGCTGCTGAAGTCTGCACGGCCGTGCTTCCTGTCTGTTTCTCTGGTTGCTGACTTGTTGTGCTACCTAGATTGTTCTAGCCAGGCGGAAAATTTCCTCTACATCCCGTGAAAAGGTCTGGCTGTCACTGTCCTGATGGAATATCTCCCTGTGGCACATTAAACTGGACTTTTATTGAGCTAATAATAGAATGGGTTACGCCTGTCAGCACCTCGCTGTTCAGACGATTAAAACAAAAATAACGGTCAGAAGTGTTTTACTGAAATAGCTGTGTTATTAACTAAGGCAACTTTTTTTTGTGTTATGGGTTGTATCAAGAGTCAGGCGTAACTTACCCTTTTATTTGTAAGTGGATGGAAGTTTTGTTCTTACACGGTGAAATTCATCTTTAACCCATTAAGACCTGCCAACGTTGTACCGATCCTGGTTTTACACTCGAGTTGTGATCAGACATAAACACAGTGACTTCATTTTATATTTTATTGTCTGTTAATTGGATTTGTTTGTATGATTTTAAAGCAGGTGAAAACAATTGTTCAAAATATAGACGCTTGGTGATTTTAGTTTTTTGTATTGAAGCTCGACTTTGCCCTTTGTCCTCCTGTTTTTGCAGTTTCTCCAGTCGTTAATAATTTTTACAAAGTCTCCAAAAAGGATATGTTTCAACAGTTTGTTTACAAGAAAAAGACATCTTAGCTGTTTAGTGACAAAAGCAACGTATTGCAAATATGATGTATTACTTATAGGCCTAACCTCTCACCTTCCATTCAGAACCGCTGTAGGATATTCTCACTGTGCCGGCGTTGACAGTGGAGCTTCTGGGAAATGGTGTGTTTGCGCGATGTGTCGTTGACACCTCTAATGTGTTTTTAATAGCTCCTTCATGATGATGAAAAACGACCTCGAGCAGCTCGGGACCGGAGGCTTTATGGCTCGGCAGGACTGGGACGCTGCTGCTGGTGGCCCGCTGGTTTATGTGGTGGCAAAGACAAGGCCGGTCAGGGTCTTGTAGTTTTATGACAGATGAACGTTAAAAGCCTCTGAGCTCTGTGCCTTTAATGCCTCTTCATGACGAGCGTTATAAATGTCTGTTTATGTTTATCCTGGGTGATCATGGCGCTGTTTTGTGTGATATTGTTGCTGCAGGAGTACCTGGATGTCCTGGGACGTCCCATGGTGCTGGCCGGGCCTAGAGCCAAGCAAGTGCAGTGGACAAATGTCTACCAGGATGCTCTGGTAAGTGTCAGTCTGTCACATATCTGACATGACTGCTCAACTTAAACACTTATTTAAGGTAAATTAACTCTGGACACTTAAAATACACATGCATGATAGCGTTCATGCTCCTGGCCAGTTATTAAAAAAAACAAATTGATTATTCATCTGGATGATTAATTGTTGCACATTTTAATGTGTAATGTTGTTTTGTTATTGGTAAAAAAAAAGTAGTTTGCGATTATGAGCCATGTCATATTTTGCCCAAAGCCTGTTTTGTTGATTTTTGAACCTTTGCACACTTTTCATTTGGCTGAACTTAAATTTTTGTGTGCAAATCTAATACATTTTTACATTATAGAGTACAAAATCCTTTCACAACAAATAACCTCTGATGTAGACCAAGATGTAAAAAAAAAAAGAAAAAAAAAAAAGAAAAAAGAAATTAAATGCCATGATGTTTTATTTTGACCTTTTTCTTTAATTAAAAATGTGTAATTGTGTTTGCCTCACCTGCTCTAGGGTCTTGGTCTTGTCATTTCTGGGACAATGCCAGTTTTCAACCTCACTGCCGATAAGGAAAGCTCTCAGGTAAACACAGCTTCAGGTATTCATGTAGCCACACAGGAAACAGTATAAATAACAAACCAAACCTTTACTGTTGCTGTTAATCTAATCAAATAAAATGTCATTTATTGAGAGGGTCAAACTGTAAAATCACACAAACATACATAACAGTTTGAGGCCTTGGATCATTTCCCTGTTCTTCACCATCATCATCAGTCCAGTCAGCTGCATCTCTCTAAAGAAACACCTCCACCCCGAGGTGACGACAGACATCACAAGAAGAGGCCGATGGGATCCGCTGACCACAGAGCAGTCGGCTTTCAGAGTCCGTTAGCGAAGCATTTGTCCTGAGCTTATCATACAGGCCTGAAGCAGTGATGCTGCAGCTTACTGACGCAGTTAACAATTAAAGTAGACTGCACACAGGGACAATAGCAGGAAGGTGCTCTTAGCGCAGCTGTTGTGGTTTGTGGATGAGATCTTAACTGTTTCTTAGTTGCTGGTGGGTTTTTTCTTACAGAATCAGCTCATCCTGGGAGTTATGGGAGTCGATGTCGCAATCAATGAAATCAAGAAGAAGACGCCAACATACAGAGTGAGCATGTTGCACTCTGCATCACTCTCAGGTGTCTTTCTATGAAATGACTCTCATACGATTCGTCGTGTATGTTCTGTGCAGCTCGGGGCCAATGGCTACACATTTGCTACTGACCCCAATGGTTACGTGCTACTGCACCCCAACCTGAGACCCAAGGTAGGCGGGCTCTCGTCTCGGCGCCTCCCTGCATCAAAGCAGATTTCCTGCTTGTTGATCTTATCCATGCAGAATTATATTTAGCTTCCTCCACCATCTTCTACTATGTTCTCTTTCTGTTCAGATCATTAACTTCAGGGAACCCGTCACGCTGGACTTTTTGGATGCAGAACTGGAGGACAGCAACAAGGAGGAGGTAAAATAAAATAAAAAATGTTGACATGTTACAGGTTCTAGTTCAGTTATCTCACTTATATAACTTTTTACATTTTCTTACAATAGGTTGTTGTTGTTTTTTTTTAATTGCTGTGCATCAGTATGTCTTCTCTTGTTAAAGCCTCTCGCTTGCTCTCCAGATCCGTCGACAGATGATTGATGGCAAATCGGGGCAAAGAAAAATCAAGACGCTCATTAAGTCGGTTGATGAGGCAAGTCATCAATACATGTGACTCAATCATGATCCAAAGTAGCACCTTCCTGAATGTGGCTGTGATGAATCTAAATCAGATAGTTATGTTTACCATCTTTGGTTTCCTTCTAATTATGGGAAGGATAATGTGCCGAGCATTTGACTGTGTTATTTACTGTCGTCTCTCTGCGGTCACCGACAGCGGTACATCGACGAAGCCATGAGGACGTACACATGGACGCCGGTGGAGGGTACAGACTACAGGTAGGTTAGAAACAAACATGCACCTGCTGACAATTGGATCCAAACGTTGCACAACTAACTAATAATGACGTTCAACTACAGTATTTTATTATTTCTAATTATGTATAAATCACAGCTGTCACATATTAAACAGGTTTCACTGATAAACATTTTGTTGATTCTATTTTAAAAAATTAATGAGAAATAAACTAATGTAGATGTTCTCCACCATACAAGATCCAACCCACGCCCAAAGAATGCATCTAAAAGTGGGTTTAGCATCTGATTTTGAATAATCAAAAGGTTTTACTCTGCCAGCATTTACAGCAAAATTAATTTATTTTACGTCCATCTGGTTAGTGAAGGACGTGGCATTTTATCTGATGTTGAACACGTAAGAATCAAACTCTAAACATTGACCAGGTCTGTGTTCAGTGTACTGGAAGAGGGTTAGTGGCTTATAACATCAAAGACACTGATAGTTACATAGTAACTTAAATACATGCAAAGTTGTCAATGATTTATTTAAAAGGAGAAATTCACCCAATTCTGTACAGAGCCTCAGTGTCTTGGGATTTTTTCTAATACTTATAATTTGGTTTAACTTTAAACATCCTGATTCTTTTTTGACAATTATAAGTCCAGTTCTTGCAAGGACCTGTTTTACTTTTTTCTGTGCATCTTGTTTTGCTAACTCATAATCTATTTTTAGAAGCACAAACATGCACACAAGTCTTTGTAGGAAAGAGCAAAGTTCTTGTTTTCTCCTACTGAATAATGCATTTTTTTTTTCAGTTAAAGATTCCCACAAAGGATCAGATCCAAAGACACTTAAGTCCCTTTTTTTTTTTTTTTAAAAATACACATTTTTGATGGGCTCCAAGATTTCCTTTTCCTTTTTGATTTACTGAGGCTCGTCTAATGTGACGGTTGACTCAAATAGTGGTTTGCAGCTCAAAATTTAATACAAATCATTTAGTGTGTAGAGATTAAAGTAGGGTGCACAGAGTTTTACTTTGCACTAAATTTCAAATTATAAAAGTTAGGACTCATTTACTGAATTATCCAAAGTCTGTGTGAAGATGTTGCACACACATGTGTGGACGAGGGTTTTTGAGTTTGATGGAACTTCAGGTGAGAAAATATTTCTTGAAAGTGCACATTTCTGTACAAACAGCTGACTGATGTTTCCAATTAAAACATCACAACTCACAGACATGTCCTCTCTGAGTGCAGGTTCCTGGATCAAACGCTGTGTTTTTGTGTAGCAACAGACGTAAAAATATTGTTTTTTAAAAACAACACAGGCAACCATAAAGTCAGTACAGTAGATGTCCAATTTGCTGGCACACTGCATGTGTTTAAGCACCAATTTACTCTGAATACAACTGTCCTTTAAGTCAGGGGTTCTCAAAGTTTTGGGGTTCAGGGACTCCTTACAGGGGAGAAAAGTTTCAGGGACCCCCTCATAACCCTCATTTCTCTGTAATGCAACGGAAATATTTGTGTAACATAAATACTTCAGACCTACAATTTTTATACTTTTAAATATGGTGTATTTTTCATTGAAGACACAATTAACAAACATTTTAATTTCAACTTCCAAAAGTTAGTTTAGAGAAAACTTAACAGCATCAAAAACAACTTTAAAACTTTACTTATTCACATAATGAACATAATAAATGTATCGCCACTTCAAATTATTACAGAAAACGATTTCCCATAAAACTGAACAGAATCATAACTGCAGTAGTCACACCAAAGAACAGAGATTAATTTGTAAACTGATCGATGCCGAAACGCAAATAGCAATCGGGGAGTGTGGTGGGTCTTCTGCTACTTTTTTCACACGCTTCGAATACCGTGCCTTATACAATGCTGCGGCTAATTTATGGGTTTTTATTGTATTTATTTTTTTTTTTTGGGTTAACAATCTTCATGCCACCAAATCGTTGATCATATTTTCCAGCGTATAAGTCGCTCTGGAGTATAAGTCACATCAGTTAAAATAAGCTCTGGAGTATAAGTCACATCAGTTAAAATAAGCTCTGGAGTATAAGTCACATCAGTTAAAATAAGCATCATGAAAAAATAAAATAAAAATTTGGCGTGTAAGTCACATTTATTGTGCGTCACCGCTGACCCGTCACGTTTATTTAATTGCAGCCGGAGCCTCAGCCACTAGCTCTCCAGCGTTCCTCCACCTGCACCAGTGAAGCAAGCGGGCACGGAAGGACTTATTGTTGCAGTTCTTTGAAATTCAAAGCATTAGTCAAAAATTGCATTATGAATATGGGGGGTAGCGTAAGTCGCTTCGACGTACAAGTACAAGTCACAGGACTGATGAATCAATGTATCAATCATCAGTGCAAAAAAAACCAACCTGTAACTTATACGCCAGAAATATGGTAGCTTCATCACACCCAGGCGCTCACTTATTGTTGATCAATACACATCTCTCAAGGGGGTTGGCGATCAATGACTTCCTGGTTGACTACTGTTTTTTTTTTTTGTTTTTTTTCTCAGCGTGTTACAGGTACTGTTCAGAAAACAAAAAAATCTGTACAGATATTTGTGTGTGTTATGGGTATGTATTTAATTAAAAGTAAAAAAAAAAAAAAATCTGTGTAAAGATCTCATGTTACAATGTGAACGCCCACAGCTTATAGACAATTTCGGCCTATTTAGTTAAAATTAAAATTTCTTTTTAAACTTAGCGGGCACAGCTTCGATTCAGTTGCACTCAATAGTCCAGAAATTACAGTACTGTATATTATTTATTTGTTTTTGCGGACCCCCAAGCACCGGCTCACTGACCCCCCTGGGGTCCAGGGACTCCAGTTTGAGAACCCCTGCTCTACGTGAAACATGTACAAAAGTTTATTACTGCAAATGTGATTGAATGTTCCTGATTTTCTGCATCTGCCTAATTACCTCAGTCTAGGGTTGGTACTGCCCACTTACAGTGAGAACCATATCAAAGCCAACCTAAGTGACCAGATCCTTCAGGTGCAGTGTAAGTACCCTGGGATTACCCAGCATTCTTCTCTCTCTCGGTCTGTCCTCCTCTTTCCTCCTCTCTCTGTATCTAATATGACCTTACACTCCGGTTCAGTCATTTATCGCGGGTTTCCAACATCATCATACGGAGTGTCCAAGAGGATTCGTCTGCCCTGCCTCCCCTTCAGCTCCCCTTTCCCCCATTCTCTATGCTCTCTGATAGGCAGGATCATATGGTTCCCGAGCCCCTCGACTCCTCCTCTGCCCCCGCTCCCTCCTGTCTTCATGCTGTGCTGTAAAATGGTGATGTTTTTTCTTCACACTGGCTGAAGAAAAAAATAAACCGAACTGACAGAAAGGTGAAAGCTGTGGTTTTTACTGTCTCTCAGGTGAAAATAATGGTGACCTTTGTGCTATTATTTTTATTTATCTTTTTTTTGTTTGTTTGTTTGTTTTTTTGCCAAATGCTCTCGCCTCTTCTCCACCAAGTAATGATTCTGAAGCGTCTGTGTACAAAGTATTCTGGAAATAACCGTGAAAACATGCATGCTTTTCACTCCTTATGATGCCTTGTTTTTATGATTTAGAGATTTTATTTATTTATTATTTTTTATTTTTTTACCTTTTGGTTCTTTGTGTGATTTTATTTTTATTTTTATTTTTTCTGTTAGACTGTGTGAGATGTTTATCAGCTTTGGAATCATTCGATTGATAAACTCCCACATGGCCTGGAATACCGGCTTGTCATTTGTGGGAGTTTGGGTTTTTGTGGGTCTGAATGAGGGCACACGTGTCTCTTTCATTCTTCCTTTGTCCAGACCCTGATACTCCTGTGTCTTTATGGTGCATTTACTTTGTTTTTATTTATTATTTTTATGTTTTTGTTCTGTCGTGGTAATTTTTTTTTTTTTTTCAATTATTGGTTTTGTTGTTACTGTTCTTTGTTTTCCCGGATCATCCGGGTTTTCTTTTCTTCTCTTGTCGTTCTGTTTGTTTTGTCTTGCATTAAAAAAAGGTTGCTTTTCTTTTTTTCTTTTGTTTTTTTCCTCATCTCGTTTGACTTTAATTGGTTTCTTTCTTTCAAGAAAACAATATTTTTATTCAAACAGTAATTGAATAAAATATTGTCTGTGATTCCCCCCTTCCCACCCGATCCCCTGTTTCTTTTCTTGCTCTCTCCTTCTCTGACGGATCCACACAGTGCCATACACCAAGGGCAAGTATACTCCATATTGGTCCACGTTCCCTACCTTTACTTCCTTTTCCCTATCGCTTCCCTCACCTTTTGTCCTAAACCTCCTCCTGCTGCCTCCCCCCCCCCCCCCCGGGG
>JARVGV010001459.1:18796605-18812716 GCA_031762435.1 Hypsolebias longignatus | reverse complement strand
TGGTCTTACGACGGGAGTATTAGGACCACGAGAAAAAAAATTACATTACAAGAAAAAAGTAACAAAATTACAGAAATAATGTTGTACGAAAATGAAGTTGAAATATTACTAGAATAAAGTTGTAATATTACCAGAATAAAGCTGTAATTTTATGAGAATAAACTCATAATATTATGAGAATAAAGTCATAGTATTATGAGAATAAACTCGTAATATTACCAGAATAAAGTCATGGTATTAACATAATTCATTCTCGTACAACTTCTTAGAACTGCGGTAAAATGATGAATGTTGAGCGTCTTGTTAAGTTATACTTTGGTATTGGTTTTACAAATAAGGATATACTTAATCTGTTAGCACATCAGCATAATATTATTATCAGGACTTAGAAACAATTGTGCAAACTACTGTGTCTGTTTCAAAGAAAGAACCACATGGATTTGGAAGATATTCCTTCTTTTGTGGAAGAGGAGCTTTCTGGCAGTGGTCGACTGCACGGCTAAAGGTGGTTGGTTATAGCTGTGGTGGTTAGCTATACTAGTTTTACTACAAAGTAATTGAAAACAACTTTATTCTGGTAATATTATGACTTTATTCTTGTAAATTATGACTATTCTTGTATTATTTTGATTTTATACTTGTACAACTTTATTCTCATATTTCAACTTTATTCTCATACAACTTTATTCTCGTATTATTTCAACTACTGTATATTCTCATATGACTTTATTCTCATAATGACTTTATTCTTGCATTATTTTGACTTTATTCTCGTACGACTTTATTCTTGTAATATTATGACTTTAGTCTCATTATTTTGACTTTATTCTCGTATGACTTTATTCTCATGTTATGACTTCTAGCATTACCGGTATTTCAATTATTCTTGTACGACTATTCTTGTAATATTATGACTTTGTTCTTGTATTATTTTGACTTTATTCTCATATCATGACTTTATTCTTGTATTTATTAGTTTGACTTTATTCTTGTAATATTATAACCTTAGTCTTGTATTATTTTGACTTTATTATCATATTATGACTTCTAGCATTATTTCAATTATTCTCGTACAACTTTATTCTCGTAATATTATGACTTTATTCTCATATTATTTTTACTTTATTCTCGTAGGACTTTATTCTCATATTATTTCAACTTTATTTTCATATTATTTTGACTTTAATTTCGTATAACTTTATTCTCATATTACGACTTTATTCTATTATTTTGACTTTATTCTTGTAATATTATGAATTTATCCTATTTTTTACTTTATTCTCATAATATTACAACTTTGTTTTATTATTTTGACTGTTATTGTAATATTGACTTTATTTTCGTAATGTTACTTTATTCTCATATTGTGAATTTATTCTCATACAAATTCATTCTTGTAATATTATGCCTTTATTATTATAATACTACAACTTCATTCTTATATTTTGACTTATTCTCATGCAACTTTATTCTCGTAATATTATGACTTTATTCTCATAATATTATGACTTTATTCTCATAATATTATGACTTTTCTCATATGACTTTATTCTCGTAATGTAATTGTTTTCTTCTTAGCGTGGCCCTAATACTCCGTGGTATTTTCTTACCTTTTGACTGTTGCTGTTTAAACTCCAAAAAACCATCCGCTGCTGGGGGACAGGGGGCTTATCCACATTTTCAGCTACAGCGCAAAGGGGGCCACTAAATATGATCACGTACCGTAGTCGTCTGCTCGTAATCTGTCACAGTTCGTCATTTATTCTTTGCAACGTGTGAAAAGTTTGATTTTCGACTCCCGTTTTCAGGAGCCACTCTGTCTCATAGTGCCTTGACGCACTTTGTTTTAGTACACATCAGCTGTGTAATGCTAGAGCTACTGTATAGTAAAAAAGCAGCCATGTTTGAGGCTTCGGATGCTACAGGAGACTAAAATAGCTTTACACGAGCCATCGCATTAATCGGCTCTCAGTATTAATGTATTTTCCCCTCTCGGCTGTTGTTGCTGTTCTCCTCCAGAGCCTCCTGTCTGCCGGAGCTACTATACCGTTCCTCTACGAAACCATGTATAGAGCTACGAAACACTATTAATATACAGCAACGTAACAGGTCATAGAGTGTTTTGTTTGCTTTCTAGGGCCACCTGACTGCTATTGTTCTGCCTGGTTTGTACGTGTTTGCGTGTGAATGTGTTAAAAAGCCCTCTGAGAAAATGTCATTTACAAAGAGTGGGCTTGTTGCTGTGGAGAAAAGAGGGATGTGACTTAAAGCAAAAAGATCCACCAGTATGAGTCTGCTTGTGTTGAAACAGAGGAGAAAAGGTGAAAGAATGTGTCAGTGTTTTCTGTTCCAGTAGTTCTCAGAGCTTCTTTAAATGCCTTAGTGTTACTCGACGTGAGCTCTGATGCCCCCACACGTACCCCCTCACCTGGTTTTCACCTGAAACATCCCCTTTTCTGGTTTTTTCATGGTGTTATGCGGTGAAAGTAGTGAGCTCCAGTTATGCTTTTTTGTTTCTTTCTCCCTCTTTCTGAGCCCAGTATCGATTGATGCCTGTTTGATTAAATGCTTCTGGGAGCTCTTCCCGTTTTAAAAGCCTCTGACCTTTTTGGTGTCCACACCCACTCAAAAACTCACTGTAAAAGCTCAGGTGGGAATGACTCGCGCAAACAATTCGAACCGCAACTACACACACTGTACAGTGGTGGAAGTGACAGAAACGTGCTGGCGCTGCAGCTCAGGTCTGAACGAGCCCGAGGAAACGAAACGTTAAAAGAGAGACTGTTAAATTTAGGATTTCAAATTTGGCTCTTTGCAGCATCTACTGATGCAGTTTGTTCGTCTGTTCTGTGCCATTATTATTATTATTATTTATGTCTTTAAGTCTGTATTTCTTAACCCCCACTGTCTGTAAATGAACGCTACATGTGCCTGTGGAAACGCGACTCCCTGCAACTTCCTCTTTATTCCCTGGATCTGTACATTTTCTCACTAAAACTATATAAAGCTGCAATTTGTGCACCTGCAGGAAGAAATGTAATGGCACTTATTTATGCCCAGCTGGGTAGATTTCAAATTCTGAGCGGAAGTAAGGCGAGGGGCATCATTCCCCCCCCACCCGGTGTTTTTCTGTGAGCAGGTGGGATTTTAGAGGCAAGCTCAGGGAGTGAGTCTCCACAGAGCAGTCTGTTAATGTCACGGACGAATCGTACGCTCTCTGCTTTGACAGATTTACTTTTTGCCAAAAACAAAATTTAAAAAAGGACAAAAAAAAAAAAAAAGAATTGGACCAGCTTGGGGATAAGAGGGAGGGGTCATCGGTGTTTTAATGAAGCGCCCCCCTCCTCTTCTGACCCTCGCTGCCTCTGTGTTGGTGCGTCTCTGTGGGAAAGACGTGTGATTCTGTAGTCTGGTGCTATGTGACCATGTTTGACAAGTGTGTTGGATTAAAAAAAAAAGTTTAGAGAAAAAATAAAATTAACCTGTCAAACTCCGTGAAGAAGAAAAAATATCTAGGAATACAGCACTGCTGATAAGTTTGAGAAATGTATTTTTATTTATTTTTTGGGTTGAATTCTGTGTGGGTGTGAATGTTTGTTTGCGTGGAAGATTTAGCCCTTTTTTTTTTTTTTTTTTTTTTTTGGGCACTGGTCCACGTCGCTCCATTCTTTTGTACAGATGAAGCTAAAAGAAGAAGAAAAAAAAAAGAAGAGGGCAAAATTTGTAAAATATTGTGTCTGTGACTCCTTGTAAGATATTTTCAAATTGTTTATTACAGAGAATCAGTTATTAAATAATGTTCATATTTTTCACTTCAACTCACTCGTGTGTGGTCTGTTTTATTAACTTGTGGATTGAAGATGGAAAGTTTATAAAAAATGAACACTCAAAATTCATTGTTTTGATATTTATTCCTTATAAACCAACCAACCCCAGCAGATGAGTCAGAGTGCAAAAAAATGCCTAAAACACTACTGACGTCTACTCGCTGCATTTATTTTTGAGGAATAAAGTACAGTAATGTGCATCAGAAAAACAATCATCCAAAAAAATAAATTCATCAAATGAATATAAATAGGTCTCAGTTTGATGGCACAGGACACTTCAGACCATAAAGGGTGTTTTTCTGTTAATTTTTCAGGGTTTATATGTGAAGAGACACATTAGTGAGATATCCAGAATTTTTTTAACTTAATTTTATCCATTCTTGCACATTTAAGCTTCTAGTTTGGTCTTTCCTGCATACTCTGTGAACCAAGCCCCACAAAATATGCAAATATAAAGAAATACGATGCAAGTTAGAAGAAGCAGCGAGGGTTTTCAAAACACTAACATGAACCCTTTAGTTTTTAGAAACTTGTCACTTTGTCTACTAGTTATTAGCAGAGACTACTATAATTTAAAATTATATAAATACAATTCTGGATTTTCATTTAACATCTTTAGCGATGCTGCCAATGTGTCTTTAGCTCCTGTGTCTAAAAGCTTTCTGCAGTGACTAAAAGACGCCACAAGGTGGCAGTAACTGCAGGGCTGTGTCAAGTAAAACTACAGTTTCCTCTTGCAGAGGTTGCAATAATGGGCTTTTTGTAGATCCATGTTCCCACACAGGCTGGTAGCTGATGAATCAACAAAACTGTAATTTTAGACAACTCTTGAAAAGCAAGCAAATATTCCCCAAAACATTTAAAGACTAATAAAATCCAATCCTCTGCTGTGATGAATCCAGATTGATTTGTAGGCATCAAGCTGTCAGAATCATTTTGTGCACTTTGTGGCTTCAATTTCACATTTTTTCTAGTCTACGTTTCTGTTTGTTAAAGCGTCTTCCTAGTTCTGTGTGTGTTGGGACTCTCTCCACTCTTCCACAGCGAGCTCAGGAAGTCTGCAAGTGCGTTGTGCCAGGTGTCGGGGTCGTCCAGGTAGCAGGGGTGACCCGCTCCCTTCATCACCACCACTTTATGGTTAGACAGACTGCTCAGGTTACGGAGCGACACCTCCCCAAGTTGTGCGTCCTGGTCCCCATAAACGATCAGCGTTGGAACCTAGAAACACGTGAAGATAAAGAACGGTTTAGGTTAGCGTATTTTCCGTCTGACTCGTTGCTCTGCCCTATATGTCACATCAGTCCGTATTTATCTAATAAAGTGGAAAAATCCATAGATAAGTCACTTCGCCGTATACGTCGCATCTATTACGCGTCACCGCTGACAACCTGGAAATGTGGGCCGGTGTTGTGCCAAAAATCGATGGGCTGCCAAATGGCAGCCGTGGGAGCGTGCATGGGAGGACTTTAACAAGATTAACACTTAAAAACAATTATTTGTTTACTCGAAATTATAGTAAATGTGTGTCTCAGTCTAACTTTTGCTTAATAAATGTACTTTGACGTTCAAATCAGCTGTATTTCAAAAGCCGATACACGGAAGTAAACGCGTGCACGCCACAAGTTGCTGTGCAAATTTAGCAAGATAAACACCTAAAACAATTACACTGTATTTGTTTGTTCGAAATTATAGTAAAGGTGTGTCTCAGTTGAACTACTCCTTTAAAAATGCACTTTAATGGTTAAATTAGCTGCATTTCGCCGGCGCGGTGCAGCTGTTTTGACGGTTCCAAGCAGCGAACAGAATGAAAGTGGGGAGGTTTTGGCAGACTGATTGAGTCGTTAATAGCTGGTGAAGATTCTCAGTCATCCAAGACATGGCCAAAAAAAAAATAAAATTCAAGAAAAAACAAAGTATAAAGTAAATTATAATAAATAAAGTCCAGTTGTTTTTGTCTTGAACTTTTTTTAATTTGTCATTATAGCCAATTTACCTATTACATGATTCAACAGTATGCCATATTCCTATTACTACTCTGCTGCCATCAAGTGGCTGAAAGTGGTACTGCTCTTTTTTTTTCCAGTCAGAATGAATGAAAACAGTCATATCTCAGCCAAAAATTGTTTTATAAATACTGTATGGGAAAAAAATCCATAAATGTGTTGCTTCGGCCTATAAGTCGCAGGGCATGCAAATTATGCAAAAAGTGTAACTTATAAAGCGGAATACACGGTAACTGTTGCAATGATTTCCCGTTCTGGTTCAAGAGGCTTCAGAAATGATTCACAGCTGCTGGAGTTCTTCCTTAAACTGTGGAGGAAGAGCACACGTGTGCTAGGAGAGAAAGGTTTGCAGCAAATGTACTGAAAAGGAGCATATGGTCACACACCTTTACCCTCTGGTACTGCTCTGCTGTGAATTTCTCAGTGCAGATGGGGGCGACGGGGACGTATCCTCGTAGCAGAGACGGATGCTGCGTCAGGAAAGGGAGGGAATACATCCCACTGAGTGACGGGCTGATCACCACCACCGGAGTCAAGCCCAGCTGCTCACACACCTCCTTCAGAAAACCTGCGGGGGCCAGTTCTCCCACCGCTGCAGGCGCCTGGGCAGACTTGGACCGACCGAGTCCTGTAGACAGATGGATAAAGAGGAGATTAATTTGTCGTCATGGTGACTCAAATGGAGTTTTCTTGCAAGAGTTTCAGGAAGAATCAGCTACTTCTAACAAAATGTACAGTACACACAAGTTATCCTGAACCTTGTTTTGTTCTTCGATTGACTGCAGAATGTGTCACACAGATAAGAAACAAAACCTTTAACCTGACCTTCCTACAGTGGACGGGTCAGAGTCCCAGAGAGGTGATGCTGAGCGAAGATTTCCTGATTGACTCGTATTTTTGACAGCCGCTTTGCAGATTCATTGTCCTCAAATCAAAACTGTCAACAATCTTTTCTAACGTCTCTGGCTGAAGAAAAACTGAATTCAAACTACGGTAATTATTTAGTTTGTGTCGTGATGAATCTAAGGGCAGCTTTTCATGAAACTTGCCCAAAGTAATTATTAGATGCACAGCTACAACTGTTGGAGCAAAGCCAGTTCAAGGTGGTTATCACAACCAACCGCAATGAGGTCACATGTGGTCTGGTAGTAGCTGAGACTGATTCAGCACACAATCTGAGCAGGAGTTCTCGCATTACCTTATTTTTAAGGTTTGATGAAAACATGACGCCGTTCCTTCTCAACACAAGATTTAAAACTGAAGTGTGCCGCGGGTGACGTGCATTCCTTTAATGCTAAATTCCTTGATGGTCTTTAAGATAGATATGGTATCGAACGCTGAAACTTGTTTTCCAGTTTTGTTAGGGATTGGAGTTTCAGCTTTTTTTTTTTTAACACAGCCATCAATAAAACTGACTCATACACTTTTTTTTTTTTAATCTTTTGTACTTTGTCAAATTTATTGTCTTTAAACAGAAAAAGCACAAAAGTAAGAAAACTCACACACTGTTCAGAATCCTACAAAGCAATTTGGACTTTCTGACGAGTCTTATTTGAACAAATTCACTAGGACTTTTAGGATGTGCTCGTGCACACCTGTGTGTGAGATAGAGCCGCTTGTCAGCAGACTCACCTGGCAGGTCGAGGGCGACCGCACGGCAGCCGGCTTTGGCCAGAGACTCCAGAGTGCCGATGTTGAGCCAGTTTTCTGATGAGAAACGAATGCCATGAAGAAGAAGAACCGACATCTTTGGGTCTCCTGTGGCAGGCTCGCTTTGTCTGTAGAAAAGTGGCTCTTTGCAGGTCTCCAGCTGTACGCTCCCCTCCGTCATCTTCACAGATAGCATGCTTAAGAGAAGTTCCAGATGTTTTATCTGAAAAATAATAAATAGAAAAATTGCATTTCTTGTGAAAATGCAGTGTGAATTCTTATTGCAGAAGAGCTTGATGAAAAACAGACAAAATTAGCTACAAAAAACATGCTGAAATTTATCTTAAATGGAATAACAACCCTAAATTATTAAAAAAAAAAAAAAGTAAAGAACTCATATTTGCTGAACTAAGTTTAAATAAGCAGAAATGAACACAGAAATCAGGAAATTACCGTAGCTTTAAAAAAAAAGGATGAAATTAGCTAAAATAAAATAGATGAAAGGTAGCTGAAAAGCTAGAGAGAAAAAAAGACAAACTACCAGATGGACACAGAAAGAGCTGAAATAAGCTAAAAAAAAAATGTGGAATTAGCTGAAAAAGCTAAAAATTAGCATTAAAAAAGCTAAATAGTTGCTGAAAGATCAGAAAAAGCTAAAACTAGGAGAAAAAAACTGAAAGATGTAGACATCTGAAAAAAGGTGAAATTCATTAAAAAAAAAAAAAACAGCTGAAAATTAGCTATAGAAAAAAAGTAGAAAGAAGCTTAAGTTACCAGAAGGAAGTAGAGAGAGCACATTTTTGCTGAATTAGGCTGAAAAAGGAGCAAAAATATGGAATTAGCTGAAAAGCTAAAGTTAGCATAAAACAGCTACCGTAAATACTGTAGTAGCTGAAATAGCAGAAAAGGCTGAGAAATAAGCTGAAAGGAGTATAACAAGCTGAAATTATCAGGAAAAAATTTAAACAAGCACAAAAATGTTGTAGTTAGCAGAAAGAATTTGAAACTAGCAGAAAACAGCTGAAAATAGCTGGGGGGAGAAAAAAAAGCTTGAATTTGCACAAGGAAGCTGAAAGAAGCTGAACCAGAACAGAATGTGAAAGAAGCAGTAAAAGGTTGTAAACACATCTAAAGATTTGAAGGACATAAAATGAGCTCAATCCATTTTCTGAGAGGAAAAATGGCAGAAAAAAAAAATAAAAACTAAATATTTCAAAAAGCTAAAGTTGGACCAATACCAAAAGCTACAGCGGGATAGGCCTGAAAGAGCTGAACGTTTTGATTTATGATTTTGAGGAAATGGCACATGCTTCATAAACATTCACACAATTAAAGTTAAACTACTCATGAGAACAGTTTGATCATTTTATAAACTCTCAAAGCAGCTTTTAAAATGTGAAATTACCATTTTGTGGTTTCCTGGGGGAACTTTCTACATTTAAGCTTTGAGCAGTTTGTTTTTCTTTTTTCATTTATATATTACCACTGGTCGTTGTGTTTGTCTGTTAGCAAAATATCTCGTGAACTCAACAGAAAAAACAAACAAACTCTAAAGTAACCAGCAGATGTGCATCTGTAGTAGTTTATAATCTGGGTCAACCCAATTCATTTAACATCTGCACCTCTCGTGCACAAAGCCGTGCACCCATGTCTCAGAGTCTGATCAAAGTCCAGATCATTTCATTTGCTGCAGATCGACTTCCTGATCCAAACTTCTGCACATTTTGGCCAAACATGGTGAGTAATAATCTGTTTTTCTTACCTGAACGCGTCCAGCGACGATTAAACGCGAAATAAAGAAGTTTCACTTCAACTCCCGGAAAAACAAACCCCGTCTGGAAGTTTGACTACTGCCCTCTAGCGTCTGTTGACAGAACTGCACCCACTGATGAATCCATTAATGATTGATCATTGTATTGATTGGCTGTTTGGGCTGATTAAAACCTCTGTGCGGACTGGAGCTTGTGCTTTACTCCGAGTCTCGTGTTTTCTGACTCCCACTGAGGGTTTGTAACATCGTGCTGAACTTTTTATTTTATTTGTCTGCTCAGTTATATGTTGGATATTTAACGTCTCGTAGAAGAAATCCATCAGAGCACAGACCCAACACAATTCAAACTTCTGTCAACTCTTTAAAAAGAGACTTTTCTTCCACTGGAACCAACAATGAAACTGATTCTGCTCTTTAGTCTTCTGGCTGCCCAACTGGCCACTGGTAAGACCATGAAATTGTTCAAAAGTGATTTAAATGTACTCTAAAATACTGTTTTTGTTGTTGTTGTTTACTTAGTAGCACATGAACTGGCATAATTACATATAAAATGGCTACAACCTTTGATATTTTCATTTATATAATAAAATAAGACTTAAATTTTCAATTTCAGAGTGCCATTGTGTTCTATTACTTAATGAAAGTGTAAGACTCTGTTTAGGGATGATATGTTGATATTTGAAGCTCTTTCTGGTCCTCTTCTGTCACAAAACAGCAGCGGAGTCCTGGTCCAAAGGTTACATGGCTCATGCCCAAATGTTGCAGGTGGTACCACTAATCTGTGCTCTCTTTAGACCAGAGCTGACAAGAAATGGCCCCCTCGTTCAGCTTGTAAGCAATAAATTAGTGGTTTTGTTGTACATGAACAGGCCACCGGAGCCCTCTGAATGACTTCCAGCGCTCTGAGGGCAGGGAGCTGGTCCCTACCTCCTGGAACTCTGCTCGGATGCAGCTGTTGCCTGGTTTGAGCCTGGAGGATTGTGCCACCCGCTGCTCACAGTCACTGGACTGCAGGTATACAACTGAAAAACACAGCCCTGCCTGGAAAATCACTGCTTTGTTATGATCAGGTCACATTTGACTATCATAATAATCTGGATAGCATCTTTTGTTTATTTTTCTCATCATAGCTTCTGTAATATTGTTTTTTTTTAATGCACCCTTTCACACACTACAGCCACAGTGCTCGTCTGTGAGGAATAGACAGCATCTTGCCTTCAGCACGCTGTAACTCATGCAGGAAGATCAAACCGCCCACTCTGTTCAGATGCTTCCAGGCTGCTTTTAACTCTTCCTGTCACCTTAAATGCCTTAATTACTGCCCTGAGACTAGAAATCACAGCCATGCACAGCGTTCCCTGCTTGATGTGATCATTTAAGATGCTAATTTGAGCCTGTGGCACATGTAAATGGTAAGAAATGACACCTGACCACTTTTCAGTTTCCAGCAGGTGAACTTCAAGATGTGAAATGGGAGCTTTAGCTCTGGAACAACACTTCTGTTTAATTGGAATTACTTGGATTTGATAGTAATGGAACACAGCTTTTAATTTTCATACTTTTTTTAATAACATTTTGAAATAAGGGGATCTAAAGGGTTTTTTGTGTTCACGTTACCTTGAGAAGACTATTCAGGAGGGAGTTGTTAGTTTACAACAAAGTAAAGCGGTTTTCTTTGCTTTGAAGCATAACTTTGTATAATTATGAAATCCATTCTTCGACTGCAGAGCTTTCAACTATGAGACTCGCCCGACGGTCACCTGCAAGCACCTGCCATGGGTGGCCGACGTGAACAACGCAGAGGTGAAGAGAAACGTCAACTGTGACCTTTATGAGAAGAAAGGTGAGACTTGTGAGCTCGAATCACCGCAGAGAGCTGTGTTGCACATCAGCTCTGCTCAATTTGATTGTTTCTTTTTCCAGTGTATGTAAGGAAGTGCATTGTGGGTAAAGGGGAAGATTACCGAGGGAAAGTCTTCACTACAAAGAGTGGACTCCTCTGCCAACAGTGGTGGTCAAAGTTTCCTCACGACCACAGGTGAGACACAGATTAATTTTTATTAAATTATTCAGACACACTGCCCTCCTTGTGTTTTAATATATAACTGGCGTGAAAAGTTGAAAATCGTGCAGGTCTGATAACAAGGAGGCCCTTGGCAAGATTTATACACTGAGACCAGTTTGGACTCCCTTAAAATGAAATGGGAAACGGACTTGGAGGAACCCATATCAGACTCAATCTGGAGAAAGCTCATTAGAAACATTTACTCATCCTCAATCTGTCCGAGACGTTTTGTCATTCACTTCAAGGTAGTGTACCGACTGCACTGGTCCAAATACATGCTGGCCAAGATCAAAGCCAACCTGGACCCTGCACGCAATCGTTGTAAACAAACTCCAGCCACACTCCTGCATATATTCTGGACCTCTCCCAGACTGCAGACCTTTTGACAATTTATTTTTGACACCTTCTCTGGAATATGTGGCAAAACTGTACCCCATCACCACTCGTCTCACTGTTCTGGGTGGTCCCAGTGGACACATCCTTCAGCAAACGCGAGAAGGATGTGATTGGTTTTGGCTCTCTTCTGGCCAGAAGACTGGTTCTGTTCAATCAGAAGGACCCACACCCCGCAGCATATGTAAACTGGATAAGCGAAATGATGTATCATATCCATCTGGAAAAAAAATCAGATATAATCAGATATACCCTGAAGGGTTCTGTTAAAAGATTTTGGACACGTGGCAGCCTTTTCATGTTGTATGTGGAAAACTTGTCAGTGCCTGTGCAATTCAGTTTTATTCATTTATGTATGTGTGACAGATCCGGTGGGAGGTTTGAAGGTTTTTTTGTAGTTATTTCATATTTGTACTGTATTCTATGTGTTCAAAATTAAAAACTAATAAAAAGACTTTGGTTTTTAAAAGTTGAAAATTCTTACTTTCTGTTTTTGTTTGCTTACATAACAGCTTTCTTGAGAACAGCGTTAAGCAGTTTTAATTACATTAACCCAAATAATTTTTTTTTAAAATTAATCAGTGCTTAATAAAACAGTATTTTCTGTGTTTCTCATTAAAAATATGTCCAAAGCCTCTCTGTTGATTTATGTCATAACTGTAATAAAACAAATTCAAGCTGTTGTAAAGTGAAAGGCGACAGTCCACTCAACACACCTTCTGCTTCGTCTCAGGTGGACTCCTTCAGCGAACAACGGTTTGGAGCTGAACTACTGCAGGAACCCGGACGGGGACCGGATCGGTCCGTGGTGCTACACCGTCGACCACGAGCGACGCTACGAGAGCTGCAACATCCTCCAATGCAAAGATGGTAGAAAACAAGATGGTTCCCAGTATCCTGACATTTTCCATTCATTTTCATAAAAGTCAGGATTGTCATCATGTGGAGCCCTTGGTGACTGAGAAGATGGATCTGTAAAGCTGTATTTTGACATTCACACTTATAATTTGTATTGTATTTATATAATTTTAAATGCTAAAAATATGCAACAAAAACTTTTAGTTGGAAACCTCATATTTCTTGCTGGTTTAATTGAAACTCCACACATGGGCCTGCCACCTGCTGTGCACTTACAATGTGATGCTATTTGCCTGTTTGAAAACAGCTTTACCTCCTCCATAATTAGAGTCACGGTGACAGCTTCGTTTGTGGAAAGATTCCAAGAAATACAGCTTGAGGGAAAAAAAAAAGTATTAAACACGTTGCTTTCTTTGTCTGCTCACCTCCTCCATGAGTCACCTTGTGTTGTTTGCTTGCAGACGTGTGCATCACATGTAACGGAGAGGACTAAAGAGGACAGGTTGATCACACTGTGAGCGGTAGAGAGTGTCAGCGATGGGACCAGCAGCAGCCTCACCAACACATCTACCAACCTGAAAAGTACATCATTCGTTCTTGCATTGCCTTTGCTGTTCCGAATGCACCAAACCGATGTTTACATGGAGCGGATCATTGTGGAGTTGAGTCCAAACTGCTTCTTTTACCATCATGAACATAAAAAAACTGCATAAGTTGTGCTTTTCAGGTATCCTGACAAGAGTTTAGATGATAACTACTGCCGTAACCCCGACGCCTCTCCGGTGCCCTGGTGTTACACCACAGATCCTGAAGTAGAGAGAGAGAACTGTGACATCAGCAAATGCAGTAAGAACCCATTGTTTTTCTTAAATTTAAAAAAAATAATAATAATAAAATAAATTAAATTAAAAAGGCTAATTTTTCAAAATTTTCATTGTCTCTAAAACTGAAAGGATAGGGTTAGGGTTTTATTTTAATTAGTTTTGGCACAATATAAATTTATGAGTTTGGGACTTTTTGCTTGTTTCCTCTTGTTTGTGTTTTGTCGCTCGCTTCCTTTGGCAGAACAGAGGAGAACAAAAAGACGTTCAACGAGCTGATTCCTGCAGTTCTCAGACACACGGTGGAATTGTTTCGTCTCATTAAGTTGTTGTAATTCAATCTAAAAATCTCACCTATTGAGTGTTTCTGCACATTCCCACCCAGAACCTGAAACATTTAAGACCTGGCACCCCCGCAGTCGTTCTGTCTGGTTTAAGAATGAGTGTTCAAATTGTTTGTTTTGCAGATTCAGGCTTTGACTTTTCTCTGTGGGCTTTCAGGTTCGGTCGAGGTTAATTAGAACAAACCCCTTTAGACTCTTTGCTCCGTGCTGCTTGGTTCTGTTTGAATTCAGTTTTCTCGACATTTTTACAGTAAACTTTTTTTTTTCTTCTTCTTTCATTTTACATATATGGATGGCTGTGTCTGAGTGGTTAGAGCAGTCATTCTCCAATGCAAGAGTTGGGGGTTCGATTCCAGCAGCAGTCACGTGTCAAGGTGTCCCTGTGCAAGACACTGAACCCCTCATTGCCTCAGATGTGTGTCCCATCTGTGTATGAATGTGATAAAGCTCTGATTAGTCTTTGTACAAATATAGTAGAGTGCTGTATGAATGGGTGAATGAGGGCACAGATTGTATTGTGAAGAGCTTTGAGTATATTACAAAGTAATAAGGTAAAAAAGTGCTATATGAGTGCAGTCCATTTATAACGTATATGCTGTGTGGCCTGATAAATATGAGTCAGATGTACATTTAACAATTAATGACTATTTTACAATTGTGACTCTGTATTTAATGTTTAAATGGATGGATGGATGGATTTTCCCAAATGTTATGACTTTGTGTTTTTTTTCAGATACTGCCACCTTGTGGTGAAATTATTTTTTCAACATGGCTGACCCCCTATTTTAGACAGCTTTTACTTAGTTCCTTTAGTTGTTATGTTACAACCTCACAGTTGCGTTGCGTCTATTTGAGGTGTTTTAAGACGAGCTGACTGTTTCATCAGTGACGCATCGTGTGTTTTCCTAACAAAAAAAAGTTGTTTTTTGTTGCCTCAATGGAAAATGTGCCTGGCCTTTATTATAACAACATTGCTCCGTTCATTCCCTCATGTCTCCTCAGTCCTCTCATTCTAAGTGTATTAATAACATGCTTAACAATCATTTCTGTTACCACACCTGTGACGGCTCCGTGGTTGTTGCTCTTCAACTCGCTGCTTTTCTCCAGTCGAAGGCCAGGTGGAGAAGAAGCAGCGCTCCAGCTTCACCACCAACTGTTTCCGTGGTCGTGGAGAGGATTACCGTGGCAAAGTTAACGAGACGACGTCGGGAATCCCCTGCCAGCGGTGGGACGCCCAGTCCCCTCATCGGCATCCCTTCTTCCCAAACACGTACGAGTGCAAGTGAGTCACTTTTTTATCGTCGGGTGTTTTCAAACACTTTGCTGCCACGTGAGCTCTGATGTCAAAGAGCTGAATGTTCCTTCTCTGCTGACACCTGACAGTAGATGATAGATGGTCAGCAGCTGCACATGGAGCTGAATATTAATCATATGTGTGACATGGCGATCATTCTTCACGCCATCACTGATTAGCAGCCTTTCCTTCAGTGAAATTAGCCTCGAGTTCAGAGTGATCTCTTCATCTCCGAGCTATCCAAGCAGATTATTTCAGTGTCATTTATTCTCACTCTGCGTTGCACATCATCACTTCCAGAGGTTTGGAAGAAAACTACTGCCGTAACCCGGATGGATCCGAGGCTCCGTGGTGTTTCACTTCACTGCAGGAGATGAGAACAGCCCTTTGCTTGCAGATCAAACGCTGTGCCGATGACATAGAAGCTGAAGGTGAGACTTCAAAATTCAGTTCGGAGCGTGAAGAGGAATCCACTTTTAATCTTCAATTAAAGAAAGAGCCAAAGATAGTTTTAATATTGATTCATTTTCATTTTGTAGTGTATCTTATGATCCGCCAAATGGATACTTACCATTGGATGTACTGTGCATCTACAACTACCTTAATTAACTTTTCATTCAAATCAAATTCAAGATGTCCGCCAGAGCCAAACTGACCTTAGGAAACACAAAAATGGCCGTAACTTGGTCGGTTTTGCAAACGATGAGTTAAAATTTAGTGTTTGGAGCCCAGAGACATTCACATCCCCTACTCTGAGCGCGACACATGGGCGCTGCGGTGGCTCAGCGGTCGTTGCAGCAGTCTTGTAAACCAGAGGCTGCGGGTTTGGGCCCAGGTTGTGTCAAGAGCTATAACGCATCTTGTCAGATCTTCTGATGACATCATTTCCAGGGTTTTGACCACAACAGCTAAATTCCAACTCAGAATAAAAATGATTTAAGTTTAAAATTATGGCACAAAAGGCGATATCCGGTTATTCAAGGACTATGAGGTCTTTAAAGAGGAGCTTAACCCACAAATGAAATGATAGCTCCGCCCCAACACAAGATTCAAAAAAATGCAACAAAGTGGGTGTGCCAAGAGGC
>JARVGV010001459.1:18685382-18696763 GCA_031762435.1 Hypsolebias longignatus | reverse complement strand
TGTGTGTGTGTGTGTGTGTGTGTGTGTGTGTGTGTGTGTGTGTGTGTGTGTGTGTGTGTGTGTGTGTGTGTGTATGGCATTTTAAAACCCTGTGTCATCTTGGGCTTTACATTTTGTCTGAAACAGAACTGTTTTGATCTTTTTTCCTGTCTTCACTGTGTTTGTATGGAAATACTAATCTTTTATTTTGTTTTTAGGAGAACACCTCATGTTCACTCATTGAGAAATAATTTCCCTTTGGGGACAAACTGTCTATTCTTCTCAGTTCATTGTAAAAATAAAAAAATAAAAATGAACTCAGAAACAACTACAAACTTAAGTTGCACCACATAATTTAACAAGATAAGTCTTGTTCTGCTGACCACCCTTTCAGGTTCTGTAGGAGCAGAAGGGTCCCCAAATGTATTAATCAGCTGATTATACATATCAGCTGATTGTTCTATTTCAATAGTAGCATTTGGCTGCAATTTCACTCTTCTAATTCTAGAATCTTCACCAGCACTCTTCTAATTCCTCTGGAAGAAGCAGGAGAGGAGCTTTGAGTGCACTGATTTCGCATTTAGGCTCAGTTTTTTAAATAAATCATTGCACTGATGTGATGATAAGTTCATCTGCAGTAGTATTTCTGTTGGATAAAAATGGCCGCTATTCATCTTACTCAAAGAAGCAACACTCGAGGACATGAGAAGATTTTTAATCAGTTTTACTTGCAAGGGCTGAGTTTTACCACAGGTTACACAGCTGTACAGATGTTCTACATGCGTGGAGCCAATTCATGAGACTTGTTATTTATACGCTTATCAGCTCTCGGCTCAGAGGCAGGCTCTCATGGCCTCGGTCACAGCACATGATCAAATCAGCTCCTCATTCTGTAAAGAACTATGGTAGATCACACATGGTTTGTGGGCAGTTAACATTAGTTGTGATAAAACATCCATAAACACTGAACAAAAATCCCCTCACATGAACATAAAACTTTTAAGGACCTTAGAACTTCTACTGTATTTTGTCTGCATGGCTAAAAGTGGTCTATATACAACTTTGTCAGCATGTTTCAGCTTAGATAAGATCTGACATGGCACATGTTCAGGGAGATTATGAAGGTGCTCAGGGTCAGGTGTGATCATGGTTTGGTGCATGTGGCTGGTTCTGTGCATACATTTATTTTTATTCTATTTTATTTTGTGAATAAACCCCTCAGTAGGACCCCTGATATGAAATACTGTATTACAAGTCCCCAGATGATTTCCTAACTGTCTGGACACAAAAAAAAAAAAAACCTGAAATAAGGTCAAAGTCTATTTTACCCATAGCAGCAATTCAATTTATATTTTTTAAATGTTTAATTACCTTTACAGTCCAGGGTCTCTTTCAAAACAATCTCTATTCTCTCGATGTGGTGCCTGTTCCAGATGCGATCCAAAACCTTTCTGTTCTCTGTCCTGAAGGGAAGTATCTTTGACACAACCTTTCTCCACAAAACAAACAAAAAAAAAACATGTAAAAATTAATACCTTAATTGTAAATAAATAAAAGCATGATGTGCATGTTTATTTTTACCTGCTTTCCCAAATAGTGATCAATCCTGAACATTTCTTCTTCATTCAGAAAGCTCCTAAGTTGAGTTGCGAGCACTTGAGCGCTGTTATAGTCGTGTCCAAAAGGTTTCTCGAGCACGACCCTCAGCCAAGGCCCACCGGCTGGCCTACACGTGCTGTTAATCTTCTCAGCGATGTCTGCATATGCAAAAGCTGGAACAGAGAGGTAGAAGAGTCTCCCTGCCTCGCTCATGCCCTCTTGCTGAAGCTGTTGCTCTATGTGCTTGGCCAGGTGCTGGTAGTCCTCCACAGTTTTCAGCTGCCGATACTGCGAGAGCCGCAGGAACTGGTCTTTTATGACGGCACACCGTTCCGGCGAGACATCCTTTGAGCATGTGACTGCCTTCAGGATCTCAAAGAGGACAGGTGTGGCCTTCTCTACAGGGGACAGTCCTCCTCCATAGAAGGAAAATGTGTGTCCGCTACTGACCTGGTGAACGTACAGCTGGAAGAATCCCTGCCACAGGTATTTACGTGCCAGGTCCCCCGTTGACCCCACTATGATCACAGAAACATGGCCAGGTCTCTGCACCTCTTCCCGTTCCTCACCAAACCCTCCGCTGGCACAGAGAGCAACCAGTAGCAGGAAGACTGTTCCAAGCATCTTCTAGTCCTGGCTGTCCAAAATCCTGTATGACCAAAGCAACACAAGCACCGTGGAGCAATTAAAACATCACAATTACAAATTTAACACTTTGTCTGAGCCAAAAAAAATCAAGCGGAAGTGCAATTTTCTCTAGAAACAAATCAATAATTCAAATTTTAGTTTCCTCTTCATGAGCAATAATGCAGGTTGACACATGCGATGCATCTTTTAGGCAATCTAAATGCAGTCTACAAATAAGGTTTCAATCAGAGCAGATGATTAATGTCCAACAGACAAAAAGACTGACCATAGATTTAAAACACAACATTAAATATGTAACAGAAGAGATAATTACTTGGCAAAGTCTTGGTCCCTATTCTTTCCAACTCCCCGGACAAACACGGATTCAGTTGTAGCAATAAATGATAAAAAGCAGGCGAGTGGACTTTTGCTCTTTGCTCGGAGGGCGTTGAGCTTCCAGTCTCAGTCGCTGCATTTTGGGAAAATCCCACCCACATATGGAGAATTTTGCAAGGAAAGAAAGTTTTCTATTAAGCAAGATTTAAAAGAATGAACCAAACTAAATCTATACATTTCACCCCCACCCCACCCCACCTTTTTTTTTTTTTTTTTTTAAGAAATCAGATCTAAACCTCCTTAATATTTTCAACAATAAACCAAAAGATGGAAAGCTACAACACACTGGTCTGAAAATCTAAAATCAGTAAAACATTAAGTTACACATCACAAATCATTAGAAGTGATCGACTTGCAAGAATAGTTTTTAATGGGCTGATCACATTATTATATTCTTTTTAAATATTTAATAAAATTCAACAATTTTAAAAACAAAAGCTCCTGACTTCATTCACCACACCATATTGAATATAACGAGCAAAACTGTTGCACCTTGATAAAACATGGTGTACTCCAAATGTAGATTTTCATAAAAACAAAAACTGTTTCACTCAACTTACAGTATTTTTCCAGCTGATGGTGATGCTTCTATTTACAGATGCATACATTTTAAGGTTACATTTACTATTCAGTCCCAATGAAATAAAATAAATATGAAAATAAAAAATATTTTATATCACTATTTCTCTGAGGAAAGCCACGGCAATCAAAAATAAGCTTAGAAATAAAAAAAACATGATTCTACTTATCATTTCAAGGTTTTGTTTTTATTATATAAACTTCTATTCATAAGCCTCAATGCTCTAACAGCTTGTGAGCTCCCAGCTAATTTTATAAGTTTAAAAGAGAACAAATGAAGAAGTTGTACAATTTAAAAACATCCTTGAAGATCAGACTTAGTCAAATAACATTCTGTCACAGGATACTTTTTTTTTTAATTTTATAATTCAAATACATGTTGCTTTGGTTTTTAGAGTTATAGCCATATTAGATGCTAACTTCACTAATTAAAACTTCCCCCCCCACTCTCTCTTATCAAAGTAAACAGAACACCCCCAGGATGTAACTAGATTTTATGGGTGAGATCAACATCTGGAGTCCCAGCAGCGCCGTCATGTTTGCTCAGTAAAAATACAAACAGCAAAGGTCACTCACTTCATGACGGTTTCAGCAGCAGCTGAGTTTCACGTCCGAGTCTTTTTTTTAAAATTAAGACTACTGGGCTCTCCACATGAATTGATGAAGTCTCTTTGGTCACAACTGATGATTTTGACATTAATCTTGTGCAGCTCTAATTCACATTTTCCACACTTGAATCCTCCAAAGTCACAAGCCGCCCCAAGTTTCCAAAAGCTAAAAAAAAAAAAAATCTATTGTATCACATTTCATGCAGCAAATCAATTCAGATGCCTACATTTGCAATAATAAAGCTGAAGTAATTCCCAGCAGACTATCACACTGCAGTTATTTAAGACGGTCTTGTAACAGTGTTTCTTCATATCAAGGGTCCAAACCAGAACACATTAACTGGATCGAATTGTCTACATGAGTAAGAACTGTCTACTAACTGAGCACTTTTATTCATAAGTGGAGAGAAAAACCTCCTGACATGTTTTATTTTTGTATCTGAGGACCACTTTGTACTTAATGATCCAGAAAGAACTCCATGAAATGTTCTCTTATGAGTGGGACTAATATCCAAATAGCCCTCAGATACTTATATTTAAGCATTTCCACATTTTGTCACGTTATGATCACACCAGTCGTCACGTTATGATCACACCAGCCACTGACCTGCTTCAGGTCCACTGGTCCTCACACACTACAAATGCAGAGATCATGACTCAATGCAGATCAAGAAGAAAATGAAGTGGGTTGCCCAAATAGTGAGGGCTAAGGGAACTCTGTCAAATGTGTCTTTTCAAGGAAAAGCTGAAGGAACATGGAAGGTGGGGAGGGGGTGTGTCCTCCTAATCAGTGGTCAGATGGCATGCGTAGCTGGACAGGGCTTCCTTTCCGTGTCCTCACATCTTGCTGAGGACCGGTCCATGTGGAAGTTGCTGGTAAATATCTGTACTGTCCCCATGGCACTAAGGGACTCGCAAACTAAAAAGCATTTTACTGGGATTTTATGTGATGAACAATACAACGTATTGCATAATCTTGAAATGGAGGGAAAATGATGTATGGTTTTCAGATTTTTTTTTTTTAAAGGTGCATTTATAAACTGCACACACGAGTCATTACTTTGAAGAACCACCTGTTGCAGCAGTTAATGATTCTAGTTATTTTATTTGATTTTACTTTTTTATTTATTTTTTTTTTTTTTTTTGGGGGGGGGGGGTGTCTTCACCAGTTTTGCACATCTAGACTGAACTTTTAGCCCATTCTTCTTTACAAAGCGGCTCAAGCTCCGTCAGATTGGCTGGCGAGTGTCTGAAAAACCACTTTCAAGTCTCGCCACAGATCTGGACTTTGACTGGGCCGTTCTAACACATGAACGTGCTTTGATCCAAAGTGCTCCTCTGGAGATATGCTTCAGATCACCCTGCTTGAATGTGATCCTCTGCCCTAGTCCCAAGCCTTTAGCTGACTAATTGGTTTTCTTCCAGGATTGTCATGTATTTATTTTAGCTCCATCCATCTTCCCATCAACTCTGACCAGCTCCCTGTCTCTGCTGAAGAAAACCATCCCCACAGCATGATGTTGCCAAAACCATGCTCCATATCATCACCTTCCTTTCACTTCATAGTAATATGCTAGTTGGGTTGGTCTATCACAAAAAATAGCAGGAAAGTACTTTGAAGTGACTGTAACGTGACACAATGTGTGAATGGCTATCATAAATCTGAACTATACGACTCCAACACACCAGCAGGCTTTAAAGTTTAAACAAACCACATATTCCTAGCTCATCGACTAAAGTGTTTAAAGTATTGTTAGTAAAAATTAAAATAAAATAAAAAAACATTCCAAGTTGTGCATTTTCTGTCTGGATCACAAGGTGACAAAAATGTTTGGAATAGCTGATTTTTTTTTTCTACATTATTTTACAAGTAGCTAGCTATATGCACTGACTGAGTACCGTACTTGCACTGTGAAACAAACATAAAAAGTGGTGTTTCTACTAAAATAACAGCCCGTCTCTCATAATATTTCTCATTATTGTTGTAGAACAGAGGCATTATCAAAGATGGGTCTAGTATTCATATTGATTCAATTATTAACAAAAGCACATAAACAACAAACAGGAGCAGTTCAGCTGTTAATCAGTTTTATTCAAATTGGTTGGAAACTCTCAGTCTAACTTCATCCTGGGTTTAAAAAAAAAGATAGATGCTCAGATGTTGTGTTTAATTCTGTAGTCCCAACAAATGTGCTCGCCTGCTATTGTCAGATCGCGTCAGTTCTTGTTGAAGACCAGCTGACTTTCGCTGTTGGGTCAAAACCTTTTCCAAACAGAGACTCAGCCACAAAACAAACAAACATACATAGAGTAAAACGTGACGTAACTAAACCAGCGTATCTGTTATTAGTGAGGATTTGTGTCACAAACACGCCAACGAGGTAACTGCGCCGACTAAAAACCGATTTACTGGGTTTTGGCGTGCTTTATTTGTCCCTATAGTGGTATGTATTTGTGGTAAACCCAAACAAAGATGACAAGCGACACGTTTGTCCCTCGGAGGATCCACCTGCTAGCTGTCAACCTTCACTTCCGCTTCAAAAACACGTCCCAGTAAAACTTAAAGCGTCTGTTTTCAAAACGCCCACAGGAAACTGTTTGAATGTTAAACTATGAAACTCGAAGAAAGAAACAGCAAGCGATCAAAAAAACAACTACCCAACAACAAACTGGTTACGAACCTGCACTGAGTCGCCATCAAAGAACGTTTCCGGTACGGGTCACGTGACACAGATGTCCTTAGCGCACGAGCGCGGTGCGTTATGTTGTGTTTGGGTGCAGTCAGCGCTTTCAAAATCATAATAGTTTCGAATAAAATCACTTTTCCTATTCCTACCACACTTTTTTTTTTTTTTTTTTTTTTTGGGGGGGGGGGGGGCAGTAAAAATTCACATAGCTTGTTCTTTTCGGTGTACCTCTTTTCCGCCATGTTTTTTTCTCATTGAAAATGAATGGATCAGTCTGTGTTCTGCTCATTTCAGCTGTTGTTCTGGTACATGTTCTTTTGTGTTCTTTTTCAGCTTCTATCTGTTAAATTCACCCTTTTCTGCCTCTTTTAGCTACTTTTTAGTTAGTTTGTTTGTTTTTTGCTTTAGCATTTTTCTTGTATTTTTATATAATTTATTTTTTGTTGATTTCTGCTTTTTGTGTTTCTTTCATATCATTTCAACTTTGTATGCTCTTTTCCAGCCTCTTTCTGTTAATTTTAACTCTTTTTTTCAGCAACCTTTTTTATAATTTCATCATTTTTTTCTGCTCATTTTTGATTCTTTGATAATTTCAGACATTTTTTTATATCAACATCTATCTTCCTATTTCAGCTTCTTCAACACATGTTTGCCATTTTCTGCTGCTTTCAGCTTGCAGCTGTTCAAACTCAACTCGTAGCAGTTTAGTGATGAAAAGTTTTCAGCCTGGTTTCAACTTCTTCATCAACTTTTAACAAAAGTCATTCAGCAATAAGCATTCTCACTGCATTATTGCAGGAAAAACAAATTCTCTAGCCATTAATACTGTATTATTATTTTAGCGTTAAAGGAACAAATATTACTGTTCCCTTAGGCCTGTTTGTCAAAGATTCAAATGTTACCTAAAAAGTTGAGAACAAAATAGAGAGACAGTAAATGAAAGTTATTGAGGCACTTTTTGTCATATTTTATTTTAAAACAGTAAATTATTGAACTGTTATGATTAAAAGTTTAAGTTGTCTTGTTTAAATATCATTATGGCTGATATTGTTGTGTGATAGAAGTGAAAATCTGCCAGGCAGTGGATTGTTTGAGTTCAAAACCCCATGTATTGGAAAATAATAATACATGTAATGGAAATTTGTGTAAAAATGTGGGACTCGTGTAAGCACAAAATCATCTACGCCAACACCAAAGAACAATAAGATAAGGGCATGAAATGAGGCAAAGTTTTAAAAACTTCAAGAAAAATCAGGTTATTTAAGAAAGAAAGAAACACAAAAGGCAACAATGCAAACCAAAACTCACAAAAATAGCTTTGCATAAATGTTCTTCAGTTTTCCTAATTCAAACAATGTGCTTCTTGACCTTTTAATATTGCTTTTATACTGTCTAAAGTGCCGAGTTTTCTGTTTTTCCTGCTCATCTAAATAGACAAAAAAAGTTTCTAACTCTCAAAAGACAACACTTTCAAAACCTAACAGTCTTACAGTCTGAATTCAACCAGCAGGAATAGACGAAGCTGTATTTTAATTTAATTCTGACTGCTTGCCTCACTCTTCTTGAATATTTGTTATAACAAGAGAGACCTCTGTTGGGCTCAGAGCAAACTGTCTCCCACGTCTGTTGTGAAGTCATTTGTTAAGCTGCTGCTGCTGAGTCCTTCATCAGGTGTGAATAATCAGCTCTGATTTGAAATGAAAAATAATAAAACAGCAAACTTTTTTTTACTTTAAAGCAAAAACAAACCAAAATCAAATCAAATAAATGACTTTTGGTGGATAAATGTCAGCTCCTGAGTGCTGCATTGTTCAGCTGTCCTCTGTCCTCACCATGCAGGCCCACCTCAAACAAAGCAGGTGTCCATTTGGCTCAGGAATGGTCTTATTGTTGTGGACCACACTGCCAGGCATTCTTTCTGGCGCTTTCCTTTTATTTCTCCGAACAGATGTGGACGTCAAAGCACTCACGGCCCAGCTGTCTCATCTTGCACAGCGACTTAACTTCTCATTTTCTGAACGTTAGGCTTGAAACATTATTTTTCCTCTGGTCCTCGGAGAGTGTTTGAATATTTACATTTCTGGGCTTCTTGCTGAACAAAAGCCTCAGCACTGGGTCCTTCAGGAGCTGCCAGAACTCCCTTGGCTGCTGTTCCTGAAGACTTGACGAGTAAAGAGCTTCTTGTTTAGGAATTGTGAAGGTGGTCAGAGTAATTAAATCTGCGACACCTACAATTAGGGGGCAGATTGCACCTTACAGGCAGCTGTAGCCACTGTGAAGTGTAAACAGTACACAGGATGGAGCATCCTGTGTTTGTGTGCGTTGTCGAGTGTTTTTTTTTTTTTTTTTTTTTTGTGGAGGACTGGGTGGAGGTGTCGATGGTGTTGATGGTGAGGGGTGGGGGGGTACTCTCTGCTAAAGAGAGAATGAGCGCATGTGGAGCGTGCTGGCCCAGCTGTCACAGCTATAACCTCAGACTGGTGAGATCTCAGGACGCAAGCTGCACCCCACCGCCACCTCAGGCATCCAGCAGTCCCCACCCCCCCACCCCGGCTTCCTTCCTTCCCTTTGTTAAGCTGCTGGGCAGACTTCAAGCTGAGCACACAATGAATGCAAATGAATGAGTGCTGTCATCTTCATTTGCCTGCTTTGCCAACACTCAATTCAATTAACATGGGTTTTTACTAAAAAGCCATTTCACTTTCACCCCCCCCCCCCAATTGACCAGACAGGGGGACTCTAGTGAGCTGTCTGGGATAAATCTGAATACACAACCTGTTGCATACAACAAGTGAACATAATACAGAGCAATGACTGACACGCTCATTTTGAAACGACTTGTTAGTCCTTGCAGTAATTTTAGCTACAAGGCTTCGACACTTCTCTGAAGGCCCAAGCGAATCCAGGTGGTTTTACATTTCAGGTGGTTTTAGATATCAAAGTATTTTTGGTCAGATGTACCTATTTGTGTTCTTTTTTTTTTTTTTTAATCTCCGCAGCTGCTCTCTGATGCATGAGGTCAGGGAACGATGAGTGATCGCAGCAAAGTCAGACTATAAGCTGAGGCCTTCGTGAGGAAAGCCCTGCGTTTCACATTCTCACATTTCGGCTTTTTCTGATGCAAAACTTGTCGGAACGTGCCGTTTTGTCGGGGGGTCTCCTGCTCTCTGCAAAGCCCACATAAGACAACAGACACCCATTTAGAAAAGATGTGTTTTCAGAGGTCACACATGATGAGTCTTTTTAAAGGAAAAGACTGAAAACACACACACACACACACACACACACACACACACACACACACACACACACACACACACACACACACACACACACACAGGCTTTTCAACAAAAAGGAGACAAGGGAGTGACGGATAAAGAAGCTACCACAGGATTCATTCACAGTTTGTGATGCTAAAAGGATGTTGCTTTGATTGTGTTGTCATTATCCCAGAGCTTTTGTCGAGGCTTCACAATGTGTGTTTTTGTTCAGATTTGTTGATTTTACTCTCTTGTGCAACTCGGTCATGTCTTAACACAGCTGTGATCTGAACTATGTCATGGTTGTCACTCGGCAGAAATACCTCCAGATTTTGTCTGCACATAGATTTGTTTCCGTGCTGTAAATCGCAGCTCATGCATTGTGCGCTCCTCTTATCAGATGGTGACTTGCACAATTTTCTGCGGGCTCTTTAGCTCCACCAAACAGCTTAAACATGATCAGGGTCATTTCCAAAGCTTCAGTGACTTGGATCATGTGGTTAAAAATCTCAAAACACTTTTAAGTGATTCAGAGCCATGTCAGAATCATTATAAGCTTTTAAAATACAGTACAGTAAAAGCGTTTAGAGGTAATAAATATTTTTGACTAGTTTATTTTTAAAAAATATCACAGATGTATAGCAATGGCTGGTTTAATACGTGGAAATACTCTTTTATTTTGGTTTTAGTCAAAACTTCAGTTATTTTGCATTATTTTCCATTGCTCCCACATTTATTGTTTTATATAAACGGTTAAAGTCAAAGCTTAATGTACAAAGTCCGTTTAGTGTGCTGGATTTAGATTTAACTAATTGTACAAAATGTAAAATAAAGTTTCAACTTTCAAAGTACAATGGTTAAAAAAATAAATAAATAAAAAAAAATAAAAACAGAATTTAGCTTTGAGCAAGGTTCAAACAAAATTTTGGGATCATACTAAAACAGCTCCAATCTCAAAAATTCAATTCAAATTTATTTTTTATACTGATTCTATTCACTATTATTCACAACATTCTAAACACTGTTTCTAATCTCTAACGCTCTAAAAGAGCACAGAATGTCATGATTTTCAGCTCTCTGCCTCTTCTGCCCTTTGCCACCTGCAAGCACCCTTGGCCACGCCCACTTCTCAGCTCTGCACGGAGAACAGCTGATCAGCTGCAGCAGGAAGTTTATCCTGCAGTGTGGGCTGCACAAAGGAGCAACAGGTGATAAATAATTTTCAATGATTTATTTCAAATCAAAATTCCATGCCGATTTTGAAAAACCAAAATAGAGCAAGTCTCTGATAAACGAACTGTGAAGTCGCTAGGAACTACTGTACAAGGATCTATGCCAAACAATAATAATGTAATATAATATCAACATGGTGTAATAAACAGCAGCCTGATTGAAAGCTATGTACAACAGGTAAGATATTATCTGGTAAGATATTATCTGTTCACAACCTTTCCACATAACAGTACTTCAGCAGATCTGAACTAAAAGTTTCAACGTCAGTTACATTGACAGAGCATAATGGTTACATCTAAAAAAGCTAAGTCTGGTCCTCTGGACATTCAAAAAACAAAACAAAACAAAACAAAGCAAAAAAATTGTAGAAACGTTTCGTCTTTCGTCCGAAAGACTTCCTCAGTCTGAGATG
>JARVGV010001459.1:18647839-18659429 GCA_031762435.1 Hypsolebias longignatus | reverse complement strand
TTGAGCATGCATCAGGGTATGCTGTGTAAGATTACAACATTATCATTTTACTCAAAACCATTTAATTTGAAAAATTGGGGTACATATATAAAAAAATAAATAAAAAAAACACCACACCAGAAACGGTCAAGATAACTTTCTCCAAGTGTACCTGCGGTGTTTGATTTAACAAAATGTGGGTGTATTCATTTGAAAAATTGGGGTACATGCCATATATAAAATAAAAATAAAAAACCCACACCACACCAGAAACGGTCAAGATAACTTTCTCCGAGTGTAACTGCGGTGTTTGGTCGATTTAACAAAATGTGGGTGTATTAACATCTCGAGCTGAACAGTGCTTTAAGAGTGCCTTGAATAAAGAACAAAAAAAAAAAAAGCAAACTGAAGTGATGAAACAAGTAAAAAATAAAAAACCCTTGGAATCCATCACTCAAGATGACAAAGCCTTCATCCAGTTCTCTTTATCTGACCTGCGATTAAAAACAAAGATTATTTACACACACAATTGCTAATAGATTATAAAAACTTAGTCGTTTGCTCCTGTATTACTTTGAACGTGCAACGAGGACCAGGGCAGTCCGCCGCCCTCGCTGCCTCTGAGACAGGTGTAACAGAAAGGAGTCCGGAGAAAGTCCCAGAGCTTCAGTGCACTTATGATCAACGGTCACATGTTCAGGGAAGAGAGCATGATCCACCACCATGAACCTCTGAAACCTGAACACAACAAAACTGATTTTAGCTGATGTTGAGCAAACCTTGAGATTGTTTTTATAACTAAAATCAGATTTAGTCGTGCTGCTGCTAAAAAAATTGCAGGCGTGTGCTTGAACTCATGTCAGAAAACAATACTTTTTGGAGGAGATGATCAAAAGGTCATTGAAGAGGTGGAGGTAGATCTTGGACTTTTTACTCCAAGTCCCCTCCGTATTCAGCAGCTTCAGAGGTCCATGGCGGATCAGAAAACGTGTGCTGTTGACCAAAGGGACAGACTGGAGAAAAAACATGCAAGTTATTTGCTGCAGGATGAATAAATCATTTTTGTTCAAGTTGAGGAAAAAACAAAAGTTTTGAATACCTTAACGTCGTTAAAGTCCATCAGCATTTCCAGGCAGATGAGTTCCTCAATTTGTTTCATTTTTTTAGTCTTCTCGTTACAAGCAGTCAGTATCTAACCAGAGTCAAAAATAATAAAAAAACAACACAAGAGGTTTCACTTCATTAAAACTGACATAGTAGAATGAAGGAGATAACATGGCACCTCGTGGAGAGCACTGATAGCTTTTTTAAGATTTGAGGCTGCATCAGAGTTTGACTCAGTCAGTCTCAGGATGCTCTGAAATAAAAACAAAAAATGGGGGACTAATTAAAAATAAAAAAACTGTTTTAGGATGCATTCATGTTAAACCCATTAAAGAGTTTACCTCCAGGAGAAGTTTAATGCGTGTGATTCTCTGGAAAGGAAGAACCAGGAATGACTTGAAGGACTGTCTTTGACAAATGGGGTCGCTCTCAAGCTTCTTCAGAACGAACGCAAAGTCCTGCTTTTGCTCCCTTAACAACAAGTCAGTCGAGTCACGCACAAGAAAAACCTGGTGACCTCTAGAGAACAGCCAGCGGTAACCTACAAACTTACAGCAGCTGGTTTAACATGGACGTCTGGTAGGTGGAGTTTATCACGTAGGTCGTGTAGTTTTGACGAAACTCTTCAGAGTGCCTGAGAACAATGTCTCCAACTTGAGATATCAGCACGCTCTCTTCCAGTCGAGTTTCCAGGTCTGTCAGAAATCTTTTAGGAAAAAAATAAAATAAAATACAAATCATGCCTCTTTTAAAAGCAAGAGTGGTCTGGTCTTCAGGGAACTCACTTTGAGCTGACAGCCATCACTCGGCAAACGTTGGAAAACACAATTCCATACTCCACTTTGGACACGGTCGTCTTCAGAGCTTTGGATGCATAAAAATGATGGACCAACACACCAAGGCTCTTTAAGTAAGATGCTTCAGAGCCCATCAGCTCAAACATGGTCTTTATGGGAGACAAAAACTGACATTAATGTTTCTACTCTTGCAATACTCCTCCCCTCTTCACAAAAAGACAAAATAAGAGCCTTTACCAACCTCCTGCAGGCTGATCTCTTTAGGTCCCAAGACGTTGAGCAGGTCAGATGTTTTCACTTCTTGTAAGTCTTGCCAGAGAGTGCTGGAGGTCAAGTTAGACTGAGACGAAGTGGTGAGTAGAGTAAGAGTAGCAGTAGGACTAGTAGGAGACTTCACTGATGGGCCCTCAAAGCGGCCAGGAGGGCTAAACGGGGATCGTTTACCTTCAAAGCGGCCAGGAGGGCTAAACGGGGATCGTTTACCCTCAAAGCGGTGAGATGTTACAGGTTGTGGCTCTGGACTGTGCACCCTCTTCAGACCATGAACAGACTGGGGGTGTAGCAGTTCAGAAACATTGTCTTTGAGTTTGTGCACCTCATCTCTCACGGCCTGCAGGGAGTAGTTCTGATACAGAGGAACTGTAAAGAGAAGAGATGAGCAGTAATTTATTGTCTTTCAATGTAGTTCAAGAGCAGAGAGAGAGAAAAGTTAAAACTTACAAAAGTCAAAGTACTTTGACTGGAATGTCACATCTGGGACTTCAAATGAATCTTCCCTGCAGTTAGCAAAAGATGAAAAAAGTCAAAGAGTTGACCAGTTTTTGCCAAAACACATTTTTTAAATCCCGTCTCACCATTCCTGACTCTCATTCAGATCTTCCTGAGGTTCGGGTTTAGACAGCAACAACAAGCGAGAATTATGGTCCCACATGCGAATAAACACGTCAGAAGGCATCTCCAGAGGACTAAAACAAAGACGAGAACATTTCATTACAAACCTTGAGTAAAACAAAAATTTATCTGGGAGTTTCCACTGCTGCAGAGCTCACCTGCACGCCTCATCCAGCTGGTCTATGGGGCCACGGCCACTGTCAGCACTGGTTTCCAGCTTGGACAACCCTTCAGAAGTTTGCTTACCGAGACTAAAGTTTGGCATTAGTCCAACCATATGAGCTGCTAAATGGCTGTCTCTGAAGCAGGACTGCAGATCAGCAGGGGTCTTAGCAGCCTTAACAAGCTCGCTCCTAAAACCATAACCAGGCTCTCCGCTGAAAGAAGCCATGATGAGTTAGTCTGCTCTAAAATAAACAACTAAAATCTTCTTTTTAAAACTCAAAAGTGCCCAAAGAGCAGCTAAGAACAAACCTCCACTTAGGCTAAATAGTTTGAGATGCCTCTAATCTGAGTTTAAGTAGCGGCAGGTGTGTGTATGATTTTTTTTAAATTCCACTTCCCCCGCCTTCGTAATCAAATAAGGGATCACAAAAATCTTAGCTGGGCTGTATTTTTTAATTAAAAAAAAAAGATTAATATTTTAAATAGTACATTTAAATTATTCATATATCTAAATCTTAAGGCATTATTTTAGAATCATAGATTTTCCCTTAAAAAAAAAAAACCACGCAGAAGGCACACAATCTATACAAATACTAGTTTAATTTTATTTGCAGTTTTTTAATTTCATACAAGATAAAAGTAAATAATTAAATCTGCTTCGACTCAAATAAAGCCACTGAATTTGATATTTGTTGTTGCACTGACTAAACATAAAAATGGACATATACCAGTACTCGAAATGAAAAATGTTTTCAAGTAGGATTTTTTTTTTTTTTTTTTTAAAGAAAACACAATGCAATGTTTTCAAACTGTGGAGAAAGACACAGTGCAATAAACCTCCTGCTTCAAACATACTGATTAAACAAGTAATTTACTGTTAACATGGATTAAAAACATTGTTTTATAATTTAGTTTCTCAATTTTGGGATTTCCACTTATACATAGTGTTGGAAAATATTTGTAAAGTTGATCATACTGCAGCGTTTTGATTTTTGAATAAATAGGTTAGAAAAAAAAATCACCAACATGGTTTATTAGTAAATTGTTCCAAATACCCAAATGTCTGCCCAACGATTAAATTTAGTGTGAAACTAATCCATTTAGAGTCTAATAACTTCATGACTCATAAATTAGGATCACAGAAACATTTCTAAGCCACATGAAGGATAAATTTTTCATCTTTAATGGTTTAAAACATTTTTACTTTTAAGAACAAGTCCAGTTTTGGGAACAAAATAATAAAAAAAAGAAACCTATAATGCTGAACTTCTAAAAACCAGTTCAATGGGTGGGCACCCAAAACACCTGCATGCAGACACACCTCACATCTGTTATAGGTAGACACATGTTGCCAGATGTCCTGTTTCTTCTGGGATATTCTGTTTGACAAACCATGAGAGCATTTCCCTGTTTTACAAGATATAAATAAGACAGATGCTGAGTTGGGAGGCTGGGGGTGGGGGCATGATTGCTTAGAGTCTTAGGTGGGCACAGTGATGCTGCGAGCCAGAAGAGCAAGCAGAGCGAGCTCCACGACACCGTGGGCTTGTTCCAGCGCCTCCACAGCCTCCCTGGCAGAAAAGCCTGCTGCCTGGATTCTCTGGACGTGCTCAGCTGGAAACTGCTCTATGAAGGGATGTGGGGAGGGGAGACGAGGGGCCGGGGTTGAAGGCTGCAGGGCCTGAGTGAGAAGAGGAGCAGAGGAGAAGGAGGTGCTTGAGACGCCCGCCGGAGAGTCGACTTCCACCGACAAAGGGCTGAGGAAAGTCTGGATGTGCTCTCGGACGTTGGTAACGGAGGCTTGTGCGTCAACGTCCTCTCCTCCCGGCTGCTCCTCGTGTGGTTCCCTGAACTCGGGGACCAGCTCAGAACCAGGAGAAGCATCTGGCTCTGGCTGAGCCATCCTGATGTTGTTGGCGTCGTCTTGCTCTTGTTCATCTTCTGTTGTCTCTTTGGAGCCATCTGGGCACCGTGGTGGTCCGTGCTCTGCAGTTTCTGCTGTCCCCACGCTGAGATGCTCCCCCTGAGCAGGGGGGTCGGGCACAAGACACTGAGACGGCTCCTCATCAGACGCAGCAGCACAGTTAGCTTTGGCGTCGCTTGTTTCTGCATCAGCTGCAATGGCAGTAGAGGGGGTGGGCTGGGTGTTTTCAGGTGGTGGCGTGCTGGGCTCAGAGGACTTGTCTGAGTCTCGTCCACATGGATGCGATGAGGAGCAGGAGGTGCTGCGGGTTTGGGACTGAGCCTGGTTGTTGAACACCAGCAGCTCGTGAAGCTCCTTCAGAGCAGCTGCCAGGGACGGGATGCTGTCAGAGCTGGGCCGGTGATCTCCGTCATGTTGGTCCCTCTCAGTGGACGGCACACTGTGGGAGACAGAGGGACACTCCATTTCAACAGACTCGGGTTGGCTTGGAGCTGCTGGACAGGTCTCTGTGGACTCAGTCACTTCCTGCTCCATGGGCTGACTGGGTGAAAGGTCCTCTGGAGTGGCGTGCATGGCGCTGTTCTCAACCTCATTGTTTCCAACACCCACCTCTGTGACTCCAGGCTGTACCTCACCCCTTGGATCCTGGGACACCATGGACATTTCTGCAGGAGGAATACAAGTATGGGACATTTCTGATGAAGGGCTGGATACAGGGGGGTCATTGGGGTCACTATGGACAGGCAGAGGGTGAGACTGGACATTCTGAGGTGGAGGAGAATCAGCTGTTGAGGACGACGGCTGAGGATGCTCCTGGAGACCAGGTGCCAGCGCCTGCTCCATGATGGCCGGGGCAGACTGCGTCTGATCCAGGGTCGGGTGTTGCAGTTGACTGCAGGAAGGGTCTTGAGAAGGACAGGCGGGGGAGGACATTTGGTCTAAATGTTTGGGTAATGTAAAAGGTGGGGGCTGCGGCGAGGTAGTTTGTCCATCTGCAGTGTCTAATGTGGAGGAAAATAAAACTGTGAATCAGTCAGCTGGAACACTGTAAACACCTTCTTTAAATAAAACAAACAGTTCAGAAAAATGTACAGATCATTTATAAAATACTTTTTATTAATAAATTTAAGTGTATTATTACACAAACAAATTAACAAACATCCATCCAGCAGCAAAATAAAGGCAAAACGAACTAATAAAATAAACAGCAATGGACTCAGCTCTGGCAATGGACTTGTGAATGTGCAGTACCTGGTTGGTGGGGCCCTCTTCAGCTGTCTCCAAATGCATCAATGCTGTCCTGCTCAGGGGTTAGGGCACACAACACACGCATCATGCAAAGGGACGGAGAAAGTTAGCAGTCACACACAGGGCATGCAACCAAACTATCGGCCTTTTAACACACTCAGGTGTGAAAAGTGTCATCCAAAAACAACTTGAGCCTGAATCCTGACCATCAACTTACAGCATTTTCACAAATCACTCATGATCAGAATTTAATAGTGTGAATGTTCCTGAAGCATTCACACTATTGTGATCCTTTTTTTCCTTCCATATGTTTTTCAGCATCTTTCTTGTTCCACATTTTTAGCTGTTTCAATAAATCATAAATCAAAATGTTCAGCTCTTTTAGGACAATCCTACTATGACTTTTTGGTACTGGTGCAACTCTAGCTTTTTGAAATATTTAGCATTTTCTGACATTTTTTTCCTCATAGAAAATGAACTGAGCTCATTTTACATCCTTCAGATCTATAGATGTGTTTACAGCCTTTTACTGCACCTTTCACATTTTGTTCTGCTTCAGCTTCTTTCAGCTTCCTTGTGCAAATTTAAACTTTTATCAGCAACTTTCAACTGTTTTTTTTTTTATATATAGCTATTGTGTGCTCCTTTTCAGATTCTTTCTACTAACTACATTAATTTTGTGCTTCTTCTAACTTCTTTCTGTAAAAAATTCAGCTTGTTATGCTCCTTTCACCTCATTAAGCAAGTTTCAGCTTTTTTTTATTTTGCTATTTCAGCTACTATTTAGCAGTTTTATGCCAATTTTAGCTTTTTCAGCTAATTCCACATTGTTTGCACCCCTTTCAAACCTTTTCAGCTTAATTCAGCAAAAATGTGTTCTCTCCACTTCTGGTAATTTCGGCTTCTTTCGGCTTTTTTTAGGTACTTTTCAGCTGTTTTGCTTATTTCAGCTTTTTTCAAATAATTTCCACTATTTTGTTCTCATTTCTTCTGTCAGCATCAGGCAAACGTGTTATTTCTGCGTTCTTCTGCTAATTTAAGCTTGTTCTACCTTTTCAGCTTCTTTTTTTAGTTAATTTAAGCCATTTTCAGATTAATTCAAACTTTTTGTGGTACAGTAATCGCTGCTACTTTCAGCCTAATTAACTTCTTTATGCTAATTTCAGCTTGTACTTCTCAGCTTTTGTCAGTTTCAGCTTTTTCTGCTATTTCATATACTATTTAGCTGTTTTGAGCTTTTTCAGGTAATTCCCCTTTTTTTTTTTAGCTCATTTCAGCTCCTTCCACTTTCTCAAGCTTCATTCAGCCTTTTCAGCTTTTCTTTTTATAAATAATTTCAGCTTATTTTTAACTAATTTCCTATTTTTTTGTGCTCATTTCTGCCCATTTAAACCTAATTAAGCAAATGTGTCCTTTCTGCTTTCTTCTGCTAAATTAGTATTCTTCTAATTTAAGCTGTTTTTCAGGAAGTTCTTCTGCAATAAGCATTTACACTGCATTTTGACAGAAAATGCAATTTCTCTAAAGATTAAATCTGTGCAAACACCTTTTCCATGTTTTTTTATCTAAAGCCTCTGATTAAATGCAATATTTTACTTTTAATATGATTCTGCTTCTGTAATTATGACAGTTATTTGTTTAAGACATTATACATCACAATAAGATACCAACTCACACAGAGGTTCCAGTTTTGAGAAAACATCGCCCATTTATTTTACTTCTTGTAGAGTTTTTGTATTTCTTATTGTTTTGATCTAGTCATTCTGTCTGAATATTATTATGGTTCATACAAAACAACATCCTACGCCTCTTTCTGAGCGACATGTGCTCTGCAGTTTGTTTATGTAGGCGGCATCAAGTGTGGTGTTAAAGTTCCTCAGAAACACATCTGAACAGTTATTAGCCTCACATAACCAAAAACAAAAAAACAAAAAACAAAAACAAAACTGTCCTGAACAGGATGCAATGACCAAAAAAAACTAAACTGCCTTCTTTCATTATTTATTTTCTCCTAAATTTGATAGAATGGAGAAAAAGGCATCAGTGTCATAAATACAGAAAGTTTCACTTTATAAGCATCAATTTTCCTTTAACAATAAAGAAGACCTTTTTTTTAATGATAGCTTTGCTGAACTAAAATCTCACAGCTGTCTGATCTCCTTTTGTTCTGCAGCACAGTCAAATTGTTGAGGTGATGACATAACGTGACTACGTGAGTGAAAATCCAGATGAGTGCATAAATGGGGTTGAGAGTAAGAAGCTTTAAGTGGCACATGCACACGTAGCTCCAACAGAGCTGAAAAAAATCTCAGTGAAGAACATACTCCAGAGAGAACAGCTCCTTACCGCTTTCCTGAACGGATCTCTGAAGCGCCTCTGCCAGTTCTCTGTCCGCGATCTCTTCTGGACGAGCGTTTTCATGCCCTTCTGCGCCGTACGCCAGTCGAGCGCAGTCCGGCAGCTCCGCCTCAGACAGGAAGCGCGTTTCAGTGCCTGTGGTGCCGATTACAAGCAGGTTCTTCTTCAGGTCGATCGAGCACTGGAACAAAAACAAGACAAACTTTGTTCCCGTTCAATCACTATAACCGTACAGAATTTTGATTTAATACTGTGCTGCAAATGTGCTCAGAGGAAAGACGCTCCCACCTGATGTCTCTTCAGCATGTCTAAGCCTAGCAGCATGTCCATTGGCTGGTCCTCCAAAATTGAGAAAGAACAAGGAAGAAAGTCTCCCTCTATCTGGACCTGAGCTGGAAAAAAAAAAAACAAGTATCCAAAAGGGTTTCAAGAACTTGGAGAACAGTTTTACCCATCAGGAGGGAATCTCAGATAATATTTATATTCCCTCTGGGGTTAAATAAGTTTAATTGGTCTTCAAGAACCAATAAAATGTAACGTTGCTTTCCACCTCTTAAGATGTAAACATAAAGAAGACAGTAACTGTGTTATTCTGACAGCCAAGCCAAATCATGAAACTAGAAAAATTGCATGTCCTGCGAAAATGCAGTGTGAATAATTATTACTTAAGAACTTGTTGAAAAACAGCTGAAATTAGCCTAAAAACATGCTGAAATGTAGCTGAAATGGAAGAACAAGCTTAAATTAGGATAAGAAAGTAGAAAGAACAAATATTTGCGGAATTAGGTTTAAATAAGCAGAAATTAGCACAAAAATTAGGAAATTAGCTAAAAAAGCTGAAAATTTGCTGAAAAGACAAAAAGAAACTTAAACTACCAGAAGGAAGTGAAAGGAACTGAAAGGAGCTAAAAATGTGGAATTAGCTGAAAAACTAAATTTTGCACAAAAACAGCTAAATAGTAGCTGAAATAGAAGAAAAAGTTAAAACTAGCAGAAAAAAGCTGAAAGGAAAATAAGCTGAAATTAGCATAAAGAAGTTACTTAGATTGAAAGAAGCAGAAATTACCACAAAAACCTTGAATTTATCTAAAACCAACTAAATCTCCCTAAACATGCTAAATGAAAGTAGCCAAAAAGGTAGAACAAGCTTAAATTAGCAGAAGGAAGCAGAAAGAACATGCTTGCTGAAATAATTTAAAAAATTAGCATTAAAAAGTGGAAATTATCTGAAAAAAGCTGAAACTAGCAAAAATAGATAAATTAAAAAAAACAGCTAAAAAGTAGCTAAAAAGGCAGAAAGAAGCTGAAATCACAAGAAGGAAGTGGAGAGAGCACACTTTTGCTGAATTAGGCTGAAAAAGTGAAATAAATACAGAAAAATGTGGAATTAGCTAAAAAAAAAAGCCTAAATTAGCAGAAAAACAGCTACGGTAAATATGGTAGTAGCTGAAATAGCAGAAAAAACTGAAACTTACAGAAATAAGCTGAAAGGTGCATAACAAGCTGAAATTAGTAGAAATAAGTTAGAAGCACAAAAAAATGTAGTTAGCAGAAAGAATCTGAAAGGAGCACAAAAGAGCTGAAAGAAAACCCCAGCTGCAATTAGCTGGAAAAAAGTTTAAATTTGCACAAGGAAGCTTAAAAAAGCTGAACTAGAACAAAATGTGAAAGAAGAAGTAAAAAGCTGTAAACAGATCTAAAGATTTGAAGGATGTAAAATGAGCTCAATTCATTTTCTACAACAAGCTAAAGTTGCACCAAGAAAAAAGGAATAGCAGGATTGTCCTGAAGGAGCTGAACATTTTGATTTATGATTTGTTGAAACTGTGGGACGAGAAAGATGCAGAAAAACTTATGGAAGATAAATGGATCACAATAGAGTGAATGCTTCGTAAACATTCCCACTATTAGAGCACATTTTCATTCACTGGGGTAAAAAGAAACAGTCTGGTGTTACTCTAAATACTGGACAGTCATGCTCCTACAAGGAAATTCTGACACCAACCCAAATGAACCCTGCCAATGATCTTCTGAGTGCCCACTCCTTTGGCGATCCCTGCCCATCGTCGATCCACCAGTCGCATAATGTTACAGCGCTCTGCACACGCTTGGCTCATGATGGTCATCTGGGCTCCTAATCACAAGAAACAACAGAAAATAAAAGTTTTCTTAAACTCAAAATGAGGCCAGCAGCAACTTCTTAGGCATCACAGGAAGACGTGAACATTATTAACACACAATAAAAATGTATACTGCCAGCTCCTTTAAAGTGATCCATATTTATAGACATAAGGTGCAACAAGGAAAAATGTAGATTTAAGACCACGTGTGGAATTGATCCGAAATTAAACTAAAATATCATCAGACTCCAAAATGAAAAGCTACAAATACATTAATTATAAAATGAGGAAATAAAAACATAAAACGTGTCCTTTGCAACGTTATTTTTGATAATCTGGAGCAGACATCTTAAACACATTCATGTGCAAGTTTGATAAAAAAAAATAAAATAAAAAATGAATCCATTTCAGTAGTCCTCACAGAAACTGTGGTCACCATATTCAGACTTGGCTAACTAACCCACTGAGTAGTCTGCCTTCACTTGAGCTCCACTCTGATTCTGGGCCACAGTCGTGTACACCATAAGAATCAGGGTTGTGTGTTTGTTACCTGAGTCAACAAAAGCTTTCACATGGTGGCCATTGACTCTGCAGTTAATGTACAGCATGACCACCTGCCCAAAGCTTTCTGGGGCTTCCTCCATGGCAATTGTCATGTTCTCTTCCACGTTGTTCTGCCTGGGATATGAGCAAATTCAAGACAAAGAAACTTAGGAAAATTAATACATAGTGAAGGAACGTTCTTTCCATTATAAAAAAAAAAAAAAAAAAAAAAAGGAAAAAAAAAGATGTATGAAAAATTGCACATTTGTCATTGACAAAAATATATCACATGATTTAAAGCTGTAATGACTAGGCCTGTCACAATAACGTTTTGCTGGGCGATTAATTGTCTCAAAACTTATTGCGATAAAGGATAATGTTTGAAAATTAACAATAATTAATTGTCAAATTTTAGAAGAAATGTTGATTTGTTTGGAGTGTAGTACCGGTTTTGACCACCT
>JARVGV010001459.1:18634781-18647813 GCA_031762435.1 Hypsolebias longignatus | reverse complement strand
GGGGGTAAACTGTATATATATATATATATATATATATATAAGGATGGCTAGTTGAACAGTATCTCTTTAAGAAAAATGGGAGGGAGGCCCCTTGATGTTACATGGGCTGACACGATGACATGACGAACGCTCGGTGATTTGAGCTATTTAGCATAGCATTTTTTTACACAAAGCTTTTAATAAAACAAATCAGTAAACAAGTTCTCAGCTTTTTGCAGAGAAAAACAAATTTTTACACGAAGGCACGAGTTTCACCCATGAATTTTGGAGCTTCAATAAGACAGAGGTTTATTCCCAAGGTTGGCCTCTTAGCTTAGCTGCTCTGAGAAAGGGAGGGGTCAGTGAAAAGCACCGGAGTTGAGCCTTTTGTCATCCAGTGTCTTCAGTAGAAAGAGAGAGACACGAAGAAACGATAAAACCGGTAAATGAAAACGAGGTTGATAATTTTCGGTCATCATTGATTTATTGTTTATCGCGACAGGCCTAGTGATGACATTGAAAATATTTATGTTTTTAGGTGAAGTTTCTTTGACCTGACCGTATGAATTCAAGGTACCTGATTTCCTCCTCAATCTTCGCCTGAGCTTCCAAATCAAAAGGATCTGCAGTCAGAAGTTTGATTCTCTCTTGTTCCCTTTTGGCTCGATCCTGCTGTTGCTCCTGCAGCACTTTGGTGAAACGCTCTGGCAGAAGGAGTCGCATAAACATAATCAAGTAATATTAAGTCAAAAGAGCACAAATACAGTGTTATATATATTACAAAGATCGTTTAGACTTTTTGGCTAACCTAAATCTCCGCTCAAAAGGGCCTCAGCTAGTGGAGGGTTCCTCTCCTTTAGGAGTGAGAGCTCATGTGGATTGGATAGTAGCATCTGCTGAAGTAAGGCAGGGTTGTCCAGGCCCTGAGGGGCGGGGCCACGAAACGTCATCGGTGTGGAAGGCTGTGCGGCGCGCTGTTGCTGCTGCTGCTGTGGAGGAGCCTGCTGCTGCGGCCTTGTAGGAGGAGCACGTTGACTAGTTGAGGAGGATGAAGATGAAGAGGAGGAGGAGGTGCCCGGGACAGTGATGGAACGAAAGTCAATACGGGGTAAGCCTGATGAGGATGAAGAGTTGTAGGTTAGCATGTTGAAACTTGTCTTGTCAAACTTACCCAATTGCTGTCACCACAGACCAGGGCTATTCAACTAAGTTGCTCAGGGGGCCACAGTTACTGAAAGCCAAGAGCTCAGGGGCCGGACATCCAGCAGTTGTTCTCATTAAGTAAGATTGTTTTATGATTTAAAATCAAGTTTTATTTAAAAATAAACTCATTGGTAGGACAAACTGAGCACACCTATAGGCCTGATTTGGCCCTCGAGCCGCCAGTTGAACAGCCCTGATAGAATAAATGTTTAAAAGTCTGATCAGCTTGTGTTCTCATTAAAAAACTTTTAACAAATGTGTTACCGGGAAAAGCCGGCTGGGTTGGTGGAGGCCTTCTGTCAGCTTGTCGAAGTACAACCACATCTCCATCCTTAACACCGTAAGTCCCCAAGGCACGGGTGGGGTCTTTAAGGGGCTGTTCTACGTATGTAATCTGGATACAGAAATGTTCAAAACATTTAATGAAACAATAGCTCACCATGCTGAAAATGAATAAAGATTTAAATTACACAGCTTTGGAGCAATCGCTAAACACTTTTTCAAGTGAAATGTTACAAAAATAAATATTCTGACTGGCTACTGAAAAAAAAAAAAGCAAAATAAATCCACTGGAATTATCTTAAACACTGACTTTATTAACCACTCAAAATATAGTAACTTAACAATTTTTGTTTTCCGAACAATAGTTTCAACGGTATGTTTTAAAGCTTTTATTTGTATATTTTACCTCTGCTGTCGTGTTCACACGACACACGTTTAATAAAACTTTAAAATGCAACTTAGTGCACTTTTGTTTTTGTTGATTTCTTACAACTACCGAAAAATGGTAAACATAATAGATTAAAAAAAAAGTTATGTTTTTTATTTGATATAGTTTTTTTATTTTATTTTTTTTACAGGCCTGACACTTCTTTTGTTCTCTACAGGTTTATGTTGTAAGTGCTCTATAAATAAATTGGTATGGTATGTACGTACTGTTTACGCTTCCTGCACAATACAGTATACTGGATGGGAATATCAAGGGAAACGAAGCCAAACCCTCTAAAAAGCCCTAAAAATTCGAGTTTTAAACAAAAGACATAAATGTGTGGCTGCTTTGAAGCAGTAAAATTAGACAAGATTTAAAACCGTTGAACAGCAGTGTATATTTGCAAAGCAAACTTTTATCCATAAAGCTTCACGTAAGTTTTGTTTGTTAAAATATCTATATGAACTATTTGCTTGTTAGACTGCAGGCAGCTTTCTGAAGTTTGTCACTAACTAAGCTGTTCAATTAGATTAATGCCATCTACAAAGTTAAATATGATGTCGGTAAACATGTTTGTTGTCGATAAATCATGTTTCGCAACGACTCCTGCGACAAAAACACGTCCAATTCATGCTAGCTAGGCTAGCTGTTAGCTCCGTTAGCTCTGTCCACATAAACTGGGCTCTTGCCTGAATTTCTCCAGCGGGGATTCCTGATTCTAGTTCACAAAGTGCTACAAAGTCCCTCAGCTCCAGCTCCGGGGACACTTCGAGGGCAAAGGTAGTTTCTGGGCGATCCCTCGGCGCACAGAAAACGGTGACCAGCATCGTTTATTATTTTCGGGGCAGGACCAGCAACAGAATGCGGTTGGTGGAGTTTGTTGTGTCACAGACGAAAACACGGCGAGTGACTGGAATTCCCCCCAGTTTTAATAACTTTCTCTGAGAAAAATAATGTAAAAAGCGAAAATAATATTAAACCGAAAGTCAGTTGCTACTTCGGACTTGCTGGGATAGCGTCTGATGTGATAGTTTCGGTTTTAAACATTAAATGACAAGTAAAGCTCTGTGGTGACGCTCGGTACGTTTTTCGACATGTCGTAAATAGTTTCTTCATCTGCCTTTACAGCAGTTTTAATCTGAACGGTTTCTATTCTGTTGCGCTATCTGGTGGAGACATTTAAAAAAGCAATCAAAACCACGCACCTGTAACCTGAAAAAAGGAGTAATATACAGTACAGTATTATAATTTAATAATGATAATAATAAATACATATTTTATTATATTTAGCTAATGTAGCCACACTATTATTTTTCTGTTTTATCATATTTTTTTGCCATCTACGTCTGAAATAATGGAGCATTATGCCTGACACCTGTTCATTCAACCCTTATTTAAACAGATAAATCACATTAAGTCTTGAAGACTCATTTACAAGTGAGATCTGTTGACAGACCTGTGGAGGAAGGAATGTGACAAAATGAAATAAATAAATACATACATAATTAAATTTATCAATTTATTATTAAACACATCATTAAATCATTAAATATACAATTAAATTATTAAACACCATTAAATAATGTACCTTTTAAATTATTTATTTCATGATACCCAGTCATTTCCTCTTATCAGCATTTTCATTCATCTAACCACAGTGGCCCGTTTGTGATTTAGACTAACAATGACCTTAATGAACCCCTATTGTGAGGGTTGTCAGTACAGCCTGCATACAGAACATCTCATCTTTATGACTCAAAACTCCACACTGTCTTTCTTTGAACTGAGAAAGCTCCTCGGACGAGAAGCGAACCGTCTTTCTACAATATAAAGTTCAGTTGTTTTTGTCTTGAACTTTTTTGAATTTATGTTATAAATGAAATGACTAAACTTCTGAATGATGAAAACTTTATTTAACAAGTGTGAATGATAAAGCAGCATTTTTCTATGGTTAAAAAATAAAAAGTACTCTCAGCTTGTCAAATACAGTACAACAAAAATGCACAGGGAACTTACTGCTTGAGTAGAAATATTGATTGAGGAAAACGATTATCTTCTCAGAGTAAAGGTCTTGCATTTCCTGAAGACTGCCACCTTTCATTCCAGAAATTTAATTCAATATGGCCGCTAAAGTCATCTGCAGCCACATCTTCTGAGATAATGCTCAAAGTATGTGTTTAGAATGACTCTCAGCTACTACCACATACGCTGTACATTTTTATCTGTAGTTGTGAGTAGATTATAAAAATGTGGGTGGGATAAGTGAAGCAGTCACACCTGTCTCCACCCTCATCTGCCCCACTCTTGAGCAAGGCCCTTAACCCACACCATCTGCTCCCCCGGGAACCCTAGATGGCAGTTCTCTGCTCCACACAGAGGGCTGTGGTAGCTCGGTGGTCTGTGGTTTTGTCAGGAAGGGCATCCGGCGTAAAAAAAACAATTGCCAAGTCTTTGTGCAACTAGTTCGCTGTGGTGACCCCTGACGAAGGGAGAAGTCGAAAGAAGAAGAAGAAGAAGAAGTGAGTAGATTATAACCATTTTTGCTATGGCAAATGTGAATTAGCAGTGGCAGCCATTGCTGTATTTCTCCTCTAACCTTCTCTACAGGTGAGCTGAGGGGTTGGGGGCAGGGGGTCTGGTGGTCCTCCCCCAGAAAATTTTTAATAAAGTAGATGTGATTTTGTGTGTTTCTTTCACACTAAATTCACTGTGTTGTCTGACGCCACACGTGAAACATCCAGGCGTCTACTTTGTCTGTTCATGGCGGCTGCCTGTGAGCTTCAGCCCAGGTACGACTGCCTGGTTAGATCAGCGTTCACCCCCCACTACTCTTTCAGGGGTGGAATTTTTTTAAGGGTAGAAGTGGAAATGCTTACTTGAAGAGGCAGCTGGCATGTGATACTAAGAAACTCATAAGTGGCTATTGTGTTTAATATTAGTGTTTATGTAATTATTGTCAGTTTACATATCCAATATAAGTTTTATTTTTTCAAGGTGGTCATATTTGTTCATAACTTTATTATTATTAAGCCTGAGGGTTACGGGATCCAAGCAAACAGTTATCAGAACACACCCTGTCAAAATAAGAGAGTTCCCGGATCTTGTTCCAGCACGATCCAGCTCAAATTAAGTACTGATTTTGTGTGTTATAATTAGTTTTACAGGAAAAAGTTGTACGAAAATGTAAAAATACAGGAGCTGGAAACATGAAAAGAAAAGGTTGTAAAGACACTTTAACTGTGACGTTACAAGCATCAGTCTGTTAATGTTCATGAGGCACATTTTCATTATTTAATGTCTTACATTCTATAATTTATTCAGTAATGCTCTTCAAATTTTATAGAGACACACACACAAAGAAAGTCAAACTTAAGCTCAGCATTTTTAATTTCTCACTTAATTTCTGTCCGAGGTCCAGACTACAAAGTACACTTTTCTTTTTATAAGTTATGCATATAGTTAGAGAATTTATTGATTAGATTTAAATAATTTTTGGACATAGCACAAAAAAGGTTCAGTATTAATTTCTTGTTCGGGCTGACTTTTGTTGTCATTTGTTCTTTGGAAACAGTGGTGAGAAATAACAGCAGCTCCTGAGTAGGGTGGACGTTAATGCCCAAAATCTTTTTTTTACAAATTGCGTTATTTTCTGTGAGAAAAAAAAAGATATATGTTGCTTAAATTTAAATTTATTATTGCTTGTGTGTGCGTGCGTGCGTGCGTGTGTGTGTGCAAAGTTTTTGCCTTTTTTCTCTAGGTCGAGATTAATGAAAGAATTTTTGGTCTAATAAATCAGAGAAATGGACCCTTCCCACCCCCAGCTGAAAGAAACACTGCTTTCTGAATTGGATTTATAATTTGCTTTGAAGTAATAATTCTGAACTCATACTCCAGATTCACAAGTTCAGTGAAGTAACTCTAAAATAATTAAGTAACAAATTGTGATATAATATACAATCACCAAATCAAATAGAGGAGTAAATGGTGATCTAACCCACAGACACTCAGCTGCAAGACCAGACCCACTACAGCCACACACACACAAGCCACCCAATTGTTTAAATAAGGTTCTGTCATGTTGACGGAAATTTCCCGTTCTTTTACTTTCCTCTGCTCTTCTCTGTTTTCTGTTCTGGTTCCATACGTCTGCTCCAAATGGATTTAAAAACAGAATATCTCCACTGTTGGTCTCAGCAGGTTTCACTCCTGTGTTTGAGCTCACGTCAGATCTAGACCGAGGTCTTATCATTGTGCTAAAATCAGCCAAATGTGTCCATCAGCCTCCCTAAATGAAACTATTAGACCTGCTTGTTTGGATCACTGGCTGCACATTTGAATCTGTTTGACAAACATGGGTCATTGAATGGTACTGCCTCATTATGGTAAATAAGTTAAAAAAAAAAAAAAAAAAAAAAAAAACAACAACTGAGGATGACTCACTAAAAATCTTTTTAAGTTCTACATCGAATTCTCAAAATAGCTGAAAATCACACAGAACAAAATAATACACAGCATTCTTAGTATAGCAATTTACATTATTTATTAGGAGGAACTTTGTGAGGCAAATACTTTTTCCAGGTGGGGCTCTGCCCCGCTTGCCCCCATAGACCGGCCGCCACCGGTGAGAAATCTGAATGGGGTTGGGTCATTTGATGTAACAAGGTTCTGTTTTCAAGATCCAGTTTATCTTCTGATAAAAGACAGGAAAAAAAACAAAAAAAAAAACCAACACTCAGATGTTTCCAGAAATAAATGTTTCTTTCCCTCCGTATAATTTTTTTTTATATAATAAAGCAAAACTCTGTCATCAGTATTTCTCAGAAGAATACTCTATTTAATCCATTTACCAGGACTAAAAGGAAACACATCTGTCTTGTCAAACTTTCTGAAGGTAAAAAATAGTTTCCTTCAACTCAACCAACACAAAGTTCGGAAAATTTAAAATCTAGCCCAATTGTTACCGGTTATGTAATGATAAAAAGAAACAATGAATTTAATTTTTATGTCTATCATCATTTTGACTCATCACGCCAACAACTTCCAAAAATATACAGTATAAATAAAAAAAGAGAAATGCTCCCCTTTTATTTACAAATGCATTAATTGACAGATGATTATATTTTGAAAAAATTTGCAAACTCTTCAAAATAAATCTTCATATTTTTATTGCTGATTTTAGGATATTTTCATAAAAACTTGAATAAGACTGAGGTAAACTCAAGTGGAGGTGTTAACATCCGTTTTGAAGAGGCATACTTATATCTTGCAGACTGATCACAACTGTGTGGGTTTTATTTCCATGTGCACTCCATATGCAAACGCACCGTCATGTTCTTACCGGCAAAACAACAAAAAGTTGTTGAGTTTCCGACAGCCAAACCACAATGCACTGAGAAAAATAAGTCCTGATAATTCTTAATAAACATACCAAACTGCCGCTTAAGCTGAATATGACATTTTGTAAAATAAATAAACAAATAAATAAAATACCTTTATTATCATGAAAAATGCTAAAAAGGCAACAGGAAGACACTTTTTTTTTAGTTTATTTATGGCAAAAGATATTTTGAAAAAATATTGAGATTTTTTTTCAAAACTATCTTTTTAATCAGATTAAACAAACATGTTTTATAAATGGCCAAATATGTTATAAATGAAATGACAACTTCTGAGTGATGAAAACTTTATTTAACAAGTGTGAATGATAAAGCAGCATTTTACTATGGTTAAAAAATAACAACAAAAAGTAGTTTCAGTTTAACGCACAGGGAACTCACTATCTGAATAGAAATATTGATTGAGAGTTAACGATTATCTGCTCAGAGTAAAGGTCATGCATTTCCTGAATTCTGCCACCTTTCATTCCAGAGACTGAATCCAAGATGGCCGCCACAGTCATCTGCTGCAGCCTGTGAGATATTGCTCAATATATATGTTGAGAATGACTCTCAGCTACATAAAATGTACATTTTTAGCTACATTATAACATTTTGCTGTGGCAAATGTGAGTTAGCAGTGGCAGCCATTGTGAAAATGAAATAAGCCGTCTTGAAAATTTATTTAATGATGATATAATTTGCTCTCTGTCAGACTGTCAGGGTTTCAGGCCCTCATTCTGTTGCTGTATTTCTCCTCTAACCTTCTTCTCTACAGATGAGCTGGAGAAGTGTTTCCTGACGACGCCTCGGGTATTCAAGGCTGAGTGGAGTCACATGTTCTCCGTGGGACTGTTGAACGTCGTGTTCCTCTGTTGTGCATTTCCTTGTGAACATTTTTTTTCTCGTATACGACCTTGTTCTAAAGTTTATATTTTCCCCAGTTTTCTTGGTGCTGAGATGCTTCCTGTAATTCTTGAACTTTGTTTCCCAGAGTGTTCTTCAGCAGCTCAAGTCTGTTTCAGCCACCTGTTCTCCACCACTCACCTGGACTGATTTACCTGGAAGACCTGGGACTCCAACTCACAGCTCTCCAATCCCAGAATCCTGGTCTATCTCCTTCAAAAATCTGCAAAAGAAATAATAAGAAGAAATTAAATTCATCCAAGTCTGCCGTTAATAACTCTGTTCTTGATCAATATACCTGTTAAGTTAGTTCTTGTTCTTGATTTTGTACATCTGCCTTATCTGTCTGTTTTAGAAACTTTTTTGACATCTTGCTTTAACTTGTAAAAAAAAAAAATACAAAAATAATAATAATCTGTACTTCTCTCTTGTGATTGTCTATTGTTGAATGTTCAAGGAAAATCTATTGCTGTATTGTTAATGTTGTCATCATCCTTAGTTTGTAGCCAGGTCTCTCTTGTAAATGAGTCCTCGTGGCTCAATGAGATTAACTTGCCTAAATAAAGGTTGAATGAATGAAAAAAAGTACCAGTGGGGCGGCGCCCTAGCGCCCCCTATTGGCCAGCCGCCCCTGTGGGCATCCCTGATCTAGAGGAAACACTGCAGCCACTGAAGTGAGTTGTTGTAGGTAACCAGGAAAACCCGGAGTGGACTTTTAGTGGTTTGAGTATTCTCCTGTTAATAAAGTGGAATGGATTTGTTCACGAAGAAATAGAAACAGTGTTGGATGAAATAATGTTCCATGGTAAATGAGTGTGTGTGTGGGTGGGGGGGTTTCAAATGAATATTTTTAAGTGTGAGGGGAACAAGTCTCTTTCACATGTAGATGTGGCGATGCCTATGGTAGGAACTTTTATCACAGTTAGCAGGAAGTTTAGACCCAGACTGACTGAAGGAGCACAAGGAGCACACAGATGTGGTGTGTAAAATGCAAACGGCTCATCAGGTGAGTAGTGCGAAACAGAGGACGTAAAAGTCTGGGGCTAATGAGGGAGGTGGCTGCAGCTGAGACTAACGGGAATGAGGAACAGGTAAAGTGGGCGTGGCAGGACAGTGGAGTCAAGACTGAAAGTACGGGGAGAAGTGGCTGGTGGCACAAAGGAGCAACAACATATGAACCCGGGGGGGGGGGACAACAATCGAAAGAAGAAGAAAATTACTCTAACCTGTAAACACAGGAAAAAACAAGACAGACGGAGACACATTTAAAGAGCTGAGCAGATCCCACCATTTACAAATCTCATGAAACTGAAGCAACATTGAAAGGAAGAGTGGGACAAAGTTCCTCCACAACCATGATAAGGTCTGTTTCTGCAGTCAGGTTAGACAGCCTCAATGACATTTTTCAGCTGTCAGTAAACATCTCCAGCAGTCTATGAGCTGGGTGGAGCCCACGGTGCTGGAAGAGCCGGTTCCTGTGACTGCTCACACCACCTCAAGCCTCGACCTTCCACCTGAAGCAGGCGGAGAAATGAGAGGGAGGACACAAGCAGCCTCTTCCTTCTATTGGTTCCTCACACAGTTCTCTGAAGTGTCTCATGGATTATTCCACCTGGAGCAGAACAAACGGACACGTGTCTGCAGAGCGGAGATGTCTTCTGATGGCAGCTTCTCTTCCAGTCTGTTTACATTAATTAAACTAATGATTTATTGCTGTGTAACTGTGAAACAATAAAGCACACCTGCAGGATGACATGCTCTCACCTGCGTGATGTTTCCACAGGTATTTTATCAGTAATCGTTTCGCTCACAGCAACAAGCCGTAAAAACCAGCTGCAAGGGAATTCCTGGCTTCAAACCGGCTGCACGTCCACTCTCGGTGTGGCTGAGCAGTGTGTCGGGGTGCGACGCATCTGAATGTGAACAAAGGATGCTCTACGTCACGTTGGGAAAAAGTCATCTGCAGCATTCATTCAGATGCAGATGATGATGATGGCTCCAAACACTGTCATACTCACAACGTAGTGGGGGGTTTGAGAAGGGTTGGACCTGAATGCAGGCTGATGCAAGGATCTCAAAGGTTAAACTCAAATGTAGTGATGGGCAAATGATCCAGAGGCCTCAGAGCTAGCGTCAGTCTTCCTGAAGCAGACTCATAACACCGTGTTGGAGCTTGTGTTAAACACCATCATGTGACAATACCCCAGCTGCATTTCACACTTCAATCAGTTTTACCGATTTGAATGGTTTGGTGCTATACAAGTTAATTATGATGCATCATTATTATTGAATAATGCTGGTTTGTGAGGATATATAATTTTGGAAAGTAAATTGTCTAATTTGACGATTTTCAGTTGTTTTGAGAATAACTGGATATTTTCCACTGAATAAAGAAAAGTGTGTCCAAGGATCTACATTTAATGTTTCAATTATTGAATTTGTCATGATCTGTGATTAGGCCTGAGCAGCAAAGCGTTTCGAAGGCCTATTGTAATCGCTCTGTTCGTTAGACCCGAGCAGCAAGTTTTCCGTCAAATGAATTGGCCTTTTGGAGGCTTAAACATATCTGAAAACTCACCAAATTTGGCAGAGGCATCAGGACTGCCTGAGAATTGCATATTTTAAGAGTGTCGCAAACATCACAACAGAAATGGCTCAACTGCACCACCTGGAAATTTTCCAAAAAAACCTCTGCATTAACCTTACTTTGTCATACAAGCATGAAATTTGGTACACTTGTCCAACTCCCCAAGATGCACATAAAACCCTCTGGCACCAACGCTGTATGATAAACAGGAAGGTGGCCATTTTGGATCGAGGTCCCAAATTTCACACCTTTTTGGAGGTTTACAGCCTACACATTTGAACAAACTCCTCCTAGAGATTTTGCTAAATCGGTTTGAAACTTGACCATTTTGTTCATAAGACATGGTGAACGAAAAGTTATCTAAACGGTTCATTTCGGAGCATGCTGAAGGGGAAGGACCAGACCTCAAAGTTTGACATCTTGCCATGAAAAATGAAACACTAATAGCACCTACAAGAAAACTGTCTGAGACATCAAACCTTCAGTGATTGATCCACATCTGGTCCCATGCAAGACTGAATGGTCAAATCATGACATCACTTAAGCCATGCCCACTGAAAACAGGAAGTGTAAAGTTTTAAGTTGAACGGTACCTATCTGACCCCTGTGACCTAATCAACATAATAGTGTGTCCAGTGACCGAAGACATGTTGGTGTAATTTGACTTCCAACACTGACATTTTTGATTGGAACAAGTGGGCGGCGCAGCGTGGCAAAGTAAGAATGAAACGCCATGGCCATGCGTTTGGCTATAATTTCCACAGATTTGAGCCGAGGTGCACCAAAATCAGTATGATTGATTATTATCCACCCCTTGAACAGGAATCCATGATAAGTGGCCAATAAACTACACAGTGCCCCCTAGAATATTTTAAAACCTCAGCCCCGAGCCATGCTTTAACCGGCAATCATGAAGTCTGATACACATGTGTATCTTGTCAGGACCTACAAAAAAAGTCTAGTGGAGACATGGTCCAAATGCCACAGGAAGTTGGCCATCTTGGATTGAAGTTACAAATTCTACCCGATTTTGGACGTTTATAGCTTCCACATTTGATTAAACTCGTCCTACAACTTTTGACTTGCAGATGTCAGAATCACTATGCACAGTCTTGAGGCGTTGACAATCAAACGTTACCTAAATCTTTCTTCTAAATCAAAGCATGTGGGCGTGGCCAAGCTTCAAAATCTGACCCCTCGCCATAAAACATAAAGGTGTAATCTAAAAAAGCTAAGTCTGGTCCTCTGGACATTCAGAGGACCAGACTTAGCTTTTAAAAAAATTTCTACCTGGATTGTTGAGCATGAATCAGGGTATAAAGGTGGAATAACTTGCACACACAACTTCCCAGCTGAATGAGACTTTGTGTGTAATAACTTACAAACACTCATCACATTCACAAGGTCAAGTGGTGATGTCACCTTAACCCCGCCCTCTTTGAACATGAAGTCACCTGTGTTCTTTCTGGTTTTCTTCCATTTGCTCTACAGAATTAAATCTGTGTTTAATGACACATCAAAACTTGAGGCTAAATCCTCCTCTCACAACTGGCTGGAGGCTGGAGCATGTGGGCGTGGCTGAATGGCGAATTCCAAACCACCGCCATTTGCATACAGTTGGCTCTAAATTGCAAAAGTATCATCAGATTTGCACCAAATTGGATACAAATAACCTTTGTTGACCTATAAAGAAGTCAATAGGATTGTAAAAACATTTGACTCAAGTGAGCCCCTTAGATTACTCCATCAGCGATAGCTCCCTGACACATCATCCAATCTGCAACAGAGTTTTGTGTGTCATGAGTAAGCAGTTCTAGACACATTGCTATTGTTGTTTCATGTTACTCTAAGATTCATACAGATTTAAATCTGTGTTTAATGACATGAGGTAAAATTTATTTCTCACAATGGCTTGTGGCTCAAGCATGTGGGCGTGGCTGAATGGCGAAATTCAATCTTCCGCTGTTTGCATACGGTTGGCTCTGAATCAAACATGCACCATCTGATTTGTTCCAAAATGGATATAAATTACCTTTGTTCACCTTGAAAAATAAAAGCCAATAGGATTATATCAAAATTTGTCTACAGTGCACCCCCTAGATTGTTCCATCAGCTATAGCTCACTGATACATGATCAGATTTACACCAGATATTTTGAAAAACATAAGGGAGCACTTGTTTTGGGGGAGCGGTGGTGCAGTGGTTAGACAGTGGGCTTGTGATCGGAAGATCGCCGGTTCAAACCCCGGTACCGACAACATCATTCGCACCAC
>JARVGV010001459.1:18601901-18612978 GCA_031762435.1 Hypsolebias longignatus | reverse complement strand
GTATTATTATTATTATTTATGTCATTAGAGCTCATCTACTAATCTTCATTACATAAAACCGTAGCAACAAAAACACAAAACTAAACAATACCAGGATCAAATGCCACAAAGTAATCATTACTGATCACTCCAGATCATTGTTATTGTGCACAGCAATGTTTATCCTGTCAGGGTAGCTAGCGGTTCACGTGCCTGAAAACTATCTATTAGCAACCAACCAAATGTGATTTGCAGAAATGTTTAGTATGCACAATGATTTTCTTTTTCCACCAAACTGTAAAGTAATGCTAGCGCTGCATGAGTGCAGCTACAGCGTGCACTCTCAAGACATTATGCAGTGTTCCGTCAGTGAGGACTGAACTAGGTAAAAGGTTATTCTCCTCCTCCTGGAATATCTTACAAAAAGATCTGAAGCTCTCAACCTTGACCTCTAAGTGGCTTCAAACATCTGCTAAGTTCATGGCAATAACCAGTGCAGACATGTTCCTCTTTTTAGTTTTTTTTTTTTTTTACACTGCCTTAAAACCTGTTTTTTGTTAAATTTTTATACCCTTTCATTTGATTTGTTGTTCTCATTTTGTTTGCATCTTTTATGATTGTCTGTCATTGTCTTTGTTGTCCACTGTTGTCAACATTCTTTGTTAAAATCAGGTTTCTCTTGTAAATGAGTCCCCAGGTTGAACGAATATTCCAGGACTCAGTAAAGCTCCACCCTCCGACAGCCAAACATCTGTTCTCTGACTGTTAAATTTGTGATTGACGTGACATTGACCAATCGTCTGAGAGGACGAAAGATCTGGTCATAATTCATCCTTGAAGCTCACAGGCAGAGTTTTACAAGTAGTTTTTGGCTTTGTGTCTGCAAACAGATCTTCGCAGAAAAAATTAACTTCAATAAAACAAACCTTTTTTTACACACAAATTCCTATATTTTTTCCTTCTTTCAGCTGCTCCCTTCTTCAGGGGTCATGACAGCAAACTTTTTGTTTTTATGTCGGATGTCCTTAATTCCTGACCACAGACCACCGAGCTACCTCATCCTTCTATGTGGAGCAGAGAGCTGCCATTTAGTGCGCCCGGGGGAGCAGATGATGGGGTAAAGGGTCTTGCTTTAGTGCCAAGAGTGGGGCAAATGAGGGTAGAGATCAGGAGTGTTTCACATTTTCTGGTCCAGGGAATTTAATCAGTGACCGTCCGATCACAGGCCCACCTTCCGTAACCTCTGCTCGACCACTATCCCACACAAATTCACATATACACATTCAAAATGCACAAATTTACAAGTACAAATATATTTATGACCAGGGGAGTTGTTATCCTGATGCATGCTCAATAATCCAGGTAGAAAAATCAGCGAGAAGGTCACTGGTGCAAATCCCAACCCGGGGCGCCTTTCTGGGTGGAGTTTACATATTCTCTCCATGCATGCGTGAGTTTTCTCCAGGTACCCTGGTTTCCTCCCACATACCAAAAACATGCATGTTAGGCTGATTGATGGCTCTGTTTTAACTGTGTTCCATAAATAAAGATGACTTGACTTGACTACTGTATAGGTGTGACAGAGTAAATGGTTGTTTTGTCTTGTTTGTCTGTGTGTGTCCCTGTGATGGACTTGCCTTGGACCTGTCCAGGGTGTCCCCCGCCTCTTGTACAGTGACAGTTGGACATGGGCACCAGTGACACACCCCCCCCACCCCCCCGCGACCCGAAAAGGAAGAAGCGGGTAAAGATAACTGATGTATGGGAATACAGTACAGTACTGTGTTTATGAGCGAAATTTGTGCCCATAAAGGAGGCGCAAGAATATCAAGTTTGTCTGCAGTTCATCTTCCAGTCCAGTAGGTGGCGCTGCACACTTTAATCTAATCGGACGGTGGCGTAACATCCATTTTGTCTGCGTAGGAAGAGTACTTTGCGCTGCTGAATGCTATTCCTCTGATCTATTCTGTCTTTATAAACGTTGCGGTAAGAGCGTTTACTTCTACAGCTAGATCCATATTTTCTTTTCAGTTTGGTAGCAAATAATTTTATGCTCATGTGGGATTTTAAATGCATTAAAATTATTAAGCTACGGCTAGCGATGTTAGCATAAGAAGCTAAAATTCGCTTGTTAGCATTAGTAACAAAAACGTATTTTATTTTCGATTCTAGTTTTTAAATCTTGTGTAAGTATTTTTTTAACTGTGTGTGAATGCGGGTGGAAACGCTCCTGCAACTACATTGTGAGAGCCTCAGTTCATTGAGGAAATTAGCTTCGTTAGCTTAGCACACGGCTATCCATGTGGCGGAGAATCAACACAAAGCTGCATTTTGTTGGTTTAATAAACACATTTTTCAACGCTTTTGCACTTCAAACGTTGCCACATCACATTTCTACAATGATAACAAACATCACGTAGTTAAAAAATAACAGTTTGGACAATTTTTTTTTTTTTTTTTGCGCGTAAAAGGCTAAATTTGATCTACCGTAGTGTTTTAGTTACGCGGTTTGTAAATAAAATGCAAGAGGAAGAATGTATTTTGGTGATATTTTGGTAGATCTTAAATGTATTTAATCCTAATTTTCATTTTGTAAACGAACTAAACTTAATATTCTGTAATGTAGTTTTTTTTATGTGAACATGTGCTGAATAATCCCAAACGCTGTGATTTTTGTGAAATATGCAAAGTAATAATTATGCAACACTCATTCTTACACTAGAACTTAAACCCCGAGCATGCTGTCAGAAATAGTAATTTAATACATGATTTGTGCCAAAACACAAGATGTTTTATTACCTCCTTCTTTTGTATAAGGAATATGCAAACTGTTCCTTCTAAAAACACATTTTTATCTTGAACAAGCAGTGTTTTTGTTCACATAGCCTTCCTGCAGTTGTAGAAACTTGTTTTTGTGGAAGATGTTCTTCAGTATCGAACTTGTAATTTTGTGTTTTCTTTTATTATATACTGTATATATTTTTTATTTACAAATTAAATAGTGTGCACAGCAAACATCCTATGATTCTTAGAAATTGTTGTACTAACCAGCAGCTACAGTTGAAACTAGATGCTCAAAATGCTCAAATCTTTCATTTTGACATAAAATCAAACTAAACTTCTTGTTTTTTAGGTCAGTTTGGATTCCTTAAATTTTTTTGGTTAAATGTATCGAGAGCAATTTTTTAAAGAGTTTTTATTCTTTTGCTTATTATCTAAGATAAAAACAGATTTCAGTGGTCAGTGCAGCTCGTTAACTTTCCCTTCTGTATGAAACGAGCTCAGAGCTGAGCAGTTTTAGAGCAGCTGATCTTCCTTCCTTCTTTGAAGTTTTTCTTCTTAACATCTCAGTCTGTTTGAAGGAAATTCATACGAAGGTCTGAAACTTTTGACCCTGCTCCTCCACTGTGACAGGGTCTCCATCACTGCTCTGTGATGACATCTTTGTCTCTTTTAACATCCTCATATTCCCTCCGCAGTAGTCCCACCTGCTCAGGTGGCTCCTCCCACTTTTGTCTTCTCACTGGACTTTTGTTTGAAGGTTGTTTCTGCCTCACTGTGTTTCAGCAGAAGTAAGAAGAGGAGTCCATCTTCACTTTGACATTTCCTCATCCACTGAGAATCTTTGCAGCCTGCTTCTGTCTTGCCACCTCCTGTTGATGTTCTTGTCTCAGAAGTTGTAGGCAGCGACAGTCAGGAACAGTTCTCTGTGGGTTTGGTGGCTCCTATATACTCCAAAGACCTTAAACTTCAACATGAGCGAGCAGCAATCTGGACGGCTGATGAGGGGCGGCGGAGGTGGCGACCAGCTTAGTGGCGCCATGAAGCTCTTTAGCAGTTTAGGGCTGACGCCCTCCGACCTAAACGTACTGGCTGAAATCCCTGAAAACGAAATCACAGTGGAGACGCTGCCAAGCATCCTCATGCGGCTCAAGAGCCGCAAGGGGGCTTCAGGAGAGAGGGGGGGGACATCTTCAGAGGCTTCATATCAAGGTGGAAGAGACAGATGGGACTCCACTCTGGGTCCAGGCCCAGCCCGGGCTCAAACTTCTGGAGACTTTGGGTTCACCTCCATGCAGAATGTCTCCTCTGGCCGGGGATTTGGTTCTGGTTATGGTGGCGCTGGAGATGGGAGAGCAGAGAGGCCATATTCAGAGCTTTCCCGCCAAACGGCCTACGGAGGGCTCGGCTCGGCGCCGCTGCTGTCAGACCCAGTCTTTATGCAGAGGAGGATGGGCTCCCCGTCAAGTGGAAAAGTCCAGGACTTCTTGGGAGATGCTCCCTCCATGTTCCCTCACGTGTGCTCTCTTTGTAACATTGACGTTCATTCCTCCATGGTGAGTACGTCCAGCCTGATTCTGCTTTTCTGTTGGGACTAATTGTAAATATTTCAGCCTTTTGTGGCAGCAGTTTCCTTCCTCGTGATTCCAGAGATTGGATCTCCAGTTCATGTAACTTTTGTTTTAATCACTTTTCAGCATGAGTCTTTTCTTGGTTTTCTTACTCTGAAGCTCTGCAGCAGATTACAGGCTGGTCTGGGCTGATCCAGGTCACTTCCTGTTATTTTGTGTTCATTCTGATAAAGCAGGTAATGTTACAGCTTCATCTTCCCCTTGAGTCTCCTCAGTTTAACTTCCGGAGAATCTTGGTTTGCTCTTTGTGATCTTGAACAACATGTGAGTTTAAAAGTTCCTCAGACTCACAAATTCAATTTTGGCTTTTATTTTTGTGGAATAAACAGAAAAGCTGAAATATAAGTTAATCATGTTTAAAAAAAAGTCCACCCTTCAGTTCTATGGTTTTAGGTATCCGAACACAAAACCGATCTGGTCCTTGCGATGTTCTAAAGTTGTACACTAACTTTGACTGAATATGACAGATTCCACGAGTCGTTATTAAACAAAAACTGAACCAGAATGTGAAAAACCGGTTCCAGCACTGATCCAGCAGCTTGTAGAACCTTCTTCAGCAGCAGAACCCATTGGTATTCTGTGGGACTTTTTCAGTGTCTCACTGAAGGAGTTTTGGCCCACTCTTCTTTCCATTGTTGCTTCGATTTATTTATTTTTCTCCTCCGTTCTCTTTAGGTCCAATTACAGCATTTCAGCCTGGTTGAGGTTCTGGACACCAAACTGATGTAGTACCTTGGTTCTTTTCTTTTTGCCCTGTTCTGTTGTAGATTAGCTGCTGTGTTTGGGATCTCTTGGACCCAGTTTGGTTTAAGCTTCAACTGACTGATAAATGGATTCATGTTTGACTCTAGAACACGTTGGTCTACAGAGGAGTTCAGGGTCCACTCAGTGACATCAAGGAACCCAAAGCATCAGCCCTCCACCACTGTGCTGACAAGGGATGAGATGTTTACTGCAGTGTATTATGGGTAGACATATTTACTTTGGTCTGGTTTTGTTTCTGAAGCCTTGTAGTTCCTTCAGATCAAACTTTCCAAACCTAAGTCAGGATGCCTTGTTATTTTTAGGGAGAAGCAGCATCTTCTGCATCCAAAAAAAGTCGTAATTCAGGCTTATAGAATCTGAGATGGAGCCCATGTCTTGCACAATGCACGGTCTGATCTTTGGGGTGAATTTCCTGTGAAGATTTTCAGCTGTCTTTAATGTTTTTGCTCTTGTAGGTAATCTTTCTCTCTGTGGAATGATGGACTCCAGATCATTTAAAAATTACCTTTGACCTTTCTTAGTTTAATGGTCACCAAAAGCTGTTTCACTGAGTTCATTGCTGATGTCTTTCCACTCTGACATATTATTGACAGACACCTGTGTGCTCCAGACAGAGGTGGTCCCACTGATGATAATCAGTTAGTTAATCAGTAGCTTCTTCTGACTGGTTCTGGACCTCTGGGATCCTGTGGAAGCAGCAAGATGGTAACCAGTCTCCCTTTCTGGTTCAGTTTTTAATCAATAACAACTTGATGGAATTAGTTGTTTTTGTTCACTTGAGATCAGATCAGACTCGTTTTAGAAAAACAATCAGATCATTTTCTTATGTTTTGATATGGAAAACCCAAATGGTGTGGACTTTCATATGACTGCAGATTTACGCCCCCCCTTTTTTTTAACCAAATAAATACCCTTTTTCCTTCTGATAATGCAGAGATAAACTCTTTATAAAGTTTCTGGTTAAACACAGCTGTCATTCAGATGGAGAACCTTCTTTGGATAAACCCATTCTCAACAGAATTGATAGATTATTCTTGCGGCTTGGTCGTAAAAACGTCAGTAATCTGTCTCTTCCTGCAGGAGTGGAATCAACATATTAAGGAGCTTCGACATGCTGAAAACAGTCGCCGATTTTTGGACACGTGAGTTCTTCTGCCAAACACGAGCCAGAACAGAGCAGGAACCTTCAGATGGTGGAACTATCTAAAATCTATTGATCTATTAAATCTGTGAGATTTATCACATTTGATCCTGAACATACCAGCTGTTAATGGAACTGCATATGTTTCTGCATTTCAAGCTGCCTCACATTTCAGTAAATGTTAGAATGATGAGAACTGGGCAGTAATGAAGTAACAATGTTTATTTAGGAGCTGATTGTGCTAATTTGGTTTTAAATCAGTATCAGAGTCTTTGAGGATCTTAGATGTTCAGAGGATCTCCAGGATCACTCTACATGTGAGAAAATCTGTTCTACTCTGAGCTCCCTCTGGACGATTGAGCTCCTCACCCTATCTAAGGCTGAGCCTGGACACCTTGTGAAGGAAGCCCATTTCGGCATCTTTTATCTGGGATCTTGTTTTGGTCATGATCCAAACCTCATGACTATAGGTGACAGTTGGAACTTAGACAGACTAGTAAACCAAGAGATTTGCCTTTTGACTCAGCTCTTTTTCACCACAGCTGACTGAAGTAACATCCTCATTACCGAGGACAAGGCCTCCAATCAGTCGATCCATTTCGCTCCATCCTGCCATCACTTGTAAACAAGACGCCTAGATACTTTTAACTCCTCCTCCTTAGATAAAGTCTCCCCTCCGACCCAGAAGGGGCATTCCACTCATTTACAGTCGAGAGGCCTTCAGACTTAAAGGCACTGACTCTCATTCTAACTGCTTCTCACTCTGTTGCGAACCCCCCTAGTGCATGCTGAAGGTCTTGGCCTGAAGATGCTAGCAGAACCACATCATCCACAAAGTGATGAGATCCAAAGGTTCCCCAACCAGAAACCCTTCTTTCCGTGACTGTACCTAGAGATCCTGTTCTGAGCACCAAACAAGATTGGAGATGAGGGACAGTCCTGGCAGAGGCCAACCTGCACTGCGAATTAACTACTTTGTGCCAAGTGCTGGTGAAGATTCTCAGTCATCCAGGACATGATAAAATCAAAAAAGGTTCAATACAGAAACAACTGGACTTTATTTGTAGCAAGAAGACGTTTTGCTCTAAAGTCCAGTTGTTTCTGTATTGAACCTTTTTTGATTCTACCCACTACTTCCATATCCATTCCTTCTGCAAACTAAACAAAAGCTGTTGACTGTTTTCTGCTCTGTTGCATTTAAAAATAATTAGAATGAAATCACCGAAACAAATTTAGATGCAAAGTGTGATAAATGTGCAACGATACTACACCTTCCTGTGTGACATTGTTTCACTTGTTTGAGCAAGCTAATTTGTTTCTTGTGCAACTACTGAATTTGTAGGGATGTCTCAAATACTGGTTCCTTCCAATGGAGCAATTCTTATTGTTTAATCACAGCTGTGTAACACTTGAGTTGTTCATAATACTAAAAGTCTTTTTCAGTGTTTGTGGTGGTGACTCTGGGCAGCTTTGTCAGATTTTTTGTGCTCTGATTGAATCATTTCATTTGTGTGGCCTTTTCACTTGGAGTGAAAGTGATTAGGAGACTGAACATTTCACCAAACATCCTTTTTAGTTTTGATGTGACTGTAAAGATGATCTCAAAACTGAGTTACCACTGTCAGTACAAGCCTTTTTTGTACTTTAAAATTGCACTGTGTCAAGGCTAAACTTAATTTTTTGTACCTTTTTATGTAAAAGTATCAGTGGTGATACTGCTTCCTGTCCAAATTTGTGAAACTCTGTTTTGTCAGACATTGTATTCTGTAAAAAAAAAAAAAGTTTTATGTTTAATGTTTATTCATGATAACACAATTAGTTTTGTAAAACATCGTAAAATTATTCATGAATAATAAGTAGGTACATGTTTTTAATCACTTAAATAAAATGCCAAACACTTATGGATTTTCTTTTTAAATTTAGTTCCAACATAACATGCTGAGAATTTTCAAAGAGACAAAAGTTTAATTTAAAGACATTAAGGAAATTTAAACATTTTCAACGTATATTATTTAGGTTACTGATTAATAAAAACTAAATTGAAAGGTTTGTTGAAGATCGAAACATTTTGTTAAGGTGACAAAAATAAAAATAGATGTAATTGTTTTCCAAACAGGAACCATACTTATCTAAAGAAAGCAGACAAATACAGTACAGTATAAGTCATTTGTGAATGTTGTATTCATGATTTAAAGCAAACAAAATATTTTACTAACTTGTCCAGTTTATCACACTGGAATACTTTGTTTTTGGCATCAGGTTGTTAAAAAAGGCGTGTGGCCAAGGTTTGATTTTTGACTCTGCTTCTTCCTTGACGTTTAAGAGATGAGAGAATCGCCCAGCGTGCCAGTGACAGTTCTAACTTCATGAATGTCTTTCCTGCATAATTCTTCCTCTCTGTCATAAGACCACTGCACTCATTTCCACTTAGCTGCGTCAGGTGACTCTAGAAAGTCATGTGCTGTAAAATGTGTATATCTGAAAGTGCGCATGCCTGGATTCACAAAGACAGATGTGGGGAGGAAAAATGACTAACTTGCTTTATTAGATATAAAAGGGGAATACCAATGATTCAGTCTGCTGAAACTGATTTTCTTTCCACTTAAGTTGAAATGTATACATTCTTGCAAAAGCCAGACATGCTGAGAGATGTTTTTAGAAGGACGTATGGGTACACACACACACATGCAGGAGTAGACATAAGGACATTTTCCAGGATGAAACGATCTCGTTGTCCGCCAAAATGTTTGATTTTCCGCACCCTTTACAATTAAGGAGGCAAAAAAATCTCAAGAAACTTGTAATTTAATACCGGTAAGTGTATTGCACAATATACAAAGTTTACTAGATGTTTTCAGCACACTGCTTGGAATCCCCACCCCCTCCAAATTATACACATTCAAGAGCTGTTTCCTGCATACACGTCACTTCTTAAAGGCTTTCACCGATACAGGAGTATACTGTACTCTCTCTGTCTTGGTTGTCCATTGTAGTCCTATGACAATGTCCACGGCTGTCCTTTAGCAATGAGTTCTTTGATGGCTATAAAAGCCAATTCAAGAGCTACATGTTTTATTGCAAGTGGGGCATTTTCATTCATTCAACCTTTATTTATACAGGTTAGTCTCAATGAGTCACAAGGACTCATTTTCAAGAGAGACCTGTTTTAAACAGACTGATATGAGTTCCTGTAGTGATGGTACTACTGGCATCTGGGGGATTGTTCCTCCAGTGTCTCTGTTATTTTTATCTCTCTCTTCTGGTGGTCCTGCCCTGCCCTCCTCCATCCTGTTTGTACCTGCAAACGAAGCAATACCGCCTCCAGGAATTGTGGTCAGCAGTAGCAGCCTCCAGGTCCTCAGGCCTAATGTTACACTTCCTCAAGGAGGTTTTCAAATGGTCTTTATATCTTTTTTCTACCCTCCGGATATGTGCAGGCCACGATGCAATTCACCATCCAGCTCTCCTGGGGGCAGTTGATACTGAGGCATCTAGATCGCATGTCCAAAGCCAGTATAGTTGGTGCTGGGTGAGCATGGGCTCAGTGCTTCTGCAGTTAGTTTTTAAAAGTATCTCTAAAGGCACCGTCATACCAGGTTAGCCCCAGGTTGTGCTGTAGACATCTATGCAAGTGTCCCAGGGACCTGATGTGATGGATGTAGGTGACCCAGGTTTTGCAGCTGTAGAGGAGGGTGGTAATGCAAACCGCTTGGTGGAAAGATGGAGAATTTTGTTTTAGTAGATCCAGCGCTGTAATTTCTCAAAAGCAGTTAATGCTTGCCAAATCTGGTTTTGCATTTTGTGGGTTTTCCAGTTTTGAATACTGTGTACATGACCTTAGTAAAAGTACGCAAGCATTGAAGTAAGAAGACTTTAACCTGACCAATGGCATTTTTTTTTTTCCATTCAACCTTTATTTAGACAGGTTAATCTCATTGAGCCTTGGGGACTCATTTACAAGAGAGACGATTCTGAAAGAAGGGACTGGTTTTGAACAACTTTTCTGTAGTTTACCTTTGTCATTTCAGTGTTTTCAATTGATGGATTGTTGGGTATATTTAAACAATATACTGTATATTACACCTGAAACTGACTTTGTCACAAAGAAAAATGTAGACACATATATTTGCTATAATCTGGGGCATATAAATATAAGTGTTAATATTCTTAAATTAAACAATTTTTAAACTAAAGCAGCAGACACAGCCTCCTCCGTCACAGTGAGAGACGCTTGGGCTGAGCAGGCTCTCTTGCTCAGACCCAGATTTTGGTCACGTGCACAAGTTGGACATGTCTCTATGTTGATGACGACACTCAGAACACAATAACAAAAACAGGTTGTCTCGGACAAATGGAAACCATTTATGTCGACGCCTGCACTGTCAGTACAATTTATAATTAGGCCTGTCATGATAACAAATTTTGCTGGGCGATTGTCTCAGAAATTATTGCAATAAACGATAGTTTGAAATTTGACAATAATTAGTAATTGTCAAATTTAAGAAGAAACATTGGTTAATTTGTTTTGAGAGTTGTACCTTTTTTTGACCATGTACAGGTCAAAAAAAGGCAGTACAGGCAGCCCCCGGTTTACGGCGTCATCGGTTTACGGCGTTTCACGTTTACGGCCGTCCGCCCCCCAGTGACGTTATCAAACCTCGCCACACTCGTGGACTTTTTTTTAAGTTTTTTTTTTTTTTTTTTTAAGGGTATTTTGTTAGCTAACTGCTTGGAAACACATTTAAAAAAATCAATACAGCCGTTCTAAGTTGTTTTATTT
>JARVGV010001459.1:18574252-18586209 GCA_031762435.1 Hypsolebias longignatus | reverse complement strand
TATTGTCAAATTTCAAACAATATTGTCGTTTATCGCAATAATTTCTGAGACAATTAATCGCCCAGCAAAATTTGTTAACGTGACAGGCCTAGTTACAGTGTAGGCTTATCGAAAGAAAACTACAAAATGGCCTCGCCTGTCCAAAGCATTTTTTTTGTCCTATTGGTTGGTCCTGCTCCCGCCCACTCCCATTAACGTCCCATTAATATATGTCCCGATCATGTGAGTAATATTAAAGTTGACAATCTTGTCATGCACAATCTTACGTTGAAAACCCGCGTAAGAGCGAGTCCGCGCAAGTTGAACTGCAAGGGACTACTGTACATAAAAATCTGTCTTGAGCTAGTTTAGATGGTTTTGTGTTGTAACTTAATGGCGTCAAAGCTTATTGCTATGTATTGATAACTTAATCATTTGTGTTTTCTACATTGATTGGTTCACGTTATAAACTCTCTTAAAATATTTCTTACTGTCTGTTCGTTGTGCTGTGGCTGAGTGGTTAGAGCAGTCATCCTCCAATGGGATAGAAAGGTGCTGTGTAAGTGCACTCCATTTACATTTACCATTTAAATAGTATTTTGTTTTTTTTTGTCTGCGTTGCAGCTTTTTGATGAGGACAACCCACTTCACAAGTCTGACAGGTACATGTTTACGACCGAGGGGCATGTTGTGCCTGTGGACAAGCGCTTCAGGGAGAAACAGTGGGACGATTTGTCTCCATGTGAAGAGGGAGCGTTGGCAGAAATGGAGCCAAACAGCCAGCCACCTCCGAGCAACATCAGCCACGTAAGGCCATCATCAAATTCCCTGTCCTCACCCGTCGGTGTCATTTACTAAAATAATAACAGTATAAAAGTCTTGGTCTTATTCTCGTTCATTTGTGTCTGCAGTGTAACAGGATTCCAGAGGAGCGACGGTATGCTCTGCCATTAAAGAGCGTCTACATGAGACAGATCGATCACATGGTGGGACTTTTTTGATCAAGAGAGGATGAACATGGTGACGTTCAGCTCAGTGATCTTAGAGGAGACACCTGCCAGTTAAAATCTTTGTGCTGTTTGTTCAGCTGCTCTGGATAGCAACAGGAAATGGTCACTAACGTAAACCTGAGAAATATTTTCTTACTATTTAGTGGTATATTTAATTAAAAGTTTGGGAAGGGTGAGTGTGAAGTCAAAGTACATGGCAACTCCTCTGTCTGGAAAATAAGGAGTCGTTCATCATTTAATTTATATCTGACGACAAATTAAGACTAAGTGATTTTAGATGAACTAATTCTGTATGCTTGCTGAAGTTTGAATGGGTACAAGTGTGTGTTTGACATAACAGCTGAGCTGTGAATCGTGATAGTAGTACTCAGTTTATGGGGGTCAGTGCCATCTTGTCTCGTAAATGTAAAATGCATATCATCTAAAAACAATTGCCTCTAAAGGAAAACAAACACAACAATCAGTGCCTCTGCAGTTGATTCATTCAACTAGATCAGGGCTTTAAAATAAAGGGCTGCAAATAAACAGGTAGTTGACTTATGCATATAATACAATTGAAGCAACAGTTGTTTTTTGCTCTAATTTCCCTGTACAAACCACTTCAGAATTTCTGCAAGAATTTGTTTTCATTGCATTCATTGAATAAAAGTAAAACAATAAAATATAGTTTTATCCAGAGGGAACTGAACATCAAGGGTAAATTGCATGATACGCATGAGCTCTTACATTTCTCAATGATAAAACAGAATTTAAGCCTTTATTGTGACTAAATATCTTCTAAAGGGCAACTAGACGTGCCAGAGCAGAGTTCAGGTTGCTTCTTAAAGTGCCTTCTATTAGTCTCGGTCTGTACGGCGAATAAAGTTTAGATAACATTGCAAACTACGATCAAATCAACTTTTGATGTTCCAAAACTGTTTCATTCCATGTTTATGTGCATTTCTACAGTAACGACACAAAACGCCTCCTGTTGGACGTCACAAACTCTTAAGCCATATTTTTTTTTAATGTTAATTATGTTTTGATAAGTGATGCTTGTTTCGCTGTGTCTTTTAAATGCACATCCTATGTGATATTTGTCATGTAGTAAGAACTCAGGGTTGAATCAAAATGCAAAAAATCCACAAATGCTTTTATATGAAATAAACTTTCTACTACAGTATGTTTCAGAAGAGCCTCCAGTATTTATGATGCCATTGTTTGTTATTTGAAGTCAGAGGATCACAGCACTAAGGTGCAGGTGTACAAAGAATATGCATTATTACTTCATACAGTTCAGAAAAAAGTTCAGTTTCATTACTGGCGTCCTTTAAGAGGTCCATCTCATTTGTAAATGGACTGTGGGCTGCTTTATAGGATTGTGCTACAATTTATATTTATTGTTTTGAAAGTGTTTTAACATTTTGAGGCCATATCAGTGATTTCTGAGAGATCATCTGTTATTTGGTTTCATATAGCGAAATGTTGAGATTTTTAAACATCCAGTCACTTTTTTGGCAATAAACTGGCTTTATGCCTTTTTTTTTAAACCTACCTTCAAAATTTGTCTTAATAAAGTTGGAAACCAACAATATACAAATCTTTCTATTTACATTTTAAAGCCATTTATTTTCTGCCATACAAAATATTTTGGGTGAAAGCATGTGTACGGTAGTTCTACTGGCAGATCTTTTTACTGTAAGACACACAAAGGACAGGAACATTTGAAACTAGTTTTGAACTTTTTTTTTTTTTTTTTCAGTCAGTTTTGGATGCTCAAGTTGTTCAGTGCATTCAAGAAATGTGAAATAATGTACTGAATGTAATAAACGATTATGAAAAAAATTGCTATTGCTTTTATTTTGTAATTTTGTAAAAAACATAGACACAGGCAGCCCTGAGTTTTCTACAGAAGCTTTAATAATTTTAGTCAAACTGTACATTTTATTATTCTGTCGTCTCTGTACAGGAACATTAACTTTAAAGACTTTAATGCATGGTTCTTAATTTAAACTTTGACACATATATAGCTCAACATTATACCACAACACATTATTGGAAACTGGAAAGTTCCGTAGAAACTTTGACGGGGACAGCCACGTGGCAGCCATTTTAAAATTTTGACCTGACAGTACTGTATTATGTGTTGGGGTTCACTCTCAGCTACCAACATACCAAATTTCAACTTAAAATGACAAAATGTCAACGAGTTTAAGTATTGTTTTCTTTTAAGCCATGGTGGCCATCTTAGATTTTTGATTCAGATTCAGTTTGTGATGGGGAACGTTCTCAACTACAACCACACCAAGTTTCAGCTCAATATGTGTAAAAATAGCTGAGTTAAAATCATTTAAATTGAGCTTTGGTGGCCATTGTGATAAAAAAAAAAAAAAATTATTGGGCATAGGTCTCAGCTACTACCACACCAATTTTCATCTTAATATCGCTAAAAATGGCTGAAATACAGTATTTTTCTTTTAGCTCAGGTGGCAATCTTGGATATTTGATTTGCAACCAGAGTCTATGAAACTTTACTAAGAACAATGGCGTCTTTGTTTGCAAATTATGTCGTCATGGTAACTCGAAACACCAGTTCAAATAAAAGCACACATCATTGCGCCAAGCCGTTTTGATATAACATTTGTGTGGGTACACATTGCAGTTCGGGATGCATTAATAAAGTTCATGGAAGAGTAAGCACTAAAGTTAAGAAACCCTTGTCAGGTGGATAATAATGGGTGTTGCCAGGTAGTCCCCAGTCAAAATATATTCTGTACACTGGCCATTTTCATCCACTACAAAATCATTTTCTAATGCTTTCCTTTAAAAAAAAAAATAAATTTGAGACATTTGCAAACTGTTGTAAACTGTACATTTGTGTGTCTATGTATAAAAGTCACTTCTACTGACGATGTTTAAACAAGACTGAAGTGCATATGCAGGTGGCGAGTTTTATCTTGTTCACTCGTTTTGTGTACAGTGAGTACTGGAGCTTGGAGACACTGCCTTAGCTGGAACATCTATTCATGTTCGTGCATTAAAACCAAAACAAAAAATAAATAAATAAAAGCTTTTAATACTCCAATAATTTTATAGAAGAAAAATAATAGTTTGACTAAAAGTTTATTTTGAAATCTGCACCAGACTTTTTGACTAAAAGAGTTTTCTTAAAGTCTTAGGTGACAAAATGTCTTTGGTCAAAGCTACAGGTTAGTTTTGAACACAACAAAGAGAAATGTATGTACGTATTGTTTTTACATTTGCTGGTCTGAGGATGTTTTTTTTTTTTTTTTCATCTTCAGTCATTAAATCCCAATGGGGTTCGAGGAATGTGACAGGTTAACAGAATCCTGTGAAGAAGAAACAGAATCATGTTGGTTTGATCTCTTCAGCGGTCGGCTTTGGTCGTTGTTGCAGCTGTTTAACTTTGCTCACCCTCGTCCAGCGTCTCTGCCCGGCTCTTAGAAGAGGCCGCAGTCTTTCAGGTTTTCTTTGATGATGATGTCTGTTACGGCATCGAACACGAACTTGACGTTTTCTGTGTCTGTGGCGCAGGTCATGTGGGAGTAGATTTCTTTGATGTCTCGGCGCATGTTCAGGTCCAAGAACTGCACCTTGATGTAGTTGCCAGCATCCTCGTAAGTGTTGGGGCCTGTAGATGAGAAGACACGAAGACAAAGTTTTGTTTGTTTAGTCATTTTCTTTAAAATACGCCGCGCTTTACGAATGATGGTGACCGCACCATCGTAGTCGGGGAAGCACATGCTGAGATGAGCCTTTTTGATCTTCTCGAGGAACACGTCTTTCTTGTTCAGGAAGAGGACAATAGAGGTGGCGGCGAAGTAGCGGTGGTTGCAGATACTGTTAAACAAGTGCAGACTCTCGTGCATTCGATTCTGAAAGAAAAGTCCAGTGAAGAGCCTTCAGTGAAAACCGATTGTTGATTATAAGTAAGATAACAATGGTCAACTTTTCATACCACTTCGTCATCCTCCACCAGCACCATGTCATAGGCGCTCAAAGCAGCAATAAAGATGATACAGGTGACACCTTCAAAACAATGGATCCACTTCTTTCTCTCTGACCTCTGGCCACCCACATCAAACATCCTGAAGGTAAAAAATATATTTGTATGGGGTGCTGTTTGTACAGTTACACAGTCAAAAATTAACAACAATATTTTGGTTTATTTAGCCTTTAATAAGAAAAAAAAAGTTTTTTAAAGTCATAATTTCACCATGTAATTCCTACTTTTATAAATGTCATAGTTCCAAAATAAATATTTAATTTACAAGATAAATATTTAGTTTACGAACAAAAATGCTTAACTTGCAAGTAAAAAATGTAGTTAGTAAACTAAATGTTTAGGTGTAAATTTAATTTGATTTCCAAATTAAATAATTAACAAGCTAAATATTTAATTTCTAAACTAAACATTTAATTCCTAAACTAAATATTTAACTTGCAAGCTATATATTTAACTTGCAAGTTAAATATTTAGGTGAGTTACATATTTAGTTAGCAAATTAAATATTTAGTTTGGAAATTAAATGTTTAGCTTAGAAATTAAATATTTAGCTTGGAAATTAATTATTGAATTTACACCTAAATATTTAGTTTAATAACTAAATATTTATCTTGCAAGTGTTTAGTTTGTAAACTAAATATTTAGTGTGTGAATTAAACATTTAGTTTGGAACTATGACATTTATAAATGTATGAATAACATGGCGAAAATATGACTTTGAAAAAAAATGTTTTTTTCTTATAAAAGGCTAAACCAAAATATTGCTGTTAATTTTTGATTGTGTAACTTTACAAACGGCACCCCATATATTTGTTATCAAAATGCTTTTCTGGAGCCCAGATATAACTAATGTTGCACAAACTTGCCTGAAATTGAGATCTTTGAAGGAGAACTGGGTCTCAATGATGCCAGTGGTCTTCACCCTTGATCGCAGCACATCCTGTTCAGTGGGCACATAGCCTGGCTGGATCAGTCGCTCCAAGTCGTTGAGGTAGCTGGGAGAAAATTTGCCTCAGTCAGTGATCAATAATCACACGAGACATGAAGTCTTTAGATTTACGAGCTCTTACTATCCAGCTGAGTCGTTGAGCTGGTACTCTGAGGCCCTGTCAAAGCATGCCTGGATGCCCGAATCCTTCCACAAGCGCAAAATGATGTCTGACATTTCTTTGGGCATGGTTCCTTCCTCAATGGTGTCTGCAAGATGCATGAGTTTTCTGGCATCATCCTGCAGTAAGAAGAGCAACAAAAGTTCTGGATGGTGATTTTCAAGCAAACTGAGACTATTCCAGCCAGAAGTGGAAATGTGTCACCTGTTGATCAGAGTGGCCGTAGTTAATATTGAGCGTGTTCATGGCCTTCACGATGGCCATGATGGACTGCAGGGTGTTGCTGTAGATGATGGTGATGAACTCCAAGCATTCTTCAAGTGAGTAACCATCTTTGTGAATAATTCTGCAGAGAAAATGTAAGCATTACAGTCGAGCACAGACATGAAATGCTGCTTCGATTTAAAAGGCAAACGTCTTACTTCATCTGTTTGACAATAGTGCTCTTGCCTGATTCTCCAGCCCCTTCATGAGAGAAGAAAACAGTCATGAGAATTGCTAGACCTGTGCTTTTCTGCCAGTACTTAAAGTTTTTCAAAATGCTACAGGATTTCAAGAGCCCTGATAAGTTGGTTAATTTTATGGATGTCTGTGTTTTCAGTGTGATAGACGAGTGATTAGTGTGACCTACTTCATCAGACAGATGAACCCAGCAGATCATAATGCCTCTTACATTTGTCCTAATCTTTTTCCGTGACCCTGACCTACATTACTGGGAGGCTGACGGCGCTGAAATTGATGATGAGCATGAATCAATATCTGGACTGCGTTGACATTATTGTGCATACATGGCCGGGCAAATTTGCGTTCTGTAACTCTGAGCGAGTATCCAAAATTCAGAGTGATTGCATTTTGTATAAACACATCTTTGTGTTTATAGTTATCTTTATCCATCCTGTCATATCCGTTTGTCCTTTCCACAGGGGAGCTGGTGCCTATTTCCAGCAGTCGCTGTGCGAGAGGCGGGGGACACTCTGGACAGATCGCACGTCCATCTCAAGGACACAAGGAGACAATTGAGGAAAACAACCATTCTCTCCTTTTACCTACATATAGGGATAATTAAGAGTTACCAATTAACCCCGAGTGCACTAGAAGACACAAACTCCACACAGAAAAGCTTCAGGCCAGGGGGCAATCCTGTGACCTCGCTGTGAGACAACAGCTCTAACCACTGTGGTACCATGCCACTCAACTTAAATTTATTCAAAACTAAACTCGGACTTCAGCACCACCTGACAGTGTTCAATAATTTCAAAGAAAATCACTTGCAGTCTTTGTTAAGCCCGTTGTGCTGTCAGACCAGCTGTGCCAAGATTAACACAAGAGTGGCTTGAGTGATTATCTGAGTGTCTCAGAATTTCAGTCACAAACACAATCTACATGTACGACATGAATAAAATCAAGAAAAAAGTGTTTTCTCCCTCAAACCCAACTTTTTAAAAATTGAAAACAGATTGAAGATAACAGCTGCATCTACTTTTAAATTAAAATGCCAAACTTGAAGGGATTTTACCTTTAAACATCCACACACGTCTAGATAAGATACTGAAGTGACCTGTTAAGACACAACCATTTTTCATTCTCACTGAGCCGACAGGTGCTTCTTTACCTAACAGCAGCAGCTTCACAGTTCTTGCATCCTTGTCGGCATCCTCTTTCAGCTTCTTCTCCAGCTCTCTGGAGCGTTTCTCCTCAGCACTAGCTCCAGCCCCCATCCTACTTTTCCCCGGCTTGGGTCCCTCAGTTTAAAAGCCAAGAATCTGGGAAAAATTGGAAGCAGGTCCTGGCTGCTCGCCTGCTACTGTCTGACCTGTGCCTTCAACTGCAGCTAGAGAAGGTCGGAGTATTCTCGTGTCTTAGGAAAAGGATTTTGGGCACCTTCTGCCCCACCTGATCAGTGGTGGCCAATGGTGCACAAGGACAAGCGTTATGGGGCAGAGTTGCAAAGAGAAGCAGGCATCACTGTTGGAGTGCTCTAACCTTTAGGGTACTTTGCTGTGCTCAGCGGAAGATGAACATCGGCTCAAGTGCTTATCTCATGCTCTTCTCAGAGGCCTTGGAAAAAAGCACGTAAAGCTAAATAATGTCTGTGTTTCAACAACCGTTGCATGAACATGATGATAAAATCTGGGAGAATTACCGGTACTTTGGACTTGTGTGGTTTGTTTGCCACAATTTCTAATTAGAAACAAGGTTTATTTCAGCTCAGCTATGGTTAACAACCGAAAAGCTCAGCAAAATACACAACTTAACATGCAACCCACATGCCAGCAACGAGGAAATATATGAAATATATCATAAAACACGTTTTACATTGGATGCAACAGATTAAAGGGTGAGTTCTGAAGTGCTTAAAGGGATTTGCAGTTTCACCTGCCAGATCTCATTGACCTAAATCTGAAGGTGGTTAAGGATCCTAATCTACTCACTTTCAATTATGCATGCACAAACCTGCAGTGTGTGTATACATACTAACCCATTTCTTATATGCATTCAGGTCCTTTTTTATTTTTGTTCTGCAGATTAGTCAATTTAAACATAAAATTCATAAAATTTAGGCTTGTTAAAGGAGATTGATGAATAACTGCTGTAAGTATGACTGCAGTATCATTCAACACTTAAATATCATTGGTAATAAAGCTGCAGTCTGCTCGTGCTATTAAAATCTGTTCTGTAGTTACTGAGATATTTTGCTAACAAACTGTTGAACATTGAATGCTCGCTTGCCTTTAATGGCAGTGAGAGATAAATATCTTGGCCAGCGGCAAACAAAAGAGAACATGTTTTATTATAAAATATAGAGCTTTAATTTATTAGCAACATTGATGAGGAAGAAAAGAGAGTCGTTTTTACAAGTCATTACATGAACACGAACTGTGCACACTGTACATTATGAGCTGTCAAACAGAGAAAACAGATGCACATGTTTGAAATATATGCAAACTGGTTTTCTTTTTCTTCCCCCAAGACCGAGAGCAAAAAATAAATTCACAATCTTTCAGCATTTTCCTGTTATAAAAAAAGGATCTGTACTCCCACAACAAGACAGACACCCACAGCAACGTCGCACTTTTAGACAAACACCATCAACATACTGTACACGCCATGCACAATGAAAATCCACCTCCTGAAGGTTGTGGGTTAGATTCCTCTTCAGGCGAGGTGGGGATCCTCTTGTTAGTGGTTGAACCTGTGATGTTTAATTATTATTTTTTTTTAATGATTGTGTCAAAGTTGCTCAGTTCTACAGTTTGTGGCACCGGTAACGAAGCACAAGGGCGGCTTTGTACCAGCACACACACAAAAAAGTCTGTTTTGACCAGATTATACAGAAAGTACAGCACCAATCATATGAATCAAACCCCAGCACTATAAATCTGCACGCTTGTATTTAGAATTTATACCAGTATTTACATTAAAATGGGAGGAATGCAAAAAACAAAAATAAAATAAAATATTTGCCCTAGATGGATATACTGTTCTGTGTCTAAAAACGATGTTTACTGTGATTTATTAAAATAAAAAAAGAAAGAAAAGTACCAATTTGGCAACAGAAGGTGCTTTGTCAAATTTTCTTAATCACAAGCTGTCACAAACTCACATTTTAGCTGCCTGCTGGAATATAAATCTCCGTAAAGAGAGAAGACAAGCAATATGTTATTTAGCCTCTGTGCCTTTACAGATACCCCCCCCCCCCCCACACACTTAAAACAGCAGCTCATCACAAAGATGCTGCACCCAATGTTGAGATGTGACGTTCACATCTAAACAAAACAAACACGTGGCAGCAACTTATGATGGAAGAATATGAACAAGTGAGTCGAGAACTTCACTTAAAACCAGTCTGGAGTGGAAGAAAACATAAAAATTTGCTACAAAGTGCCTTAAATTCACGTGGTTTTATTGTGTTGGTGACATCTTGTCACAGTTGCAGTCTGTGGGCATTCCTATCATCCTCACATCATGTGAAACGTCTTTTTGTTGCCACATTTCTGCTGAAATAAAGGTCTGCTTTACTGTAGCTTATTCTATTGAAGACATGTGGGGAAGTTGGAGAGATCCAGGGAAGTCCTGACTCAACTTTGACCTTCGATACTGAGTACTGCCAGCAGTCAATTGATCCAACACGGTCACCTCGAACAATTAAGTTCTTCGGTCCAAGTCCGTATGTGGCTGCCCTTAAAGTCCTGGGTAAAAGTGTTGCTGTTTGAAAAAAAACACAAAGATACTCTCAACGTGATAACACAGTGTGATTAACAAGAACACTAATATAACAATATCTGCACAGATTTGATCTATTCACAAAGAAAAAGAAAACATTTTCTATATATAGGTACAAATAATAATTTTTACAACCTACAATAAATATTTTTTTCTCCAACGGTTTTGTAGAAAGTGTTAAATGCTTCCCGCTGCAGAGTCTGTTGTTCCTCTAACAGGAGGGTTGTATTGTCTGGGAGGCTGTGAGGACAGAACAGTAAAGGTGGACGAGGGTGGTGTCTGAACATACAGGAGGTATATTTAGCTCTTCATGTCTCGGCTGAATTTGTCTGATCATCGTGATGTCGGCGGTTGCGAGGTTTTTTCTGTTCTTTCAGTTCCTTTATGCTCTTGGCTTTGCCATCTCCGAGGTTCCCGTCCCCGTGCTGCCAGTAATCCTTGCAGTACTGGTTGATCAGACCCATCTCTGGCTGGCTCAGGATGGTCAGCAGGTCTTTGTACTGACCCACGCTCGGAGTCCAGGTGCTGGACTGGAGAGGCGGGAGGGCCGGGCTGCCCGTCTCCACCAACACGTTGTTCACCGTGCGACTGGAGAGGACCACGAGCTGCAGCTTCACCAGAGTGTGCTTGAAGTTCTTCTCCGTGGACGTGCACTGGTAGAAGCCGCTGTCTGAGGACTGCAGAGAACGGATCAGGAGACCTTGATCTGTTTTCAGGATGCGACCCTCTGAGCGAATCTGGAGAGAACAAAAGTGTTTTTTACTTTAAAAAATCCAAACGTTAGCACTTTTTCATAAATATGTAGATTGAAAAAGCTTTAGTTGACGTATAAAATACATATTTATGAGAAAAGTCATGTGGAAAATATGACTAAAAAGTAGAATTATGTAGGCTTTAGAAGCTAAATTTATTGAAACTACAAGTAATAGCACAGCAGTCTTGGTGACGGATATTGAAAAGTACATGACATTTGTAAAACAAAATGTCCAATGTGCCGCCAGCATTTTATTGTAGAAACTGCTGAACGTGGAGCTGTCTTGAATAACATTTAATACAGTTTTACAAACAGTGACACCAGATCAGTCTGAGGAATGGAGAGATGACTTATGAGTTAGATAGAAAACAGGAAATAAACAAAATTCAGACAAACAAAACTGTTTTCCGTTTGAGATTCTTCCAATATTATGAATATTCCAATAATTGGGGAGCAGCGGCACAGAGGTTAAAGTGGGCCTGTGATCAGAGGATCGCCGGTCAACTCCTCAGATGGACAACATCAAAATGTGGATGGAAAAGGTAAAACACCCACACCTGCCTCCACCCTCATTTGCCCCATCCTGGGCCCATAACCAAGACCCCCAGCCCTCCCAGCTGCTCCCGGGCCACCTTGGATGGCAGCCCACTGCCTCACATGTGCAACGGGAAAAATGCAGGAAATTAATTTCCGCATTGGGGATTAATAGAATACAGTATATCGCTCTGTCTGTCTGATTGTCTATATACAGTATATACTGTATATGCACATACATATACATGTATACACATTTATATATACAGGTGGTCCCCGACTTACGGCGCCATCGACTTACGGCGCTCCGTACTTACGGCGCTGCCGCCAGTGACGTCATC
>JARVGV010001459.1:18405749-18417534 GCA_031762435.1 Hypsolebias longignatus | reverse complement strand
CCGTTCGAAGTTGTTTTACATTGAAAAAACGTGTTTAAAAAGACGTTTTCGATTGCGGTTTTACTTCTGGTTTACTTTCGGTTTCGTTTACGGCCGAAAATCCGCGTTTACGACTGCCAGAGGGAGCTGTTACAGTTTACGACCGTATCGGTATCCGACCGGGTCGCTGGAACGGATCTCGGTCGGAAACCGGGGACTACCTGTAATGCCAGGTAAAAAAGGATACATTCAGAGTCAAATGCATGTTGAATTCAAATAAACCATCCTAACCTAAGTCACTAAATGAAAAATACTTGACAGCATGGCTTACTCTTTTGTGCATGAGCAGACTGTTGTGCATTATCAAAGAAAGGCCTCTGACTTGTTGATGAGAAAATTATGGGAATATTTTTTAATCAAGAAGAACATCTCAGTTTCTTCAGTCATGAGTCCTGTGTTTGTCCACAATGTTGGATGCAGCGCTGAACAAGCGCTCTCTCCACACCTGTGCAGGGTGCAGACAGTAAGTTCTTGCTACTCTAGCAAGGTCTGGAAAGTGTTCCTTATTGGTTTTCCAGTATTCCAGTGGTGATGCACTCAGAGATGGATGGCTCTGACAGGTAGATAATCATCTCTGTGTTGCACTGTCGGCACGAGCCTGCTGCGTGTTTTCTTTCCTCCAGGATCTCACCAAACGTTGAAGACAAGGATCCTGGTCGTGGCACGTTCTCTGCTGGCTCCCCTGTGTTGTTAAGATTCCGATTCTTAGTTTAGGTCTCTCTGGGCGCCTTCTGTCATCAGACGAAGAAGCAGTCTGTGCCTTTTGGTCTTGAAACCTTCAGAAAAAAAATCTTTGTACCTTGAATTGGGGGGAGGGGTAGAGAATCACATTAATTTCACATTAAAATCATTGTTTCAGGCCACTTCAGAATAAAACCATTGAATATGCACCTGTAAATGCTTATATTTTGTTATTATTTGAAGATAATTTTCTCACCTTGGGACTATGACTGTAGACAAACTGCAGAGGGGCTCCTCTTCAATGTCAGCAAATCGTTTGGTGACAGCTTCCAGCAACGTGGCCTTAGTGGTCTTCACACCATGACCTGCTGCAACATCATTGGCAAGGAGATGCTTTAAAACCATCACAGAGGTGTGGGCTGTGTTAACTGCTGTCTGACGGTTGCTACTGCATGCGTCTTCTCTGCAGTCCTTTGCATCAAGCCTCAAAAACTCACTGTACTCAGCCAAGTGTTTGTTCTTTAAACGTCATATTAAGGGAAGGGGAGGTCTGAGACTGTCATCATTGTATGTTTCCATACTATGGCAAAATTAAGCCTCCAGTATACTCGGGCATACGTGGGTCCACGGAAGTCAGCGCAAAATGGATTAGAGTCGAAGCGGATGCTGACAGAGCATGTCCGGGTAAAGCTAATTTTTTACAACCGTGTACGTGTACTCTGTGTCGCACAATAAACTGCCCAGCGATGGAATGTTTTGAATGCGACACCAATGTATTAAATTTCACTTCTTCATCCCTGATCTGGCCTTTTTTTTTTTTCCCGAAAAGGCAACAATCTCTTCCTCCTCCTCTGTTGACGCCATGACTGAAATTGTGAGAAATTAAGGAATTTGTCACGAGCAATTGAAAATCAGGTCCAGCGTGGCTGCGGGAGGGCCTGGAGATATCTTGGTGGGCTGTTCTGATGTGTGGGCTGCAGGACCAACGCTCCCCGTTTTGTTTTTTTAAGACAACTTTTTATTAACAACATACAAACACAGAATGCCATTGTGGCTGCCAGCTCTCTTTTTTTTTGCCACCTGTCAATCAATCCAGTAGGCGTGTCAGCAAATGACCAATCGGCAACCTCAGTTTGTCCTGAAGGTAAACGCCCCTTGTCTGTGGACCTGACTGCAGCCGCTCAGGGTGGACGCTTGAGTATGACGTCTCAACCCTCTGCAGACAGTGTGCACAGTTTCCGTGCGGTTGACAAGACACGCGAGTATACTGGAGCCTTTAGTTCTCTGCATTTAACCCATCACACCTGAGATGCACCCAGGTGGAGCAGTGGGCAGCTATGCAAGCGCCTGGGGAGCAGCTAGGGATTTTTTTTTCATTCAACCTTTATTTATACAGGCTAGTCTCACTGAGCCACTCAATTACAAGAGGGACCTGTTCCAGACCAAACATATAAAGTACAGACGACAATAATAATAACCATTAGGTGTCTTGTTCAGACACAACATGAGAATGGCTGGGAGTCAAATCGTGACTTTCCCGTCCCAAGTCGGCTGCCCTGCCTCTATCCCATCTTGGCAAGTTTGTTGTATTGAACGATTTTAACGCGCTTCCCCCGCGAGGTATTTTGTTATTGCATATGTTGCACAATGCAAATCACTCTGTGTAAAAGTTCCACATGGCAGACATGTTTGTTTATGATTTGCCACTGCGCACCTGCGCAGTGTGAAGGGGGACATTACATGGCACACCGGACCTCTGCAGGCTGCAAAGGTGATTGGATTTTGTGATCGTAACTGATCGTATACATTGATCACATACTTTTTGTGGAAATAAGATGAACCTGAGCGGTGGCTGATAGATCAGAACATCTCGTAATTTTACTGATACTGGCTAATTTATCTAAAACTCTGTTGCACAAAATACAACTACTGGTACCCATTACAAATCAAAGCAAAAATTACTTCTCTTAATTCAATTCAATTTATTTATAAAGTGCATAGTCACAACAGAAGTTATCTCAGGGCACTGAACAAAAGCATTCACATACATTATGAATGCCAATTAGTAAAGTTATCTATCTAAAGAAGGAACAAAGCCAGCAGATTTTGTTGAGTCTTCATTTCATCACAGTCTCCTATCCTGAGCTAGCACAAAGGCAACAGTGGAAAGGAAAAACTTCCTCATAACAGGAAGAAACCTCCAGCAGAACTGGGCTCAGGACAAGTGGCCATCTGCTTCAACAAACGCTAAATACTTTAAATGATTGAAATCACAAACCAGAGCCAAACAACAGTTGTCATATTGACCTTTCGCAAGCAAAAGAACAGCATAATGGCAAAACGACCAATAAGGGCAATAAAGAACAAAATCACCAAATAAGGCTGCACACTTTAGCAGCAATCAAGCAGACTCCAAATACAAAAGGCTTTTGTGCTTTCAACAGTGATGGGCACAGCTAACCAAAAAGATAGCTTTGCGAATCGCTAATTCATCAAGTAAAATATCTTAAAAAAAATAAAAAATAATAAATTAAAATAGCGGAACCTAACGCTAAAGCGCCAACTTTTATCACACACCAGTGTTTCCCCTACATTATACAAGCGGGGCACCTTGCCCCGTCAATAGAGCCAAGCACCCCACCAAACCCCACTCGCACTCAAAAACTGTTGGTACAAACAATGCGCAGCTCAGATGTGTCTCAGTCACTCCACCCACTCTAAAATTGTCAGTTTAAGCACTGCGAGGGTGGTGACACCACCAGGAGGTGCATAGCTCTGTATAAATCCTCTTTCTCCTGTATGCTTTTATTGCAGAGAATTGATTCAAAATAGATTCCCTTGAACTTCTCAGATTTAACTCTAGCAAAAGCTTGTTCCACTACACATATTCAAAGTTAGTGAAAAAACGCTAATCTGCTAAACGTAGTTAGTTCCACTATTGGCTGATCAGCAGAACAGTGCCCTCCACTGGCTTTCAAGATATCAAGATCGTGTTCAAATGGCCAACTTCCTTCAACCTGATGCCATCCAAGCAATACAAGCACAAAACTAGGCTATCAAAACTTTTTTTGCCAACTTCAAGAAAGAAACAAAAGAAAGTTTGTATTTATTTTCCTGACAGAATAAAAATAAATAAATAAATCAAAGATGAATAAGCCGGTGAAACATTTTGCAACAAAAGAAAAACTGCAGAATCTAGAAAACCTGGAAACCAAGAATCACCAACCACACTTTCAAAGTGGTTAGACTAGCTGTAAAAACAAAACAGAAACAAAAAAAAAAAAAACAAATGCAAACAGCAGGAAGTAGATGGAAAGTCTGATGATCAAAGTTTTCTTGATACTAAATGAAAAATTGCAACAAACCCAAAACCCACAAAAGTAGTTAGAGGGAAACCACAAAAAACTCAAATGCAAAGCTTGTAGCTAAAAAGCTAAAGGCAGCCTCTTCCCTCATGCTGAACCCTCACGCTGAAACCCCCTCCCACTCAAAAACTGTCGGTACAAGCAACGTGTGGCTCAGATGTGTCTCAGTCACTCTCCCCACTCTCAAATTGTCGGTATATGCAGCGAGGGTAAAAATTTTTTGCACATAATATCTGATAAGAATCTTTCAACAAGAATCTTTCAATAAAATACAAAATTTTTCACTTCATATACATTCCAAGATGGGGGAAATAAAAACTGTTTTACATAAAAACTGTTTTACTAGATTAAATAAGACAAGGATAGCTATTTTTTCCAAATGCTAAAGAATTCAATGTACTACATGAAATAGGTTAAACTAAACAGGAAAGAGTATTAAAACCCTGTGTTATTCCAACATATAAGCAAGTTTCTTTCATCTGCTACCTTCTTAGGGTTGCTACTCGCACTAAAGATTTGGCAAATGTTTTACGTCGGATGCCCTTCCTGATGCAATAATGCGAGTTCATCCAAGCAAAACCATAATGGATAGGTCGAGGCCCGAGTTAACAACGACCGCCACCAGTGCTGTTGACAAACAGGGAGCCGACGGAAATTGTGCTGTTAGCTGAAGACCACGAGGAGGGAAACATGTCAGGAGACAGAGGGAAAAGAGGAAAGCCAAGAAGGTGGGACTGAGGGTTGCAACTCTAAATGTGGAGACAATGACAGAAAAAGGTAGAGAGCTGGCTGACATGATGCAGAGAAGGAAGGTAGATGTTTTGTGTCCAAAGACCCAAGTAAAAGGGCAGCAAGGCTCACAGCATTGGAGCAGGGTTGAAACTGTTTTACCATGATGTGGGTAGAAAAAGAAATTAAATAGGGGTGGTCCTGAAGGAGGAGTTGGCAATGAATGTAGTAGAGGTGAAAAGAGCATCAGATAGGGTGATGTGTCTGAAGGTAGAACAACATGTGGTGTGGTTATACTCCACAGGTTGAATGTGATGTGGAGGAGAAAGATACATTTTGAAATGATTTGGATGAAGTAATAGACTATTCTCAGGGAGGAGAGAGTGGTGATTAGAGCAGACCTGAATGGACATGCTGGTTAAGGAAACAGAGAGGACGAGGAAGTGATGGGTAGGTTTGGTGTCAAGGAAAGAAATCAGGAAGGACAGATGGTGGTGGATTTTGTCAAGCGAATGGACATGGCTGTAGTCAACGTTTATTTCTAAAAGAGGGAGAAACACAGTGACCTATAAGAGGAAGGAAGTTTGCAGGTAGACTACCTTCTGTGTACAAGAGGAAAATTGAGGAAGATCGGGGACTGCAAGTTTGTGACAAGGGGAAGTGGCCAGACAGCATTGGATGGTTGTGTGTAGAATGACTGTTGTTGTGAAGAAGAGAATAGTAAAATCAGTGAAAAACATGAAATGGTGAAGTTGAGAAAAGAAGAATGTTGTGAGAAATTCATAGAGGAGCTGTTAAAGGCTATGGGTGGTAAGAAAGAGGTTCCAAATGACTGGACTACTGCAGCAACAGTAATTAAAGAGACAGGTAGGTAGGTATTTTGTGTGTCATCTGGACAATAGATGAAAAGGAAACCTGGTGGTGGAATAGTGAAGTGCAAAAAGCTATTAAAAGAAATACAAGACGAAATATGACAATGAGAGAACTGAAGAGAGGAGACAGGAATATAAAGAGACACAATGTTGAACAACTGGGAGATGAAGTTAGAGAAGCCAGATTGAGATGGTTTGGACATGTCCAGAGGAGGGGCATTGGGTATATTGGCAGAAGGATTTTAGAAATGCATCTGCCAGGAACAAAGAGGAAGGCCAAGAGCAGATATTCAACCTTTATTTAGACAGATATATGGATGAAGTTAGAGAGGACATGGTGGTAGTTGGAGTGGGGACAGACGATGCAGAGGACAGAGAGATGGAGGAGAATGACTCGCTGTGGCAACCGTTGAAAAGGGAACAGCTGAAAGAGCCCTTCCTGACACAACATGGGCTCAAATCCACAACCTCAGGATTACAAGACTGTGCCACTGACCACCACGCTACCGCAGTCCCTAACATTTTTCCAACATTTGCATTGTTTAAAACATGTTAGCCTTTCTCACACATCTGTTCCATCTGAATAATGAAATTTAAAAAGCCCTTCAAAAGCCAGCTTTGATCTATTTCAGTATTTCACAAAAACCTGACAGAAAGCTCAGCACTATGTGGAAACGACAAAGAGGAAGGTCAAAGAGCAGATATATGGATGAAGTTAGAGAGGACATGGGAGGTAGTCTGAGTGAGGACAGAGTATGCAGAACAGAGTGAGATGGAGGAGGATGAATCGCTGTGGCAACCCCTGAAGAGTGAAAAGCCAAAAGAAGAAGCCTTCCTGACACAACCTGGGTTTAAACCCACAACCTCAGGATTACAAGCGAATGCCACTGACCACCACGCTGCTGCAGCTCCTAACATTATTCCAACATTTGCAGTGTTGAAAATATTTTAGCCTCTCACACACATCTGTTCCATCTGAATAATGAATTTTTAAAAAGCCCTTCAAAGGCCAGCTTTGATCTCTTTCAGTATTTCACAAAAACTAGACAAAAAGCTCAGCAGCACTGTATGAGCTTGCACACAGTGAACCAATATCACAGATTCAGCAGACACAACAGTGTTGTGATAAGCACAGTGAACCGCTCACGCAACCTCCATCCCATCACAATTACCCCCTCTTCAAAGACCTACCGGTAATTAGATCTGTGATTTTGAAAGGTATCAGCAGTAGATTAACCTCAAGACCCTCCTCACCCATTCATCCGTGGTTTTTTCATACATGCTATGCTACTGAAGTGCAAGGAAAATAATATACCCGCCTCATCTTGAGCAGTGAAGTTTGAAAGTAGCTTTGTTTTGTTTTTTTACTGTATCACTTTAGACACCCAAAGAACAAGATGGATAAGAAAATGTTTAGGAAAGTATATTCTAATCTCAAAAGTGAGAATTTTAGCTTGTAAAATCAGTAAGTTAAACATACCATTACCAATAAATGCTGGATTTTTAGAAACCTACATTCAGCACCCACACCTCAGTCAGAATGAAGTCAGTCTGGATAAAAGGGTAGAATACGGCTTTTAAAACTGTGCTAAAACAACGTTAGGTGAATAGTTCGAATCTGTAATAGCCAAACAAATGCACATCTATAATAAAAGATGTACAAGTTCTGCAATAAACTTTAACCAAATCCTTTTTGTTATATTAACTAAATCAAGAAAATGTTGAAAGACTAGAGAAATTCCAATGTCAATAATCAATGTTTTTCTTGAATTATTGGTGAAACTTCGGAATTCTAAAAATATTAAATTTTTTACGTTTTTTTTTTTTTTAAATATACAGTATAGAAATATAAAATAATCCTTCCACCCCCACATTTGGGTGGTCCAAATTTTTAAAAGTCTGAGATCATAACCAGTAAGAGACTAGCCTTCTGCTCTAAAATTGTGCACATTACGGTAAGTTTCAAATTAACGTTTTTTTTTGTTTTTTGTTTTTTTTTACTTGGAAATACAACAAAGTAAACTTGTGTACTCTCAAGATTTTGAAGTACTTTAAACTGTTCTTTAAGTATTATATTGACTAAAAAGCAACAGAAATGTCAACAACTGACATTTATTTTCTTAAACAAGTTCAGTTAAACCCATTCCCAGACTCATTTCCAACCCCAGCTACTGAGAGCCCTCTCAACCCCTCGAAATCCTGACGGGAGAGACGGCCTTCTCAGAGTGACGAAGATGGGCCACCTTGTTGGACTCCATGAAGTAGACTGCATCCTTGAGGTTTAAAAACTCCACATAGGCCATATCGTAGCTGTAACCTGGGGACAGCATTTGAAATACAGATGGATTTTTGTTAGTCAATGCCAGTAATGACGGTAACCTTGTGGAATTTTTAAAAAAATGAACATTCGTAAAAACATTGACATCTGTGCAAGTACTTCTACTGAAACACATACCTTTTAAGGAAAACATTTTCCTTATTGTTTTAGACATCATATCAGTGAGTGATAATGCATCAAATTTCACTGTGAACAAAAGGCTTCAATTGCTAAGGCTTAGCATTCATATATCCCAGACCATTGGCAGTAAACATGTGAGTGGTGTCCACCACAAAGTTCATGTTTATCTGTGTTCAAAGCATCACCTGTGATGCTATTCGGATGCATTTCAGAAAACAAAAAAAAAAAAAAAGATGACCTGTGAGACATATTTTTCCCAAGAAAGCTTGGCGTCATGTAGGCACAATGCTTATAGCAAAGACAACTGAAAAAGACTTTCACTTTACAGCAGGTGTTTATAGCAGCCAGATGAACAAAGTGCTTCCGAGGCAGTTTCCATTCTGTATATTGACTATTTTTCGCTAGTGTTTGTAAAGGACAAATTTACTATGTCAATTGTCACCAACACTTTAAATAGCGCTCCAAAAGCCACACTAAAAATCCTCTAAATGTCGATCTCCATGGCCACTCATTCTCAGACTTTGTAAAATGTATAGAATACATCCCCACTTTCATTTTCAAAGAGCGAGTTCACACACACACGTCATCACCAACAAAAGCAACCAAGAATGGAAATAAATAAAAAAGGCGGCAGTTCAAATGTCATCATAGCAAAATGTTGAGGGACATGGTAGCGATCGATTGCCCCAAACACATCCACAAAGAACCTTAATTCTTACCTGGAACGACGTCCCGGATTTTAATCCCCTGCATTGGCACACCATCACGGACTGCAAAGGAACTGAGAATCTACAAGAGGGCATATTAATCCATGTCAGTTATAACACAACAATGACCAAAAATCAATATAATCTGTGATAACTAAAATAAAGCAGTTTATTTCTTCTGGCTGTGATTACCTGATCCACTGTAGTAGTCTTCGGAATATCAAATATGGATATAATATTTGAAACTTTGTTCTTCACTGATGCCTTTCTGTAATCTTGATCCTTGCAGAGAATGGCCATAAAAAATAACCCACAACATAAAGAATACTAAAGTAACGTTAGAGAACTGAAAGAGGTTAAAATAATGCACATACCTGTGAACCAGAATCTGTGAATGCTGATGGGGCGATTGATTTAGAATCCTCCAGGAGTTTCTCAGTTTGTGGAAGATCTTCACGTTTGTAGTCAAACCCCCTTGCAGGCCCAGTTCTGTAATCTATGTCCCTATAGTCCTGATCTTTTGCTTCTAATGAGCTACTTCTTAGAACATTTTGTTCATTTCCAAATTCATTCCTGGAAGGAACTTGACCACGCAAGATATTTGTTGCCCCTTTAATGGAATCACTGGAGTTTTGAATCTCACGTACAGGCTCATTCCTTCCTTGACGATAAGGGGATCTTTCATCATGACTTGGTTTATTATAAATATAATTTGGATCCCTTTTATCAAGCCAATTTTCATCATCTCTATCCAGCTGAACAGTTAGTGCGGGTAGATGGTGCTGTGGACTCTTGCTACCAACTGGTGGTGCATCCAATGCAGGAAAGGGGTCACTAGAAGTAAAGCTAGCATCTTTTATTTGAAAGCCAACAGGTGGTTTATTCCTGTCATGAAACGGATCCGGGAAAGGAGTCTTGTCCTTACGACGGTTTTTCCACTCTTCAGCAAGAGTCATCTCATCACCACTTCGATAATCCATAACAGGACTACCACCTGAATCTGGATAATGTCTGCTCCTCACACCATCTTCTGAATCCATAAACTCTGACTGCCGAGGACCAACAGCCTTATAGGGCATGTCTGAGCTTTCCTTGTTCACTGGTGGATCATCACCCCTTCCTAATCTTAAAGGAGATCGACTTCTACCTTGAAATTCAACCTCTGGTCTAGGTTGATTTCTGAAATCCATATCAGAATCAAATCTACTTGGATTGAAAGGTGGCTCTCCTCTTTCATCAAATTCCATCCTTCTTCTTTCATGTGGAAAAAATTCCATATCATTGCGATCAGTATCATGGACACCCACTGAGTTCCTACTGTGCATCTCCCTAAATCCATAATTTGATTCCATTCGATCCATGGGAAAGCCTCTTCTATCATCAAAATTAGGTCTGCTGAATCGTGGCATGTCGTTAAAGGAGTCTATGTCTCTCATGTCATAAAATCTGTTGTTAGGTCCCCATGGAGGCATATCTCTGCCTCCCATGTCTCTTACATCCCTGCCAAGTCCTGGAAAATCAGAGCTATTCATCATTGTTTCTCTAAGGGAAATTTCAACATGCCTCCTAAATACAAAGTCCGTCTCCTCTACAGGTCTGAAAAACTCTTGGTTTGGTTCTCTTCCTCGCATATCTTGTGGATCCATATCATGTCCCCTCATGGGTGGCCCATCCATTCTCCTGTCCATAGGGTGTAAACCTTGATGTCTTGGGCCCATATGACCCATGTTCATCCCATCTCTGTCTCTAAAACCTGGCATTGGATGACTGTGGCCTCCAAACATCCCTCCTCGTTGATTACCACTGAAATGTACATTGAAATATTAGTCCAATGGATTGCATATAACGAAACAGCAAAGTAGGATGGGAATGAGTTATCAATTAAAATTATTCTTGTTATTTTGAAATAGCATATTACATTGCTGGCACTAAAACTAGACAGGAACACACAAAAAATATATACAGCACAATTATGTCAGCAAGATGATGAACAAACACTGCATATAGTCTGAGATCTAAAACAGACTCAAAGATTGTGCAGGTGACAACAAAATAATGGAGTTAAGCTAATATTCATCCAAAATGTTTAGATTGGGTAATTGCAACCAAAAATTTGTGCAACAGCCTCCGTGACATAACTCCTGTAAAACAAGGATTTCTCACCAGTTTTATCTAGCTCTTACCAACAGTATCCTTACAACATATTCAAGCTTTTCATTTTTAAATACTGTACTGTACATAATCAGAGCTTCAATTTATTAATTTGTCATGTTGGAGTTTGCACTTTAAACTTATATTCAAGCTTGCTCAAGATGAGTCTGCAATGAAGTTAAACTCAAAGCAGTCTGCTCCTCAGATAAATAATGTTATTAACTTGCTTTTAAGATATTTGTGCTGCTGTAGTTCGTCGTCTTTTTTTTTTTTTTTGTATACTAGTGCTTGACATATTTTTAGTTCAACATTTTTCTTAGTCTTACTACTGTTTTTCTTTGCAATTTATACTTTTGTTGGATGTAACTGGGACCCTGTAAACAATTTTGTTCCACCACATGTGATGCATATGGCAAATAAAGAAACTTTGACTATGAGTTATGAATGTTTCTGTTCAGTGCCCTGAGATGACTTCTGTTGTGACTCGGCGCTATATAAATAAACTGAATTGAATTAAATTTAATATTATGCACTTACAGCTGGTGCAGGGACAATAACTTTCACATCAATGTGAAGAAGACAAAGGAGATGATCGTAGACTTCCAGCTACAAGTACTTGGGTGTACAGCTGAATGACAACCTCAGATTGGGCAACAACACCACCAGCCAGATCAAGAAAGCTCATCAGACTCTACTTCCTCAGGCAGCTGAGGCGAGCTGGTCTGGGAAGCTCAGTCCTCACCTCCTTCTACAGGTGTGCAGTGGAGAGCATCCTGTGCTCCA
>JARVGV010001459.1:18342338-18354723 GCA_031762435.1 Hypsolebias longignatus | reverse complement strand
CCTGTGTACATAATTTCGTTTCATCACATGTACCACATGTGGTGCAAATGACAATAAAGACTCTCTGATACTCTGAAAAACAACCAGATCTCATCGCTTTTACTGCAACATTTTCAAACTCTAAAAAGCAAGTGGATCCATTTTTTTTTAGGTCTATACATTATTCATAGAGAATATTTTACGTGGTAGATACACAGATTAGGTGAATGCAGGTTTTGCTCTGATAGGGGTGATATAATTCAAAAAGTGTGTTTTTTCCTCTCATCTACATAACAGAACAAACGCTCTGCAGCCTCAGACTGGTGTCATTACCCTCAGCATCAATTTCACCTTTTAGCTTTGATAATCCACTTTCATGAAGAACTTTTGTTCTGTTGCGTGTTGTGGGTTTTTTATGCTAATGGACCTTTTTTTCTTTCACTTTAGATCATTGTTTTTCTGCAAACCAGATTTTTTTTTTCTCTCTCAATCTTTATTAAAACCAAGACAGAGTCACTTCTTTAGGAGACACAGAGATATGTATTTGTTATCAAATAATTATTTATAAAAATTCAGTGCAATCAAGTGAAACAACATAAACACAAGATCAGTTTAGGATAAAATAACAGTCATTGTGGCAATGTCACTTGTCAAGTACATCACAATAAAGTTTGTTTGTTGCTTTGGTTAAACTGTATAATAATTAAAGTAAAACTGTTGAACAGAATAAAATAGAAGAGAAATGCTTTATTAATCTCTACAGGGATGTTCACCTAACTTTATTGGCCCTTTGGGGGCTCAAACCTGCACTCATAGTGTTCATTAGTGTTCTTAGTATCATGCTCTAACCTTCTGAGCTAACAGAAACAGTCAATTCTACAGTGGCTGATGGGGCCACCATACAGTTCTCACAACCTGAACTGCTTTAGATTGTTGAAGGCATAACTCTGGCTAAAGGCTTAAAAACAAGGAATTTACCCAGAATGCATCATGCTGTATGCTGTGTTGTTCATTTGAAAGTTGGAATTTGTGACATTTGCAAAGGAGAGCACAGTACATTTAGTGCAGAGGTGCCCAAAGTGGGGCCCGCAGGCCAAAGTTGGCCTGCAAAGCCATTTGAGTTGGCCCGCCAAGCTGTCCTCATTACTATATTAAAATTTCCTTTCAAGAATCAATGTGTTCACTCAGTCATTCAACCCATTGACTTTAATGTTAGATGGAAAAGTTGGCCCACAGACTACTGTATATATGGGACTGTTTATTTATGTTCATATAATTGATGCTGTTATGTTGCTGTTGGACATGCATTTTACATTTTGCACTACATATACTGTAATTACACTGAAATTCCAAAATTTCAATATTTATTTTAATTTCTTATACTGTATATGACTTTCTTGTTTTATGTTCTGTAATGTAGAATGGAAGGTTAAATAACTGTATAATAAATAAATGGACTTCACTTAAAGATGTATTTGCAGTTCATGTATTATATTATTGCATTTGGCTTGAGTCTTTGATAGATTTTAAATTTGGCCCCCTCAGGAAAAAAAGTTTGGGCACCCCTGATTTAATGTATATTTCATTTGCACATCTTTGTTCAGTTTTCTCTCTAGTCCAGCTGTACGCAAACCTTCACTGCAGCACAGACTCCAACACCTTTTAAACTGAGGCTTTGGTTGCCCTCTACTGGTAACATGTTTCTGAACAGCATGACATGATCTAAATAGCTCAAAAGGTGCATCTTTAGTTATGAATAATTATTAAAACTAATGCTTTGAACATAATTAATGATATACCCATGTAAAACAAAGCCATGTACAATAAAACACGCCTGAGCATGTCAGCAGTGAGTTTAACAGGTAAGTTGCATCATCTTGGACCATAATAGACCGTTGAAGAATTCTGAGAACAAACTCTCATACATTCATTTTGTCTCAATTATATGGGTGCTTCAGAAAAAAACAAAACATCTCTCAACGACTCAGTGAATTTTTCAACAAATACAAATAAGCAATCTGGATCAATAAATTTTCAGTACCATTTTTATCTCCAGTCAGAGCTTATAGTGTCTGCAGAGATGATTATTCAGTAGTCAAGCATTCCATGTGCTAAGATTTGAAGACATCGTTCACAACTTGTCAAATTAAAAAGGCATTTTGTTCTGGCTCTAATCTCAAATCTCTGATCCTTAACAGGGAGTCCTGCAATGTTTCAACCTCAGCTTGCTGTATGGCTGTCTGAGTCCGAGTCTGAAGCCTCTTCCTCATTTGCAGAGCCGGTCAGGGAGGGGTAAAGGTTCGGCTGATCCAAGTTGATGTAGGTAACCTTCAGATTGATGTAATGCTCTCCTCCCAGAAAGGACAGGATGTGGTCTACTTCTGTGACCAAGCTGTGGAAGCTGGGTCTGAACTCAGGCTCCGGGTTCCAACATGCCAACATAATCGAATAACTGTGAAAATAATATTAAGAACTCCTTAAAATAGGAACGTGAAAAAGTAAAGTTGCAAGCAGGTTAATGAACAACTTCATGAAGACAGAATCTGAAAGCTGGTGTACTTACAGAGTGTCTGGGCAGTACTGTGGCTGTGGAAGCCGACGCCCCTTCAGCAAATAATATGTGATGTCATAGGGGTCCACGTTTGGATAAGGGCTGGCTCCTCTGGTCATCAGCTCCCACAACAATACACCATATGACCACTGAACAGTAGACACACGTGTGATGTACAACAGATACAAGTGCATATGAAAATGATTCTGTTTCTGGAAAAGCTGCACTCACAACGTCAGATTTGGTTGTGAACTTCTGTGTCTGCAGGCTTTCTATGGCCATCCACTTCACTGGTAGTTTAACCCTTTGGTGATTTTGAATGCTGTAGTACTCCTTGTCGTAGACGTCCCTTGCCATGCCAAAGTCTGCGACCTTCACTGTGAAGGTTTCATCCAGCCTGGAATAAGAAAACAAAGGATGTTCGCCCATAGCCAGTTGTTTTTCTGTAAACTCAAAGGTTCTGAACCTTAAATAAATTAATACCAATTAGACAACAAAAATCTAAAATTCACTTTTCCTAAAGTGCTTTTCTATTTTATATATAGAATAAAGTCCAGATTTTTGTTCATTTTCATTACATACAAATTTAGAAAACTTGTGATGTGTAATATTATTGTAAAGTTTATTGACTTGACAACATAGTTTGTTTGATATGAATTGTAGCATTGCCTCTTGTGATGTGTCAAAATTTCAGTCTGGTTTTGTTACGTTATCCTGATTCATGCGTTTATGTTTTGTATTTCTCTGAGTTCTAGTCATATTTGGACATCCAGACAGAACTCGAACGTGGAAGTCGGAACAGGATAAGCTTCCCCTGATTCATGTAAATGTATTAAGTCCTGCTCCCTCCATGTAAACAAACAAAACAGCCCTGTTATAGGTGTTTGTTTGTTGATTCATGTAGTTTTGACCTTGCTATTGTATGGTCCAAACTTATTTTGCTATTATGTTTAGCTGCAGTTAGTTTATTTTCGCCTCTCCCACAGTGATGGCTGGATAGAAAAGCTCTGCAGAGAGTGGTGAAGGCTGCACAGAAGCCTGTTGGGAGTCAGCCTCCCCACCATCACAGACATTTACACCTCCAGATGCAGGAAGAGGGACACTTGCATCATGAAGGACCCCACTCATCCAGCACACACACTTTTTGCCCCACTCCCCTCAGAAAGGAGACTGAGGAGCATTAAGTGCAGAACCACTAGACTGAGGAACAGCTTCTACCTTGAAGCTGTTAGACTCATGAATATCTAACCAGGATTATCACTGTGGGAAAAACAATGTAATGCAACTTTGATTGGTGATCTGTGCTGCTGACTATACATGCTGCTGATCTCATGCTGCTGATTATCCATGCTGCTGTATTCATTCATTCATACTCATCTACCCACAAAGACTCATGTTCGTGTTGCTGTTGTTGGGCGTATTGTTTTTGCACTATAGCAATTAGCATCTATCTTAGATCTTTTAGCGTACCGTTTGGTGTTCTTTAGCATTAGAGCCTCATTTACTGTTACTTTTTACACTTTGTATTTTTGCTATTGTTGGATGTGCTTTGTAACTGGGACCCTGTGTCCACAATTTCATTCCACCTCATGTACCACATGTGATGTGAATGACAGTAAAGAACCTTGATGTGGGCCCCAGTGACCCCCATGACGAAAAGGAAGTGGGTAAAGATAATGGACGGATGGATGTTTGCTCATTTAAAAGTTTAAAAATGGTCACGTGATCATGGGTGAGCATAAAGCTCAAAATCCCAAGATCACAAACTTTGGATCCAAAATCACAGCATAGCAGTTCCCATTAATTAGGTCCTGATGGCTTCAAATCCCAACACAAGACTTGGTTTACAATATAAATTGTTTATGGTTCTAATTGTTCATACATTTTTTTAAACCTAGTTTCTTATTTTGGTTTCTTAATTGTTTCTCCTTGATTCTTATTAATATTTGATCTGGTTCCAAAGTGTCAATCAGCATACCTGTCCTGTGTGTGTGTCATTATGTTACCTCAGTACAATGTATATACAGTCAGGAAACTGCTTTGTCAGTTTCTTTTGCCCCATGTTGTTTTGTTTCCATTGTCTCATAAATGTTCCGTCAGTTTCACTTTAGTTCATCTTGTATTATTATGCCTTGCCTTTCATGACGCGCATGTATAGTGCCTATAGTCCCCTATGTGCAGGGCAGGCCCAAGCCTCCATGGGGCCCTAAGCAAAATTTGGTTTGGGGCTCTCTATTTCTGCTAATAATGTGGATCACTGTAATCCACAGACAGATGATCAGATCATTCACCACCTAACATGAAGTCATTGCAACTCTGACAGCCCTGTTTACATTTCCCTATACAGTACAGTACTGTATGTGTATATCTTAGTGGTACTAAAAGTAACAAAGAAAAAAAAAAAAGAAGGAAAAAAGAAACACCAGTATGCAATGTATTTTACAGCAAACGTGTCATCTGGTTTATTATCTTTGTTTCCAAAGAACTGCCACAGTAATGGTCAAACTAATTTGTAGTGCAAGATCAACAACATACAAATAATTTAGATGCATAAAAATAAATTAAACTGTGCAAAAACAGACAAACTAAAATAAAAATAAAATATCAAGGAAATCCTTAAATACTATAAATTAATTACCTGAAACCACATAAAATGATTTAATAAAAGTCATTTAAAGTTGAATAATTAGTTCTTAAAACTATATAAATGTGTTCAATAATTTGTGAAAGCTGAATTTAAAATATGAAATAGAACCATATAGAAATCATTACTTAAAAAAAATAAAAATAAAAAAATAATTCCACTTAGTGGGGCCCCTAGTGACCACGGGGCCCTAAGCAGCTCCTTAATTTGCTTATGCCTTGGGCCGGCCCTGCCTATGTGTCTGTATTTGGGTGTTTTTAACCACAGCAAAATCAAAAAAGCCATTCAGTGACATGTCAGAAGGCAGTAATCGGTGTTTGATTCACACTCACATGCAGTTCCGTGCAGCCAGGTCTCTGTGAACAAACTTCTTTTGAGCTAAGTACTCCATTCCTTTGGCAACCTGAAGCCCAAACCCAATAAGGTCCTTCACTGTCGGGTTCTGTGAAGGACAGACAACTGTCAATCAAAGACAACTGCTTCCTAGAGCACTCTGACAATCTAAACCGTCTAGAGCAAATAATCCTGGTCATAACCTTTTGGTTTCAGAAGGTTTCATTGGTTGATTTACCCTTTGCTCTGAGCGAATGAAATGTCGCACGTCTCCATGCTTCATGTAGGGCAGAACCACCAGAGGGAGCCCTTCTTTGGGTAGCATGATGCCAAGCAGGGACAGTATGTTGGGGTGGTGGAATTCTTTCATGATGATGCCCTCTCTGAGGAACTGGTCCACTTCACCTAAATCTGTGATTCCTGTTCAAAAAGCACAGTTTATGTTTTAATACAAAGCACATCTGCAAGAGTTAAAATAAGCCCTTTGTGTAGATTTTAAGAAGAAAGTGTGGAGAATTTTATCTGGGCCACTGGAAATGAGGTGTCATAGTGAGAAGCAGATCTGACACTAAATAAGCTATTTTAAATACTGTATATTTGTACACAAAAACGAGTAGAAAGCAGCGTACAGGTCAGCCGATAAGAGTGTTAAGCAGCATCTCCTACTGGCCCCCAGACTTTTGCAGAAGTTTAAAAAAACAGAGAAATGCTCTAAAGGTTTTGCTGCTACATTTGCACGTGGTATCAGACATTTTAATTGAGGGCTGGTCGGAAAATGTCCACAAGTATTTTTGGAATGAATACTGCAGATGTTCATGATATTTATTTATTTTTGCCACGCCTTCAAAACTCTTCATAACCTCAGTGCACATTAATATACTGTAGATCTAATGATGATTTCCTAAGCACTTACTGTTTAACGACTTGACCGCACAGTGAGTCTCCTGCTTGTTGCTATCTATTAGGTATCCATGATAAACTGTGCCAAAATGACCTGTATGGGAATAAAAGATGGTTGAATGAAACGGCAGAGAGGGGGTAATGTTTAAAAATGTTGAGGCAAAAAGACAAAAATGCAAGAAACAATCTAGAAACTTACCTTTTCCAATGACTTGCTTCTCCTCGATTCTGAGCATCTCAGCAGGAATCAGAACATCTTTAACCTCTTCCAGCAGGTCAGAACTTAAGCTCATCATGGAGATGTTTTCGCGTGGTACTAAAGGAACAGCTAGCTGATCGTAGCTGGCGGAATATAATAAACCTTGGAAGGCAACTCCTCCTGAGCCTGATGTTTGGTGGGACAGACGTGCTGATGCAAAAAAAAGGAAAAACATACCTAGATGAACAGCATAGAGGTTAAATGTAATGTGAAGCTCTTGGTAATGCAAATAAATAAATGATGGAATTCTCAAATTGTGTTGCTTTGAGAAAAATTGTTTGAATTGATCTTTTTTTTTCTATTTTTTCCGATATATTCTTTTGTTTCATGCAGATAATCTGTGTTGCTTTGTCCTCATGTCTTATGAGAATTTCACTACCTTCTGGTTGTCTTTGTTGTTATTCTGTCCCACATTTAAATAGGTCACTAGAATAATTTTAAAAAAGATATATACATTTTCCATTCAAAAACATTTAAACTGAATAATTTCAACGCATGGAATGACATTTTTGCATTGTGGCATAAATATTTGGTTCAAATGAGTTGTGTTTACACTTCACACAGCATTACAAGAACCAAATCATGCAAATGTACAATACTGCATTAATTAGTTATCAATGTATTTTAGATTTTATGAATTTGTATGCTTCACCTTGTCTGCTGAGTTCTGGCTGATAGCTGGACAAGTGGCTCCGGGACAATGTTGCTGATAAACGGTTCTCTATGTTAGCTAAAAAAAAAAGTTTGATTATGAAAAATCACTGAGGAAAATAAAAGGAAGCAAATGTTAAAAGCAAAATTAAATCTTTCTCACCTCTTTTTTTATCCCTCAAATGCTTCATTACAATTAATGCAAGGCCAGCACCTACTACCAGTGCAGCAAGGATGCCCAGGACAATGCCCACAATCACAGTGGAGTGGCTGGTGTTGTTGTAGATGACGGTGCCTACATCATAATCTTCTCTATTCACAGTCACCTACAGTGGCGAGGGTGGATAATTTTTTTTTTAATTGTATTTAGTTTCAAAATGATAATTTAAGAGTAGATTTTCTTACTTTTACAGGCAATCCCTCACTGGGGAAAACCAGGCCTTTAGGAATCTGGCAGGTCAGTTCATTTGAAAGGACCTGAACGTTGCAGAACTCTCCACCAATGCTCATTGTTATTTTCATGCATCCACTCACAGACTGAAGTTTGTTATGCTGTTAAACATGGGGGGAAAGTAAAAGCTTAAAGCATAAGTGACAATTGGTATTTTGTGAAGTACTATGTACACTATTGTGGAAAATAATACATGACTTAATATTCTCATACCGCATTATAAATATTTTACTTCAAATTGTCTTACATGCAGTGAAACCTTAGTATCTTCTGGTTTCAGATGTAAAATGTTGTCATCATTATCAAAGGGGATGACTTTGGCATCTGGATGGTAGACAAAACGTTCATTCAAGACGTAAGTTTTTCCATCTAATTGAAGAGAAATCGCTCCTGTGTCTTCCTCTGGCACGTCCGCTGGAATGGCCGGGGCCCAGCACTCCATGTGCGTGGCATTTCTTGAGCCGTTGCAGACCTCAGGAAAGATAAACACAAAGCATCCTGTTTGAAATGGCATACAAATCATTTTAAGGAGATTGCAAACACTATTGAAACTAAATCATTTAAACAGTTAAAGGAGTTGACTTACTTGCTGATACTTCGTTGGAGTTTTTTTGGGAGTGTACTGAACCACTGAATTGTAAGATGAGTCAAGATTCTGACCCACAATCATTAGCTTGGAGCCTCTGTGAGATAAGTGTCAGTGTTACAGATACTAATAGCACAGTGATGATCTTGTTAGCAAACACTACAATTCAAATAATAAACTCTTAATAAGATTAAAGACAGTGCCATGAAAGTATTAAGTCAGCGTCCCACCTTCGGAAGCTACAAAAAGGATCAACAGAGTTAATGACGGGATTCTTCTTGTAGAAGAATTTCTTATTGGTGGTAACTTTCAGGCCATCTATAAAGACTTCCACAGGTACTTCACCGATGCTTTCTGCAGCTGCTATGTTGCAGATGATTGAAGACAAACCCCCTGTTTCTTCAAGAACGCTGGTAGCAAAAATAAAAAATAAAATCATCATGGGAACATTATACCTCTACACAATTAGATTACCGTAATTTTCAGACCATAAGGCGCACTTAAAATCCTTTAATTTTCTCAAAAATTAACAGAGAGCCTTATGTATTAATTCTGGTTGTGCTTACTGACCTCAAACTGATTTTACGTGGTACACCACGCTCAAAAATCTGTCAAAAATGTTTTAGTTTTGCTTAATGTGCCTTAAAATCTGGTGCGCCTTATGTATGAAAACAGACCAGTTCATTGATATTGTGCCTTAATAGTCCAAAAAACAAGGTAATGACAGTACACATTTAAAATATTTGAGACAAATACTGTGTTATATCTATTGTTAAGATAAAGCCATGGCTCACTTTAGATCTGTGCACTTTATGCCTCCAAAAAAGACATCTCTTTGTACCCCAGAATTAAGATATTGTCCTGTTAGTGTGACTGTTGTTCCTCCAAACATGGGTCCAAAGTCAGGCTTGATGTCTGTTATGCTAGGCTCCTGGAAAAAAGCAGATCAAATGTGTTACTTTAAATATAATCGTCATAAATAAGTGTTTCAAAGGAAAAACAGTACAATAGTTGCCATTCTCACCACAAAAGAGAAGCCAGCTGTCCGAGCTGTGCCTTCAATTGAGTAGCGGCCCTCCACTTGTCCCTCGTGCACTTCCAGAACGATGTTCAGGTCACGGTTTGGCATTTTTTCATGAATTTTACACACAAGCCTATATAAGGAGTATAAGTAGGAATGTTTAGAGTAAATTCCAATAATTATTATCAGATAGAAACCTATAACTTTAAATTTCACGACATAAAACTGTTGTTTGTTTATTTAATCAAAATAGAAGGTTTGATTTTTAGGGTCTGAGGATAACTAACAGCAAACAGATAAACAAGCTCAGAAGCATACAAGGATATTTTGAGAATATCTCAAGAAAGTTTGCAATAACAATATTTGTAACAAAAAATATAAAGTACTGAATATTGTCAAAGTGTGTGGGCAAAGCAGCTTTCACTAGTGCAAAACACATATTTCTTTTTCTGTTTTGTATTACCCGCTGTGCAATATAAGTGTGAATCCATAGCTATGAAGGGCCCTGCAACACAACCATCCATTAACAGAAACTGCTAAGTTGAATGCAAGCACTAACATAAGTTGTATTTTGCACTGATATTGGTAAAAGTATATCATAATGACTGCCTAAAAAAAGGGATTTATCAACTAAATTAACTTCAACTTGCAAGTAATTAATTAACATCCGCGCAATCTGGTGACTAATAAACCTGACCTCAACATGAGAAAATTGATTTCAACAAAGAGCAGCAAAACAAATAAGCTTAATATGAAAATATGAAAACTGTCTGAATAGTCATCAAACGCTTGACCAAACTTTATGTTAGCATCAGTAGTTTTCATTAGCTAACTGGTCTTCCTTTCATTCAAAGCTCATCTAGGAATTAACGCTTTGTTGAGCCACTCATTTACCTTTAGACCCAGCCTGCTGCTGCTCGTGTCTCCTCACATGCCCTCGTTCCTTTACTGTGCTCTGACGTGTTTCTGCTTCAAGTTTGCTTGCACAACTTATGAGATATTCGTTTGTGCTCATTGTTCTCCCTGTGCACCCTCACTAGATTCATTCCTTAACAGAGCGATGGGGCGTGTCGGGCAACATTTAGGTCAATGAAACAGCCCTTTTCTTTTTGCATCAGCCACACAGTCAGGAAGCTGCACTCCCTGCTGGTTCTGAGCAGAAATGCTAATTTTTCACTTTGTGTGCTGCTAATTAGGGTACAAAAATGTGTTAGTGTGTGTGCTAGGAAATGTAATTGTATATTAATGATTGATAATGAACAATGTCAGTATATCAGTATTGTCAAGTGACACACTTTAACTTGCAAAAAGTCATCAATAACACAGTATTGTAGAAGACCAAAGTTCATGCTCAGTAATCCAGGTAAAAATCCATCATCATCATCATCATCATCATCACAGTCATCTGTGCAATCTCTTTTTTTTGCTGAGATGTTTATCCTTCATCCGAAGGACTTCTTCAATCAGAGGAGACACTAAACAAACTGATTCCCACAAACAGCATACTCCATAGTGGAAAAAAAAAAACAAAAAAAAAAAACAGTTTGCTGGTGCTAAGATGGTCTCCGGGGCCTGACCCTCTCCACAGTCAATTCCTCTAAGACAGTCATACCAAAGTGGTTCAAAACATCAAAGTTCATGCTCAATAATCCAGGTAGAAATCCAACTGGTTGCCCAAAATCTAACTAGTAAAAACCAGCAACTGTTTTTTTTTTTTTTTTTTTTTTAATGTATGGCATAGGCTGTTTGTGGAAATCAGTTTGTTTGGGGGATCCTCAGATTGAAGAAGTCCTTTGGATGAAGGATGAAATGTCTCAGAAAAAATTAAAAAACGTCCATTTGACCTGAATGAACATTGCTGAATATTGTAGATTTTAAAATGCCCAGCCCTACTACAAACCTTCCACTGCTGCTTTTCTCAGGCAGAACAGCACATGAAGTCCCAGAACCCACTGTAACGACATGAGTTTTCCCACTGATGATGGCCGGTTGCAGAGGAGACTGAAACTCTGAACCGCACAGCATCAATTCTGTCTCCCCACCAGCAGGAGCCATTTTTGGAAAAAACTACAAGACAAAACACACAAACTGTACGTCACATCAACACTCTGCATCTCAGTCCACTGACTCATGTAGTTTGGCCTATCGGTATATTGGCTGAAACATGAGCATGAACGTGAAAATTTAATGAGAACATCTTGGCTACCTCAGTTATGACAGGTTCACAAGATTCTTTTCCCCTCTGTGAGGCACACTCGTGCTTCCTGGAGCATTTTCCTGAACACCAAGCACAGTTCATAAAGAGTGGAGCTGTCTGACACGAGGGACATGTCAGAAAATGTGCACACCCCGGTCCTGCAGAGGGCACCTTGAATATCTTAATCAGAAAAAAAAAAAAAAAAAAGGTGACAGATCAAAACAGAAAAAAAAACAACTTATAATTAATGCCAATTTTTAGAAACCACACCTTATTTCCAGCCACAAAAAGAAGCAAATCCTCTGAGTGCACAGTGGCAGTCCTGGATATTTCTAATTCTACCAGTGAATAGTTGGCAAAAACAATCGGCTTGAACAGTGAGAGAATCACCTAAAAATGCAAAATAAAGGAACTTTAGTATGTTCACACTGCAGCGCTCCAGCTAAAGCAATGTCACCTGGTTACCTGCAGTATTCTGCCATCAGAGGTGCCAAAATGTCCAACTGTGTGACTGCCGATTGTGCTGACCAGAACAGAGGTGAACAGGACGTTCCTCATCTGGCTGTTGAAGAGGTCCAGTCTGTAGTGTGGCTTTGACACCAGTGTGGGCCTGTTAGTGCATGTGTGATTCTCTTGAGAGCTCTGTACAAGTAGGAGAACCCCATTCACACAAAGTCAGCTTTAAAGGTCCACTGACATGATGTTTGAACTTTGCATAAAATGGCACAACATATACTCTTGTATCATTGAACTATGTTCGTTTTTGCAAACAAAATGATAAATATATTAAAATTTCATCCAAAGTCATTTTGA
>JARVGV010001459.1:18179693-18191700 GCA_031762435.1 Hypsolebias longignatus | reverse complement strand
AAAGTACAGATACATGAAAAATGTACTTAAGTACAGTAACAAAGTATTTGTACTTAGTTACATCCCACCACTGCTCTCAGCAACTACCACACCTCTGTCTGTGAAACTGACTGAGTTACAGCCATTTTTGTGCTGGTTTTAGGCTGATTAACTGTGGCGGCCATCTTGAACTGTCTCCATAATTGAATTAATTGTACATGCATTTTTCATTCAACTTGTATTCATACAGGCTAGTCTCGTTGAGCCATGAGGACTCATTTACAAGAGAGACCTGTTCCAGACAGAACATATAAAGTACAGACAATAACAGGAAACAATGACAACAATAAACTAGGAAAAATGCAGTTAAGAGCAGTGTATAAAATAATAAATCAGAGTGCTGTGAAACAGGGTGAAACACTAAAAACAACAACATAACTGCCTTAATTTTTCTAATGATTTTATCAAATGTTTGAAACCTCAAAGAAATCAAGGTGTTCCAGGTTGAGCTGAGTAGGAAAAGGTCTGTTTGCCAAGTTCAGTCTGCACTGAGGGAACGCTGCAGGTAATGATGTCCTGAGAGCTCATGCTGTCACTGCAGTTTACATGATCCAATGATTATTTTGTGAGATTGAAACTGGTTCAGTGTTTCATGAGATATTTTGCTAACAGACAGGGTCCAAGGTTAGAGCCAAAGTTTTGAGCAAAGACTTTGTGCAATGTGTACAGCCTGGAGTATTTTAGCACAACTTCAACTTCTAGTACAACACATGTTAGCACAATATCTGTAAGAATGAGTCATAGACGTTTTTGTGTTTCTTAAGGTCAGCTGGTTGTGGTAGCCATCTTGAAATGGGTTTACTCCAAAACAATCGGTAGTAGATGCGCATCTAATGACTGTTTACTGAAAGTGTTATTAAAATCTGTCCAGTAGTTCATGAGATATTTTGCTAACAGACAGTACTGACTCTAGTAGTTAATTGCAAAAATGTAGAAACTGTTCTTGCTCGATCAGTTGATGCTTATAATCAGTGTTGGGGGCTGAGCTTGAGCTACAACCACATTATTATTTTTTTTTTTTTTTTTAATTTATTTATTCATTCATTTAAAAAAGACTATAATAAACATTTACAAAAGAAAAGAAAGAAAACCAATACAATGAAATGAAAGGTAGCAGAGAGAAGAAAAAAATTCTTATAATATCTGCCCCCTTTTTTTTTCTTCATAAGTAAAATAAAAATCCAAACAATAACATTCTTCAGTTAGTAAAACAATAAAACAAATAAAGTCCTTCTAGAACAACAATTCATATGAGTACATATTACTGTATACAGTTTCATATTTTTTCAACAATCCAAACTTTATCAATTTCTTAAACATGTACATAGACTTGGCACATTGCACAAATTTCAGCTCAGAATCTGTAAAATTCACATTTTTTCACGCATGCTAACGTACCTGTGGCGGCCATCTTGAATAGGACTGGCTCCAAAAGTTATTTAGTTGTAGATGTACATCGAAAGTTTTCTTTCTGGGAGTTTTATTCATATTTGCCTAGTGCTTTAAGAGATATTTAGCTAACAGTTCAAACAAGTGAACACAGGTGAAATGATCATCACTGAATCTTTACCAGCGAGCGTTGATGATGATGATGGAAACATTTTAAATTTATAGCAGATAAGGAAACATAATGCTGAAGAAGTTAAAGCTTCAAAATGCATATGAGATCTGAACGCAAAACAAATGAGTAATAAAACCCTTCAAATTAGACTAATTATACAATGTTTTTTTATGTTATTTAAAAAAACTTAAAAATTTCTGTTTAATTTTATATAACACCTTTGAACAAAAGCATTAAAATAAAGTTTGATTTTAAAACTTAAGAACTAACCTTTTGCTGCACAGATGCTAAATCATGTATTTGTGGTTAACTTGGTGTAAAAAAAAAAAATCAGCAGGAATATTAGAAAATAAAAATTCAGACATCTGAAATGCACCTGCAGTGACCTGTAAGTGCGTTTTGATGCACACGTGTATATTGACTTAAGGTCAGAGGGGAAACGCGAGTCTGAAAATAGTTCAGCCTTGAAAAACGAGTACATAGGTTTACACAAGATGCAGTTTTTTTTTTTTTTTTTTTAAATACTCTATAGTGTTTTGTGGGATGAACACATTTCATGCTGTGCACACTCAATGTTTGCCGGAGATAAAGAGGTTAAAGTGACGTTTTCTGCACACAAATATGAAAATGTTTAACTTTCAGAGAATTCAGCTAAAAGATAAATGACGACAGCAGAGACGATGTAAAAACACCTACGATTGTTTTATTTGCCGAATTGTCAGAACTATTTACACTTTACAAGCTACCGTAAATAAGCATCACATTACACTGTATATACATAATTCATATAAAGTTCTGTCTCGTCCACCGAACTAAACCCCGTTAATCATTTACAGCCGTGTTCTTTCCATAGACCAACATGTCAAACAGAAAACATCACACAGATTTAAATATGTACAAGCAGATCTGGTAAAAGATAGTGACACAGGGAAACTTATTTCAAAGCATTTCGAAGCAGTAGGTAGTCTGTTGTTCATTCTGACATGAATATAGAAGGAAAGCAACAACTAAAATATGACAACGTTCAAATTACACAACTTCTGCAAAACTGAAAGCAATGAAACAAGTTGACGTTTGGACTAAACACTCCTCTTGCAGTTCTTTCTAATGTTTCATTAAGAGCTCAACCTCTTGTATAAAAACTCTTTGGCTACACATAGGTAGGGTTGCCAAGTTTCATTAAGAGCTCAACCTCTTGTATAAAAACTCTTTGGCTACACATAGGTAGGGTTGCCAATTGTCCCTTACATTAAAGTGTTGTCCTGTTTTAAAACTATAAATATATTTTCTTACTAAGTTGAAAAGGAACACGTTTGTTTTGCATTTTAAAGAGCCAGTGCAGCTATAGAGCAGGTGAAACAATGAGCCTATGCTAAAGAACCAGGGAAAGACATTGAACACTGAAACATACTTTCAGTGGTTCCCAACCCTGATCCCTGAGGAACACCATCCTTGCATGTTTCAGTTATTTCCTGCTCCAGCACGCCTGATTCAGTGATTTAATTACATCAAGTTCTGCCAAAGCCGGTGAATCACTCATTCATTCAAATCAGGTGCGTCAAAGCAGGGACACCAAAGTAAAACATGCAGGACGGTGTTCCTCAAGGACCAAGGTTGGGAACCACAGCGTTTAGTTTACTGAAGCTGCTAAAATGTATGTTGTTTAAGCTGCTAATAAAGTGGGCAACCTTTCAATTTAAAATGACAGAAACTAGATAAATTGCATTTTCTGCGAAAGTTTAAAAAAAAACAAGTGCTGAATAGTTTTGCTGAAGTAGACGAAACTGAGTTGTTCAAGCTAAAAGAAGCAGAAAACTAAAATTTAAATGAGCAAAAGACAAGTAAAATGAGCAAAAGACAAGGTAAAAGTAGCTAAATGTAACAAAAAAGGAACAAAAGGCAAGCTAAAAATGAGAAGACTAGCTAAAAACTAATGTGGCAAAAGCTTAGATATAAGCTCAAAGGTGCCAAAGAGCTACTAAAAAGACGAAAATAGTAGCTAAACTGACATTGGTTCGTTTTTAAACTATTCTGTATATGATTATCTGTTAAATATTCAGCTGATGGATTTTCCTTGATGATGTCACTCAGTAGAAATGTCATATTAACAGCTAAATACAGATAAAAAGGACCCCTCCCCCCACTCTGCACCACCCTGTCCAGTGTTCCTTGTTTCATCTTATTAAAGTTGACAATCCTACATGTAACATAAAACTGTTTTTTTATGCAAGTTGAAAGTTTTGGGTCAGTACTTTTAGAAAAAGTAAAGTTTCTGTGAGTTATGCATATTGTTAGTTGTGTGTTTTGTTGTTGTTGTTTTGTAGGTCTTAAAATGACTAAATAATTGTAAAAAATTTAAAGTATTTGTCTCGCATGTCTAAATTACTTTAACTTTGTCACACTGACACTTCCTAACGTTGGTGCCCAAAACTTCGGTTCATGTCAGATCTCGGTCATCATAATACCACTAACTTGTTTTTTTAAACATTTTGCTACAAATTGTTGAAATGTACAGGTAATAAACATAATTTCTACACGCAATGACACTTGAAGCACAATCAGATCCTGTGCAGTTTACTGCAGAAAACCAGTGAACATCATGCAGAACATCAGCCAGACGTCTCAACGGGGAACAACACAGTAAAAAAGAACACCGCAGCAGAAAGTAGTTTCAACAGGCACTATTATTCTTTTCTTGTAGTGTTAAACTATTAACAATTTTTTGGTTTTTAATAATTTATGATATGTACAGTGATCAAACTTGCAACATCTTTAAATTACATTTTATAACCTGGGTGATGACAGACGCAAGAGAAGTTGGACAGTTTGGGGGAGGGACATTTTTCACACTCCTGCTTATGATAATTTAAGAAAAATATGGGAAGATAAACATCTCATACTAATTAGTGAGTTTCAGACGTGGATTGCCAGTTTTTATTTGTTTTATCTTTTAACTCAGCCTGATGATGTGTTTTTGGCGAACAGCAAAATAGAGGCACTAATTGTCTTCAAATCAGGCACGATTAAAAAAAAATAACATTAAAAATGACTATGAACATGATCTGGACTTGCGTTTTATTCAAGATCCCAGATTGTTTGGACTATTATTGTCGTTTTAGTGAAGAGATAATCATTTTTATCAACGATGCAGCCTCAATACTGTCAGCCTTTAACACTTTTACCAATGTGACCTAAGAAAAACAATTACAAGTACAGTGAACTGATTTCCTTTTTGTGACCAAACACAAGTTAAATAAAGCTTTATAGCAGCAAGCTGAATAAATAGACATTTTCTATGTACTTTGTATGTGAGCCGCTCCAAGAAGGTAAAAGGCACCACGGTTTAAATGCATATACAGCAAAAGCTTAGACACATGCCGCCAGGCCTTAAAGCACTTTGACTTATTCCACATGAAGATGATGACGATAATGATGGACCGTTCAGACTGATGCTGGTTCCATGTGAGATCATCTAACTGCATATTTTGTGCGTCTTGTTGGAAAAAAAATGTTGAAGCGTTTCTGCCTTTGTTTGTATGTACAGTACCAGCTGCAGCTGTGTGAGAGGAATTAAAGCCCAGCAGCAGAACAGGGTCATTTCACCATCATAGGTAGATTTAGTTGTATTTTTAGTTCACAATTAATTAAATCAGATGCATTTTAATTGCTGTGCATTTACAGGAAAACACGTTTAAAATCTAGGCAATAAAAATGTAGTCCTTGTGTTTATTGTGCATCGTGGCAAAGCCCAGGATCTGTACTGGAGAGCAACGTAGTGTGTTCTACTTCCTTTATACTGAGCATACTATCCAAGACTTTTCCTAAAACCCCACATACACAGCAGAAGTTAGTGGCCTCCTGCAGCATGGCTGCTCCCTGTCGTCCAGTCCATGATGATGAAGCTCAGACTCATCACCATGAAGGAAACGCCCAAAGCAGCGAAACAAAAGGCCTGAGAACGATGGGACAGAAAGACCCCAGAGCTTTAATTATTCAAGAGAAACTGGACCATTATACTATTGTGACAACTTGTTGATGCGAAAGGTAGAAAACGATTAACGTGACAAAAATCTGAATGCCTCACCAAGATTTTGGGAACCGAGTTCAAGGGTTCATCCTCTTTAGGAACAATGCGGATGTAGAAGACAGCAGGGAAGATGAAAATGAGGCAGGGAGCCGACGTGGCACCTAAAAAAACACAGAGAGGGAACGACAGTGACATAAAATGCCCATTTTTATTCTCAAGCTTGTCAATAGAAAACTTTACTAAAACAACCACAATAGCAACTAATAATTGTTTTGTATATTGCAACACCACGAAAGGTGGGTGATCATGTAACTGACCGCGTCTCTGCATGTGACTGTTAAGAAAATGTGTCTTTAACCAGTGGATGTATGTTTGAATGAAACCCTGAGAAAGTAAACATTGGATGTACATCTACAACTGATAACTTTTGGAGTCAACCTGATCCAAGATGGCCGCCACAGCTAACTGACCTTAGCCAACACAAAACAGGCTCTAACTCAACCAGTTGTACAGACACAGATCCTGAGCTTCCCCGTCACATACTGTGCTTTGAGCACTAACAGATCACACAGCAAGTTGTTTAAACTTTGCCACACAGGGCAGAGTACCGGTAGTCCCTCACGTAGTTTGACTTCAGCAGGCTCGCTATTTCAGTTTTTCAAAGTAAGATTGAACACAAAAAAAAAAAAGTACACAACACAATTGTTAACTTTATTATTACTCACATGATTGGGGCAGTACGGGATACTGTATAGTAAAAAGTTGAAAAAATAAAATACTTTGGACGGGCGCAGCCATTTTGTAGTTTTCCTTCAATAAGCCTGCACTGTATCCCCATTAATAAGGACTACACTTCCCAGAAGCCAACAGTGCCTCACCCAGAAGCCCCATTGCCTTCTGCTGAAATATGTAGAGGGAAAGTTTTGATCTGATCGGAAAAATGTTGGTGTTTATTACTGTACAGTGACTTCGGCATCCAGCGGATTCAGAGAGCCACATGGAACCCACTGGGAACAGGACCAGAACTGGACCAGAACCGGACCTCCAGACCCATCAGCAAATCCAAGAGCTGGCAGCCAGCTCACAAGGACTTCCAAGCAGGGAGGCATCACAGAAGTTCTGGCTACACTCTGGAGCACACAACTTTTTTTTAATCTTTTTATCGGACCGCTCAATCGGACCACCTGAAGATCAACCCAGAGTTTAGAACATTGAAAGAGTGTGGGAAGGGTTTCTAAAGCCTTAATATATATATATAAATACTAAAATAAATATAATGTCGCTACTTCTCAGAATTTTGCTCATTGCAGGGGGTGCAGAACCCCCTGCAGTAAACGAGGGACTACTATAGTGCAAATTCTTTCCAGGAATCTTTCTTCTATTTTGTGTCTGTACATGAACATGAACTGTAACCTGAAACATATTGTTTGTTGAAGTATGGATGGACGCTTTGGAAATAGTTCTGCATCACTGCTTTCAACTTTCGCTTCTGACCTTCAAAACGTGGCCTCTTGTCTGAGGACAAACTGTGATAATAATATTGACTCGAGCGATCACGTTTTCCCCCCAGCAAACAAATTTTGCCTCAATTGTGCGTGCGTGCGGGCCTGCATGCGTATGTGTTTGACCGTGTGACCGTGTGCGTCAGTAACTAGAAGTCTGAAACAACATGTGAACAGTTTGCATGAAGTGGGAGGATTCCACCTGCAAATGGAGACGCTAACTACAGCCGGGACAGATTCAGTACGTCCTGTTAAGAAAATGTCCAAAATTCACCGTGACAATGTGACTGTCTTGAACTTGTACTAACCAATAATGCCGAAGATGTCCAGAATGTTGGGGGCGAATATCACCAGCATGTTGATGAAGGAGAGCAGAATGAGAGCAATGCCGGTGTGGCGTATCCAGTTGAAAGACTTGCTGGGGAATATCATCTCCTGAATGGCTCTACGCACCTACAAACACATGTTTTTTTTGTTTTATACAGACAAGAATAGAACGCATGTGGCTCTTCTAAGAGGACAGCTTAACGTGTCTGACTTACTGGGAACAACACAATGGGGACAGTCAGAGTCACCGCAGTGAGGACAGCCACTCGAACACACAGGATCAAGGTGTCGTAAGGATCAATGCGGCTGTAAGTATGCAGCAGCTCAGGCTCCACGTTTTCTGTTGGAACATTTGAAAACTAAAAAATCAGAAGTGCATCAACCTTGGATTGAACTGGACTTTAATGCAAAGAGCCGCCACACGAGGGAGCTTGGATTCTTTTATAGTGCACATCATTCAATGCATGCTTTACTTTAGAAGAAGGGAAATAAATGCACACCAACAATAAAAAAAATTAAAAAAATGATTGCATATTCAGGGGGATGTTACTAGAGCAGAGGTCCCCGGCCACTAGGCCAAAAATATGGACTGTAGAATCTGTCTATGGGTCATTTGGACACACATAACATTTATTTAAAGAAATCTACATAAATTCAGGACATTTGGGTGTCACAGTGATGCAGTTGTCAGAGCTGTTGCCTCATAATGAAAAGGTTGCAGGTTCGCCTCTCGGCCTTTTTGGCGGGACTTTGCCACACTGGTTTCCTCTCACAGACCAAAAACACACATTTAACACAGCAACCACTTGAGACGAGCACCAGCTGCCTCACAACCCAGAAAGGGGGACGCAGGTAAAGAAAATGGGCGTATGGATGGTATTTTATTTGAAACTTTCACGTAATTTATTTTCACATTTGCTCACACTTTAACCCTTCACTTGACTATTATTGTTCACACGTTAGAAAACCTGGACGTTAATCAAAGCAAAGTTTACTGGAGAGCATCATTTCCCCACTGGTCCATGGGAAAGCTGTTTCATATGAAACAGATCAATGACGCCAAAAAAAAAGAGGTTGTTGGAGAACCTCTTAAAAGGTTAACATTTTATTTTGTTTGCTCTTTTGGTAACTAAACATGTTCTTAAACTTGAAGTCACTTTAAATAATACTTCAGTAGATTGTATTTGCATTTTTTAAAAGCAAACACTTTTTTTATGAGAATCAACATTTTTTTCTTAGTAGTCTAATGTTGGGATTAACACATTCTTATTTTCTTGTGGGCGGTTGTGTCTGAACGGTTAGAGTGAGTTGGGGGTTCGATTCCACCAGCAGTCACATGCTGAAGCGTCCCTGGGCAAGACCCTGAACCCCTCATAGTCTCCGATGTGTCTCATCCAGTATATGAATGTGATAAATCACAGATTATTCTTTGTACAGATCTAGTAGAGTGCTGTATGAATGGGTAAATGAGGACACAGGTTGTGTTGTAAAGAACTTAAAGTATCTTGATCAGATAGAAATGTGCTATATAAGTACAGTCCATTTATTAAAAACAAACAAGAAGTTCCAGGAAACGACAGCTCTCACCGTAAAAGGTCAGGTAGCCAAAGAGAGCAGCCAGAAAGTACATGGTGTACATGACAAAGATGGAGAGGTTGGACACCTTCTGCATCTTCTTCTGAGTTGGACTGCAATCAGAGATTTGAAAGTTACGTGTGCTACATTCTGCACCGCCGTGTTACCCAGTATCAGCAGCTCATGAAGGTGTGACTCACTTGCGGAGCTCGGTGTAGATGGGCAGGACCTCAGGGTGGCAAACAAAAGCAAACGCCAAGATGGGGATGGTGTAAGCCGTCTGTGAACACATAGGTTTCTGTTAGAAACCCTTCTTCTGCAGCTGCGGTCACCTTTCTTACAAAACCAGTTAAGCAGAGTGTTAATTTGACATCAGCCACCCACCTGTGAGTTAATGGTAAACATGCGCGGGGCGCAGTGGGAGTCGTCGTCTTCGTGAATCAAACCGTTGGTGTACTCGTGGGCGTGGGCTGAAACGTTCAGGCCGTGATGCGCGGCCGTGCTGTTCATTGAAAACTCCTCAAAGGGGCAGGGGATCTGAAACTTCTTGTAGGTAACCTGCAGAGAGGTGCCAAACAAAGGAGGGAAACCAGGGAAATGATCACGAAAAGACGAAACAACAATGGAACGTTACGAGTAAAGAGTAAATCCATCAAGCGCAAGATTAAAATAAACTCATAGACTTGCTTCTATATTGATTGTCTTAGTGCGGCGCTTCCAGTCGCCTCTTGAAACATGGTTGCGTAAAGCTGACAGTGAAGTGGACGAGTTGCCCGTTCCCAGGATAAAATGCCAGAATAAATCTGGCTCTCTGTGAAAAGTGCAATAAGAGAGAACTGGACCAACTTACCGCGGTGAGAAAGAAAACCATGCAGCTGAGGGAGAAGCCGCTGGTGTAGCCCAGGTAACCTGAAAATATAAAGACGGGGAAAAGGCAACATTAACTCGTATCAAACTGAAATGTTGTCGACACGAAAAGCACATGGTTGTGTTAGGATTAAAGCCGCTGCAAAAAAAAAAAAAAAGAATGATCCGTCTGAAGGACCTCACAGCAGTCCGAGGGCAGAAACATGTTTACAGTGTGTGATAAAGAACAGATTATTCTGGACTGGCTGCAATTATCTCAGGGGGTAAAAATATCACAAGTACCTGCTGCTCTCGCTGCCAGTAGCAAAAATAAAAAAAATCACTTTAACATAGCTGCTCCATCAGAATGTGGTTATATAAGTCTGTTTGTGATTACACAGGTCAGTTTAGTCATTTTCTGGCACTTTACGGGTGATGATCAATTAAAACAAAACTTTTCCGAGTACCTGAGGAACTTGGAAGAACTTGAACTCTCTAAAGTCGGCTTCAACATGAAGAAGTCATTCAGCATCAACTAAATTAAATAATAAAATGTATTGTTTTGCTTATGAGACAGATTATGAAAATATTAGAATCAGCTTATCAAACTGTGTAGAAAAAATGCAGAGCATAAGAGTCTAAAGTTGTGGTCCAATGAATTTTATATTTATCTTTTACAACCAAGATTTTGACATAGTCCTAAGTGGACAGACACCTGCAACAATAAGATTTGCCAACATTTTGGAGGTAAAAGCTCAACTTGACCCACTCAAATTCAAGACAAAATAGTAATTTTTCATTATAAGGCCTCATCACTTTCGGTTTTTAAAACTCATTTAAAAACACGTTTTTTATTTTAACCTAGAGTGAGCTAGCATCTGTGTCTTAATGTTGTACTCTTTGCTTGTATTTGTGATGTTATGATTTCTATTTTCTTATGGTTGTTTTATTGTTTAATTGTTGCTCTTTGTATTTATTTTTGTACAGCACTTCGGTCGGCTGCTGTCGTATTTTAAGTGCTTTAGAAATAAAATGGTATGTATAATGCCTGCACTTTGAATTTAATTTAATACAACATGATGTATGTATTTTACATTACATTGTGCTTGCTTCTAAAATGCATGAACAATTTTTATAGGTTTTATTATTATTTTTCCTCAATGGGTGCAATAGAGCAATTAGCTGATTTAGCTTTGTGTAGAAACAAAATGAGAAAAAACAAATGAAAAAATAATAATCCTGAGTTACATCATTCTTGTTGCTCACCAAGTTGTTTCATTAAAGCAAGAGGCAGGATGATGCTGGCAGAGACCATGATGACCAGGTAGTTTCCATTCAAGTACCACAGACTGAGGGAAAAAAAAGTTTTATTTACTTTGGTGAGCTCAGTATTTTAAACATTGCCACTAAGTCCCAGACAGTACTACACAAATAGAGATGGAAAAACATAGAGGCAGACATAAAAATAGAGAGGAACAGTTACAATGGCAGCAAAACAGCTTAATTTAGTTTATATAAAAAAATAGGTGTGTGTTTTGTGTATGTCTGTGTGTGTGTGTGTGTGTGTGTGTGTGTGTGGGGGGGGGGGTGACATGAGGCTGTTAAAATGTACAGGTCCAAATGTTCGTCTGAAGGCTGCAGAAAAAAAAAAACATGTCCGCTCTCAACACAAGTACAGAAATAAAGTGTTATATAAGGAATTATTTATGAGATGGGTCACAGTTTTAGAGAAGCCCAAAACACTGTGATGCTAAAATAACACAAAACATTCACTAAATATGTTACAACATTGACATCTATCATTTTATTCACACTAAGAATAGAAAGAAAAAAAAACATATATGACCTCCTATTTTGTTGTTGTATCACCATGGACCAAGAGAGGCGTCCAAACATCCTGTGAATGTCCTGCTTAAATTACAGCCATTCATATATCCAAGCAGTCAGCATGAACCTGGGATGTGCAACATGTCTGAACTACTTCTGTGGCCTTTTTTAGTTTAGCATGAACAAAACTGTTTTTGTTGTTTTCTTTTATCTGATATTAAAGAGTAACTAAACCCAAAATTAACTTTTTTTAACTGATAAACTCCCTGGAATGTGTGTAGAAAGTTGTACAGCACTATGTCT
>JARVGV010001459.1:18148619-18159383 GCA_031762435.1 Hypsolebias longignatus | reverse complement strand
GGTCCTTAAAATAATATTTTCTCAGCCTGCTCTCTGAAAATGCTACTTTTATTACTGAATCAACAAGCTGAAACTTAATGATTAATTGTTAATTACTTGCAGTGTTCCCTCAGTGTGGACTGAATTAGGCAAAAGGGCGTTCTTGTACTCCACTCCTCTAACCTGGAACATCTTGCAAAAAGATCTGAAGCTCTCGACCTTGACCTCTCAGGATTTTAAACAACTGCTAAGTTTATGGCATAAACCAATGCAGACGTGTTCCTGTTTTTGGCATTTTACAGCACTTTACAATGTTGCTGGTTTTGTTTTGTTTTTATTTCTTCTGGTCACTTTTCATTTTATACGCTCTTTATATGATTGTCTGTTGTTGTCTGTACATCATCCGTGTTCTTTGTTTAAAACAGGTCTCTCTTGTAAACGAGTCCTCGTGGCTCAGTGAGACTAATCTGTATAAATAAAGGTTTAAATTAATTTATTGAAACTTAACTGCAGCATTTTATGGGACATTTATGAGGTTTTTGTCTAATCTCCATGCAATAAAAAAGCTTAAAATTAGTGTTTGTTTGTTTTTTTGTTGTTGTTTTTTTTGTAAGTTAAAGCAAGACGGTGGGCTGGGCAATATATCAATATTTTTTAAATAGCAATATAATTTAATTCAGGATATAAAATGAGACTACATCGATATAAAGCGATATACAGTAGTCTTATATGACTTACAGTTAATTACCAGTAATCTGCGAGTTTTTTTCCTCCCAGTCACCTTAATGCCACCACTTCTTCTTTTGTCTCACTGAGAACAAACCGGCCCCTTCCCCGCCGCTTGCAGCACCTGAAGTCTCTGTTTAAATTAAAAAAGCTTGAGCTTATGCAGATACATTTGTTGATTCAACTGAGTTGCACTTTCAGAGTCAGAATCAGAGCTTTGTTAATAAAGCATGATATTTATTAATAGAGGTTATCAAAGCTTGAATGAATACAGTACTTCATTAGAATCAGACTTCAGATTTATTAATAAATCAGGGTGTCGTAAAACGGTGAAATACTAAAAACAGGAACATGTTTGCTTTGATTTTTCTATGGACATTATCAAATGTCTTGAAACTTGTATTTGTTTATGTAAATAATGCCTAAAAAAAACTCACTTTAATTTATGTAAATAGTTTATTTTCTAGATATTTATTTGTTAATAAATGTGCCTGTGTGACAACTACGACAAAGCTTTGACTCCGAAATATATTTTTGTTATTACTTTATGGAAAGAAAAAGTATACAGTATATGGAAAGAAAAAAAAAAATAATATATCGTAATTTCTCTTAAAAATATCAAGATATTAATTTAGGTCTATATCGCTCAGCCCTATAGCCTTACACTTGCAGTTTGCATTAAAGTACTTTTTATACAAAGTTTTATTTTTTTCTACGAGACATTATTAAGAATCCTTCACAATTTTTCAAAGAGCTTGTATAAGCTAGTCCCTGTTTACTACAAAATTCAAGGTACATCTTTGGTAGTTGCATAAGAAGTCAATTAAACCAATTAAATATGAGCACTTGCTGAAATGTGTCAGGACATTTTGTCCAAGAAACAGAGTAGAAAGCAGCAGGAGGCGCTCTGCAAATATGCGCCGGATGTCCGTTTGAGAAAGTGTGCTGCACAACTCTGGGAACTGTTAATGCATTTATTGAAGTAATTTCGCTTTTAAAAATAAAATCATGTTTTGTTCCTATTAATCCCAAAATAGACTTTTTTTTTCCATTCAACCTTTATTTAGACAGGTTAATCCTGTATGAATAAAGGATGAATGAATTAATCTGTAAAAGAAGTCCTGGCGCTGAACAAGAACATTTAATGGACTGAAAACATAAAGACAAGAGACAATTTGTGTCGTTAATTTTAATTTTTTTTTTTAAGTCCAGCAAGTAAAAAACAACAATCATGAGGTATTATAAATAGTTTATGGAACTTTATTTTTGGGGTGTGGTCTTTATGTTTTCAGTCACATATTTGACACGTGTTTTTATTTTTGGTCCTCTTTTTTGTTGTAAATGTTTGTCTGCTACTAAAAATGATGCTCCACAAGTTCTGATAATGAAACAAATTAACAAAATAAAGGCCAGAAGAGTTTGGGACTTCAGATTTGTGCTTTTTAAGGTTTTAGGACCAAAATGCATACATCAATCTGTTACCTCCTATTATACAAATAAATAAATAACGTGATTGCAGCAAGGTTCAACTAAAAGCTCATAAATTAGCCTTGACTGCTTCAGAGGATTTAAACTTATGTTTAATGACTTTGAATAAATCTAAAATACAGAAAAAAGTCAGGCTGAACAGTTTCTCAGAAAGCAGCTAAGAACGCTTGTGAATTTTCTGAATAAATGCACTGAAAATAGCTCTTCAAGAACTGCGAACAGAACCCAGTACATGAAACAGTCAAGTTCAACCCACATAGATTACGAGCCCCATGACAAAGATAAGAATAAACTCTGGAGGGCCTGACACTTAAAACTGGGGCTGACTCAGACACAGATATTCACAGATCTCTTCAGAGGAGCAGCCGGCCGCGTCCAGCTCGGATAAAACCTCCACAACCGCCCGGCGTGCACCTGTTGGACTCTCCCTGAAACATCTCCAACACTTTGATCGCTGCAGGAGCCGAGGTCATTGACTGCACAGGAGCTTATCGGGCCGTGCTCCCCTGTGATCAACCCAGCATGGAAGCCCTTATAAGGGTGTTTAAATGGGAACTGATGTGAAAAACACTTCACCCTGTCCCACATCAACTTGGATCAACTGAGCAGGGGGAGTAAAGTACCTCATTTCCTGCCAAGTCAACAGTTGTTGCAGAGAAATATTCAGCTTTGCAAACTCAGGACTTTCCAATTTGCTAAACGTCTAAACTAGTAAGATTGCACCGTATTTTTCGAACTATAAGGCGCACCAGATTATAAGGCACATGAAGCGAAATAAGTTCATTTTGACAGATTTTTGAACGCTGTGTGTACCACATAAAAACAGTTTGAGGTCAGTAAGCACAACCAGAATTAATACAGCACGACGGCTCAGTGGTTAGCACTGTTGCCTCACAGCAAGAGGGTCCTGGGTTCAAGCCCCCGGTTGGACCTGCGGTCTTTCTGTGTGGAGTTTGCATGTTCTTCTTGTGCTTGCGTGGGTTTTCTCCAGGTACTCCGGTTTCCACAAACCAAAAACATGCATGTTGCCTTCAGGCCCCCCTTGCAAAAGAGATCTGTGATTTCACTGGGATTTGCCTGGTTAATAAAAATAAATACATAAAAATACATAAAGTGCACTGGATTATAAGGCTCACTGTTGATTTTTGAGAAAATTACAGGATTTGAAGTATGCCTATAGTGTAAAAATATGGTATACAGCAATTTGAGATCAACTGTGACCACCTTAAATGCCCACACTTGTCATTTTATTCTTGTTTCCTGTATCACTGTTACCAAAAAGTAACTACAACATCCCTAAATTATTTAATGCCAGAGTTAAAACTCATCCTAAGGGAATGGCATTATTATGAGCAATCTTGTGAGATCTTGGTTAGAGCTTGAAGTGAGTGTACATGACTCAACTGGCACACTAAATTTAAGCTCAATATTTGTTAAACTGACAGTTATATCATTTTTGTGTTGATAAACTGCACAGGCCACTTTATAGTTGAGTTTTGTAGTTAATCAGTACATTTAACACATTATGACCTTCATTAACAAAATATTAATTTCTGTTCATCACACTGGATCAAATGACTCTTGAGGGAGGTCTCATGCTGAGCATGATCGACCTTCAAAAAAAAAAAAAAAAAAGCCTAAAATAATTAAACTATTTAGCTTGAATATGACAGAGATAAAGCAAATATTTGCACTGCAGCTGAAGCTTCACACACGCCCAGAAAAAAGCAAATACAACAAAGTCTGAAGATTTTTAACTAACACCCGAGCCACAAGAAAGCTTTCAGTTAAAACTTTTTAATGCACAAAAAACATCTGTCGAACAGAAAAAGAAAGAAAAAAAAAACACATAAAAGTCCTTATTTACCTGAATGAATCCGTTTGGATAAACGAAAACGACACCAAATGCTCCAAGAAGTTTGAAACAGCTAAAATCAGTCTAATCTGACCATTTCTGTAAACCCCTAGCTGCTGCTCTAAAAATAAAAGCCAACCAGAACAGCATGTCTCTCCAACAGATACAAACACATGTTCTGAATCTGTCATCTCTTTGGGAGCAGACTGAAACTGTTGTCACTGTTGTCCTGGTACCCAAAGCCTTTCAGAACCAGCAACACAATGATGTCATGAGAACATTCAATTATAGCCAGAAAAGATGAAAACCGTGCACCATGAACTTCCCACACAGGCTCTTCCTGCACATGCTCAGCCTGCACGAGGGCTGGAAGTGCCCTCTGTTGGTTGGTAAATGGGTGCTTCTCTTGTGCGGAACTAAACTCACACAAACTGAACTTGTTCTGTGGATTTGGACGCGTGAGGGCCACAGGTTTAAGGCAGGACTGCGCAACCCGCTGGAGATGTCTCCAAAAGTGCATGTTTCGTGAAAAGCGCAGTGATAACGGGGTTGAAAACGCTCCACATTTGGAGAAATCAGCTTATTTGTGTCTGCCACCATCATCCAGTCGGGACTGATCTGACTTAAAGCGAGTTTCACCTCAGGTTGGACGCGCAACACGAGTCGCACGAACAAAAGATGGAGCGCGCAGCAGAGGTCTGTCACTCAGGGCTCCTGAGCGCGCATGGTGCAGGAAGACCGAGCTGCTCTTTCTTTATTGATCCCCTCTGATTGATTATGTGTTCCCTGAGCCATTTGATCAGAAAGATCCAACACTTGACTTGTTTCCACTCTAAAACTCTGCCTCGCCGTAAAAGCTACTGAAAACAAGTTGATCTATTACAAGTGAATAAAGTAATGTGGGGAAAAATAAATGAATCAAATGTGTTGATCCTTACCAAAGTATCTTCTCACAAAGGTTTCCAGTCCAATCCCGCTCAGAGTTGGGGAGAATTTAAAGCGCAGCGCCGTGGAAAACCTTCTCTTCCTGATTTACGCACGTCCTTACGCACACACTCGCACCGACTCTCTCCGGCGCCGCCGCTTCAATGTGCTTTGGAAATGGTTGGCATTCTAAAAAAAAAAAAAAAAAAAAAAAAAACCTCTCCAGCTCAGCTGTGGGGGTCGCGTTAGGTCCGCCTCCTGAGCCCAGAGCAGCGCCTTCACCCTCCTCCTCCTCCTCAGCTGCTGATGTATACTCTCTGAGAGGTCAGGTTTCTTCAGGGACACGCGCTCGAGCTTTGGCGCAAAAGAATCATGATCTGCTCAGATTAAATAATGATCACTTTTTTTTTTTTTCATCTTTATTGTTTGCGCAAATCCAACAGACGCGCTCATAAATCTGCGCGCTGCGTCTCCTTCTTATGCATTCTAGTCAGCCTTCAGAGATCTTTAGCAAAAATATACAATTTTATCTTCTGAAGAAGAGGTCAGCAAGAAATAGCCGAGTAATTTAGTTAAACTTTTTGTTTTTATTGCAGTTATTATTAGTCTAAATGCTGGTGCGGTTTGATTAATAAGTTGAATCTAAACCAGTTTGGCGAGTGGAAAATTCCATTTAGTCCCACAAAATATGAGCATTTCCGTTAAGAAACATCGAAACATGGATTTAAAATTAAATTGAATGAAGCAGGTGTAAAAGGCTTCACTTCAGAAAGCACTAGCTTAACTGCAGAAACAACACATGGATGTTGCTTTAAGTGCAGAATAAATTTACCAAGTAGCATTTTAGGCAGAAAATGTAACAATCTTTTAAATCAGAATTAGAGTAACAGTAGCCTGTTAAATGGCCCCTAGAGGCCCCAAGGGCCATTAACTGGAGTTCAGCATTGATGTCATTAAACATGAAAACCCCCATCAGAAGGGTCAGCGGGTTCAGAGGAGGTCCCATGTCCTGTAGCTCCACCTCAAAACAAACAGACAGGGTTCTTCTAATCTGACTGAGGCAGACAGACAGGTTGTCAGACAGACAGACAAAAAGGTAGACGAGGAAGGGAGACAGACAGACAAAAGCAACGATTCAGTTTAAATGATAATGCATTTTGTTCCCTTTATCAGTGACATGATTAATACAGGAAAACAACGGATGGTTCCATTTAAAATGAATGTAATTTAAAAAAATCTAATCTGCTACAGGACCGGCCATAAACCCAATACTGTACATGACAAAAACAAATCTTATCTTATCAACCAATTGGCAAAACTTTTTTTTTTTAAATTTGAAATTGTGTCCCTGAAATTATTTTTGTGTTGCGATGACTTAACTTTCAAAATATACATATACATACGTACATTTGGATTTTTTGTCATTTTAATTTTTTCATCAGTTTGTTATTACTGCTAGAAATTGTCGTGAAATCTTTTCTGCGTATACAATGAAAATGGGCTACTTGCATTTTTTTTTACTCACTTCAAACATTTCATATGACTCTTCCTTGAGAAAATGTGGTACAATTTGGTTCATTTTTCTAAATCATCACACAAAACACAACATCATTGTTAAATCTTAATGTATTTTAGATTAATTCCATTAATCTTTTTAAAACTATGGAAATGCTTGAGACTCTTGTAATTTCCTTGTGTTCTTTTGGTATTTACTTGATGATGTTTTGGGGTTTTTTTATTGTCCACACTGTGAACGTCATACCAAATGTATGTGACACGCCATATGTTAAACTGCACCACACCACAATATATCAATGTAAAAAGTGTTTTTTAATGCATTATCTTTAGACCTTATTTTGACCTCTTGAGTTTACCAAGGTGTTCAAATCTAAAATGAACCATGTGGATCATAATGTAAAGGAAGCCAGCAAAATGTGATGAATCTCGACTTTGTAGCAATATCCCATCTTAAGCGAACACAGTGGGAAAAGGGAAAAACTCACTTTTAACAGGAAGAATACTGGTGGAAGAATCTTGGGGTTAAATGACATAGCCAGAACTCCTGATCACAAATAATAAGGTTCTTTAGAACTGGGGGCCAATTTAATGCCATCCAGAGGTAGGGAAAAAACTGCTAAGATCCCAAAACCATGACCTTTGTCTTGTCTAAGCAGAAAATTAAGTCAAGATTTTTGTCGCTAGGACAAGCTGTTGTGTCACTCACGATGCAAACATAGCTACACAGAGAAGAGAGTCTGTCAGAGAGAGCAGGGCAGTGATTCGTTCAATGAACATACTGCCGATTTGCACAGAGAACTGCTGCTGAAGAGTGATTCATTTGTGTAGTACTGAGCTGGATGTGGCGCTGTGTCACTCATTCATCAAGACTCATGGCTAAGTATAATTAACTATCATCAGCATAACTGTAAAAGTTCATCCCAAGCTATAATAACTTTATCTAATGAAGCATATCATGAAAAGAGTACTGTTCTAAGCACTGATCCCTGAGGAACCTCAGGACTAACTCTGGTGGAGACATAGTGTTTATCGGGTGCTGACATGATTCACACCACAAACCACTCCCATACAACAAAGGGAAATGGAGACAAAGGTAAATCAGTTCCACTGGTGCCGTGCACCTGCCAAGTTTTAACCAAGCGGGCTGAAAGTTATGAGTCATACATTCCTGAAAAGATCACACTGGACCTCCCAAAGTTTCATGACTTTTAAAAACATGTAACGACAGGTTACAGGACATCTCACTTTTGTCCTGCTCATATATATATTTAAAAAGAATGTTCTCCGCTGTATAGAAGAAACAGTAAAGTGCTATGTGTATTTTAGAATATTTTTGCTGCTAGTTACACAACATCCATGTTTCCAAAAGCTCCAGTGCATACTCAAGCTGATTGTTAACTGGCTGGACTGGCTGGACAGACTGCCTTGCCGTCACCATCTGGCTATATGTAGGAAACAGCTGTTGAAGATACGGAAAATTAATTAAGAACACTAACTGTGCCGTTTTGTTTTTTATTATTTTACAGTCGGTACAAAGAGAAGCATGTGAAAAATTGGACCATCTTTCAACAATCCAGATTTCCTGAGTTTGCTACTGATCACTGATTTTCTGTATAAGCATATGGTCCATACGGTTCATTTTTAGACTGAAACACCTTGGTAAAACTCAAGAGGCCAACAGAAGGTCTAAGGAAAACATTAGCCGACTTTGCTTTTAGATATATTCTAATGTTTATTCTATTCTTTTGTCCTGCTGGTTAGAGAACACGCGGACGCTGTATAGGAAGACCATATGCAAAAGATATTCAAACAAACTCTACTCTTACATTGCACTGCCATGTTATATTTATGTTGCAGTGGTGCATGTGAACACCTCTCCAAGAAGTGAAAATATACTGTATAAGAAAATGGGTCAACATGAGGTTCATGAAAACAAGGAGACGATGGATTAGGTTTCATTTTGTACCCCGTATTGTTGAAAAGGATGACCAGCGGGAAGGCAGAACTCTTCTCAGATGAACGAGATCTCACTACAAAATCAAAAACAGATATTTAATGTGACGATTGACATAACTGCAGATTATTCTGCCAGTATCCTAATCTGATAATTTGACACGATTTTAGAGCAACTGTTTTAGAGGTTCAGTATACATTGCATGAATTGAGCATGCACCAGGACATAATGTACAAATATTAAACTCCAGTATTTTTTTTAGCCTACAAGCAAAAATAAATACAGTATAACAAATACATATTATTAGTAAGGGCCCCTTTAAAATAACTAATTAATGCTTATAAGTATGTGTTAAACCCTAATAAAGCATTACCAATTAGAAAAGTTATTAATCACAGTTTATACATTGAAGCAGGATCTCTTTGGCAAGAAGCGCTGCAATTTTAATTTTTACATCTTAAATGTAACTGTTACACGAGTGAAAGCACTATGAACAACTGTAGGTACAATTTTTTTTAATAGTTATTTAGTTGGAAAAGTACACGGGAGTACTAGTACTGTAATTTGGAATAGTTAAGTTACCTGAATGAATAAAAATACAGCACTGGAACTTGCCAAATAATGAGCCGTCTTCAATGTATGAACAGTTTTACAACTGTTTTATAACTTACATTATAAAATGTTTTGTTTCACAAATAACCTATTTTAATGTCAATAAATTCTTTATGAGACCATTAGTAGAAAGTGGTAGCAAAGTTCTTACTTTCTTGATGAGATGCTGTGCTTTTAATGTAGAGTGGTAAATGTTTCTTAGTAAAAGCTTCCATACAGAACAGAACACTCTAGGACAGGGGGTGCTCACTTTTTCAGCATGCGGGCTACTTTTAAAATGAAAGTGATCTACCAATAAAGACCTGTTTACACGAGAACCACCTCTGGAAACTTTTGTTCTTATTTCAATGTTTATTGGGGGTAAGAAAAAGAAAAAAAAAGATTTACACAAAAACCACTGTAATTTCCATGTTGGGTTGCCAGATAAGAAATTATTAACTATAGTACTACTGTTGCTGTAAAATGACAGTATTTTTGACCTAAACTGTCATGTGGTCAGTAAAGATATATCCAAGAGGTTTGTTTTGCGTTTGTGGAACATGTGCACAGAAACGGAGGGGGTAAATAAGACATTTTAAATTCATCTGGCAACCCCCATTGCACATACAGCATCTGCATGATCAGTTAGTCTAAACCGAATAACGTTTTTTTGGACATTGGATTTAATCAGTTTTGCTCTGAAAAAAGCGAGTAGCACAAAATCACTCCATTTATTACAACTTTAGTGCAGAAAAACGACTGCAGCCAAATGTAGCACGCATGTGCGACTTCACATTTGCGGAGCATTTCACACGGGGGTTCCCCCTCCACTCAGACCTGGATTCAGAAACCTTGGATTTCAGAGAACAAAGGCTGTTGTGTAAATGAACAGTCAAACAGCAGTCTATGGTTTCATGCTGCCCTGTATGTCAATCAAGTGACAAATTTCATAGAGAAAAATGAATGATAGGCTGATGTCTATTTCTTTTATAAATGCCATGCAATCTACCCATAATACCCTTGCACTAGACCAGTAGATTGTGATGGAAGTATTGGGCACCCGTTCTAGGATTAATGTTCAACTTTTTCTGTATTGTTGCTCTGGCGTAATGAATGTATTGCTCCAGGCCAGTGTGAGACATTTGCACATTCTCATCATGCATGCATGAATTTTTAGGTACAGTACTCCCATTTCCTCCCATTGACCAAATGCTGACTGGATGGAATTGTCCCTAGGTGAGTGGTCCTGTCTTGTCTGTGTCCCTGTGATGGACTTGCAACTTGTCCAGGGTGTACCCTGCCTCTTGCACAAAGACTGGTGGACATATGACCCACTCACCAGTGACTCAGAATGGACAAATAAAAGAAAATGCAGGAATGTTCTGCCAAGTATTCAGTGTGTGTGGGCGGGGGGAGGGACTAAATTTCCCAGGATCATCAGGCCCAGTCTGCTTTGTAAAAACAAAGCTACGAGACACTGTGGATCATGTCAGTGTTTTAGATTTATACAATTGGCAAAATTTATAAAACTTAACAAAAGCACAACAGAGGGAAGAAACGTGGTGTGCATGGACGTCCGTACACTAGAATTTATCAGAATACCTAATAAACATGATCCCTTCTTTTTAAACATGTTTGCAAATGTGTTCTATTTCATCAACAAAAAAGGTTGAATCATGTCATCTGGACTTTGTTTTTTTGTTAAAAAGAAACGTTTCGCCCCTCATCC
>JARVGV010001459.1:18063760-18074917 GCA_031762435.1 Hypsolebias longignatus | reverse complement strand
ATAATGTAATCTCTGAGATAATTCAGAGTAAATATTGCCTCATTGGATGTGGTGAAGGAGAATTACCTTTGTGGACGTAGTCTACATTTTAGTCTCTGCTGGTGATCTTTAGCTGTGCCAGAGCGTCGTAGGGGGAAAACAAAAGCTGTGAGTCACATTTTGTGCATTCCTCCCTTCTAAGACCACTCCTCCAACCAGGATGGTCTTTCATTTCTGGGGAAGCACATGCCCACATCAGTGTACTGCTTTACAACTGATCCATCATGTGATTGTTTTAAATTTTGAATCTCAAATCAGATCTAAATCTCTACATTTTCACTCCTGGCACAGAAATCTTGGTCTGCGACAGTTATTCCTCTGAGGGCCTTCAAATTGAATTTTCATGAGCATCATCCTAAACACATTAAAAATGCTAAATGTTAACTTGATCATCATTGCTATCATTTTAAAAATGACTCAGCTGTCAGTCACATTATCTAGAGCTTAAAGTTACCACTAAGCCTTACAAATGACATGCAGATTTATTTAGCCTTCAAATGAAGATGTTTTGCCTAGTGTGTATTTTGCAGTTTAAATGGAGGGTTTTTATTCCCCCACTGGCTGATTGAGTTTTGTGATTTGCTTCAGGGATTCCAACAAAGTCCTCCCTGTTTTTGCTTGTATTGTTCATGTTTGTTTTGTTTTTTTGTCTCATCAACCCCATAAATATGAGGTGAATGCAAATTAACCAGTTAGTGCTCGTGGCTAAATTCTAATTAGCTTTTATTGGCATTTTTGTGCATGAAGTTAATTTTGTGGTTTATATTGTTCTAACTTTCTTATCAGCAGCTTTTTCCTACATTTAAGTTGATTAAACTAACCTTAGACACCTTTACTTGTTGTTACCCAGGACTTAGTTTCTCTGTTGATATTATTGCCTTTTTTATTTTTTTATTTTTTTTTCTTGGTAGCATGATTTTGGGCTTTAATAAATATCAATATTTTCTTTCTTTTGTGATTTGTCAAAATGCAACAAAACACTATAAACAGTAAAAGTTCATGCAAAAAAAAAAAGTATCCAGGTTAAAAAAAAACAAAAACAAATCCAACAAAGTTCAGTTAGGTCATCTGCACAGTTTCATTTATTTATTTGTTTTTGAGATGTTTCCTCCTTCATCCGAAGGACTTAATCAGTCACAAACAAACTCTGTCCCACAAGCAGCACACTCACATACTGGGCCAACCAGTTAGCTGGTGATAAGATGGTTTCTGGGGCCCACCTTCTCCCCTGTTGACTCCTCTGAAGGACGAAACATCTCAGCAAAAAAAAAAAAAAAAAGAAATAAACCGTCCAGATGACCTGATTGAGCTTTGCTGGATTTTTTTTTAACCTGGATTATTGAGCATGAACTTTGATGTTTTGAACCACTTTGGCCATGGTTGCCTCAGAGGAGTCGACAGGGGAGATGACATGCCCCAGAACCCATCTTATCACCAGCAAACTGATTGGGCCACTATGTGAGTGTGCTGCTTGTGGGACTGAGTTTGTTGTGGCTCCTTGGACTGATGAAGTCCTTTGGATACAGGATGAAACGTCTCAACAAAAACAAACCATCCAGAGGACCTGACTGAACATTGTTGGGCACATAGTTAAAAAGTTTAAATCAAGTTCAGTGGAGACGTTATGAACAACTGTTATTATGTTATTATCTTACCTGCTTTAGAAAGATCTTTGAATGAGCTCTGTTTGAAGGAATAGAGTAATTTCTGATTCTGATTCATGTTAATGTTACTTAAAAACCTTTCCACTGTGATCATTTTGCATTGCATGGTTGTTAACGAGCACAAATATCAGCAGCAGCAACTAGCTGTAGCTGTTCTTCCAGCCGGAACAGTACAAGCATGTTACAACATTTCTGCTGTAATAAGAACAAGACTGCTGTAACACAAAACTGACAAGGATGTCCGTGCATGCGTGGGTTTTCTCCGGGTATTCCGGTTTTCTCCCACAGACCAAAAACATGCGTTAGACTGATCGGTAACTCTAAATTGTCTCTAGGTGTGAGTGAGAGAGTGAATGGTTGTTTGTCTCGTGTGTCCCAGTGATGGACTGGAGACATGTCCAGGGTGTCCCCCGCCCCTCGCACAGTAAATGCTGAATGTATGCACAAGTGACCCCAGTGACCCCAAAAAGGAAGACGCGGGTAAAAGATAATGGATGGATTATTTCAGGTTCTCTTGGTTAATCTTTAAACTCTGAGATAATTTGATATACAGGATGTCAGTTCTTGGCGTTCTTGTTGGTCATCACCAGGTGTGTTTTAAAACTTGTGTTAGAAATACTGACTCAAAAACAAGACTTTTGTGCAGGAACATGTACCAGCCACAGAGGCAAAAGAAGAAAAAAATAATAATTCACCAAACGGGCTCCCTTCCAGCCAAGAACCTGAGGAGTTAAGTGGTCGGGCTGCCTGTGTGATCCCATCCAATTAAAAATCTTTAGCTCATCGAAGTTTCTAATTAACAACACCTCGGTGCCTATTTTCAGTTTCCGACTTTAAGTAACGGCCCGAGGTGTTGAAGCTGGTATCTCGTAGTTCGTTAACAAGCAGAGAAATGTGACAAGCAAGAAATGCCTCAGCTTCTCTGTCATTAAACACAAACACACACACACACAGACAGGGAGTGGAAGTGAGTTAGTTCTTCATAATAAGAGGATTATAACAAGTTAGCCACTTCAGTGTGTGTTCAATGTGGAGGAGTCAACACCCCTTGATTTTAGTTGTTCCCTCTCAATTTTTGGGTTTTGACTTCATGTTCATTAAAGAATATATGAGTTTAAATGTACAAAACACCAAGTTAAACAAGCATTTTTTAATTTGTTTTAAGAAAACTAACTTGAACTTGAAATGTTAAACTATTATAGCTCGCCTTTTTTTAATGAATGCATTTTTATTTCAAGAATTATGCTGGCAAGGGGTTTATACTGTAGGCATCCCTCCCCATGCCTACAACAAACATTAAAATAAAATAAAACTAGAGAAATTGCATTTCCAGTGAAAATGCAGTGTGAATGTGTATTGTTTATTATTGCTGAAGAACTTACTGAAAAACAGCTGAAATTAGTGAAAAACGTGCTGAAATGTAGTTGAAATTGAAAAGCCCAAGTTAGAAGAAGAAAAAGAAGGAAGACATATTTGCTGAATGGGAGAATTGCTGAATAAGCAGAAATGAGCAGAAATTAAGGATTTTTTATAAATAAAAGCTGAAATTAGCAACAACAACAACAAGGCTGAAAAGTAGCTAAAAAAAAAGCAGAAAGAAGTTTAAATTACTAGAAGGAAGAAGAGAACACGTTTGTTGATTTAGGCTGAAAAAAGTTAAAATTAGTGCAAAAAAATTGGAACTAGCTGAAAAGGCTAAAATTAGCATAGCTGAATAGTAGCAAAAATATCAGAAACAGCTGAAGCTTGCAGGAATAAGCTGAACGGAGCATAAGAAGCTGAAAGTAGAAGAAAGAAGAAGCACAACAATTATGTAATTAACAGAAAAGGAGCACAAAACTGCAGAAAGTAGTGGATCACAATAGTGTGAATGCTTCATCAACATTATAAAAAGGTCAACTTGCAAAAAGGCTGAGGTTTTATTTTGGACTGAAATCAAAGTGCAGCTTAAACGGCATCATGCTGATATTTTTTCTGCCCTTGAATCCCAGCATGGAGTTTTTGGACAGCCTTCTCTCATGTGGGGGTTGTTTATAAAAGTCTTCTCACCATCTGTGCGTCCCCCCCCTCCCCCCCATTTGTTTTTCTTGCTGCTCTAGGTGCAGACTCCAACAGTGAATACAGCTCAGGAAGCGGGGTCCTCCTGTCAGACAGCAGAGAGTCGTCACCGGTGGCCTCGTCTGTCCACAAGGGGAGGTTCTCCAGAGGAAGCTCGTCAAAAGATCTGGACTGGGTCTGGACTGCTGGACACCAAGAGGAGAGACAACATGGAGACTCCAAACAGGAGAGCATGAACGTTCCAACGCAGAGGTTGTTGGGTGTCGTTGAAGGAGAGGAGTGAAGGTTTAGTACAGGGCTATTCAACTACATTGCTCAGGGGCCTGACTCAGCAGTTATTGTCATTAAGTAAGTTTGGTTTAAAGTCTAGTTTATTTAAAATGAACAATTTGTGAGCCGAACTGAGTTCATCCGTGGGCAAGATTTGGCTCCTGGGCTGCCAGTTGAATAGACCTGTTTTAGTAAAACATGTCAAAGATACTGTATTTGGATACAAGATAATGAAGTCAGAAAGTTTATATATACAGTATAATAATATTAATACATTTGTTACAACAAATCCTTTTTATTCAAGGTTTTGAGGATTTTTCGCAATCATTTTATTATTATTTTTTTTTTTATAGAAAAATCCACATAAAGTTTGGAACTGATATAGTAGTCCCTCGCTCTTTTGCAGTTTTTCAACGTAAGATTGTACACGACACACGATTGTCAACATTAATATTACTCGCGTGATTGGAACGGTGTAAAAAGTTACCGGGAGCGGGAACCAACCAATAGGACAAAAAAAAAACCTTCGGACAGGCTTTTCTTTTCAACATAGTTTTATTTCAATAAGCCTACACTGTAATGCAAGTCAAAAGAACTACATTACCCAGAATCCAACAGTGCTTCCACCTGCTGCCTGACTGTGCTGAAGCAACCCAGAGACAGTATTATTTTATAACTTCTGTTAAAATGGCTCCTGTTTACAGGCAGGTCTGCAGCAGATGTTGGTTCCACCAGCAGTACTTGTTGGTACAAGGAATGTACTTTTGGTCTGAAACATTTCTATTGGTGTTATTAAAAAATAAATGATGTTTGGATTTTTATTTTATTTTATTTATTATTTTTTTTTTTTACTGTTTTTGAAATGTTTTTGTTTGATTTTATTTTAATTTTATGATAAAACAACTTGAAACTGTTCAGGAGCCTGAAAATCTTGACAGATCCTTTTTATATTTTGTTCTTTAATTTTTTTAAATTATGAATTTGTACTTGTTAGACTGAACATTTCACTTAAACACCAAGTTGTTCTTTCATTTGCTAAATGGTTCTTTTATTTTGAAGCAGGACTCACATAAACATCTGCTTCCACACGTTTTCCTGCATCTTGAGGATTTCTGCGTGATTGTTCTTCTCTTGACTCATTGATCCCAAAGTTTTAGCTTGAAGTTATGATGTTTTAAAACAAAATTGTTCCGACTCTTTGTTCATTACATCCGGTTCAGTTTATTAATTTTTGCTTTATGCTGCTTTGTTTCATGTTGTTTCGTCAACAAATGTGTTTTTAGTGAATGTATTCTATGGGAAATGCAAATAGAGAGTGCAAACAAAGTTACAGAAAATATAAATATAATTTTAGAAATCTGAAATCATGGTGCCTACATGCAAGCTTAGGTGGAAAAATTAAATTGATTCTAATTTATTAGAACACACACTCACGTGTGGTTTGTTTTTCTGTTCTCGGTGCTGAAGTTTTGTTTGTGTTGCTCGTGTCTTCATGTAAATGAGGGCTCGGTTCCTCCTGCAGACTCCTGCCCACCTTTCAGACGGAGGACAGGAACACAGCGAGTGTCCAACCTGCATGAGTGGGCTGACCATTAATATTAATTTCACTGAAAGCAAAGTTTTACATTAAAAATCGTTTGACATCAGGCCTAAAGAATCCTCCGTGATTTTCCTCACATCCACCCTGAACTGTTTCATTAAAAAAAATTAGCCTCTTTTTTTCCTCATTTTCTGTTTGTCCTTTATGTTTTTCTCTTGATTTTTGTATAAGAAGAGACTTGAGACTGAAAAAAACCTAATAATAATAATTATAATCAGAGATATTCATATTTTCTAAACACAATAACCTAAAAACTGCATTTGAACTTGTCATAATAGTATGCATATATTATATATTTGAGATTTTTTTTCTCCCTTTTTTATATTTAAATCATGACTTTTGATAATAGATACCAGAAATGGGGCTTGAACATCCATAATGTGATTTATGGGTAATGATGTGTTTTTGGTTGTGACTTTATTGTCGTTTTGGGTTTTCTGTTTGTGTTTCATGTTCCTGCTCTATTTTCTTGGTACGTTCTTCGGGTCGTTCCAGTTCCTTTGTCAGTTACACCTGCTCTGCTTCAGCCGTTACACCCTCCCTCCGTATAAATATATCCTGGATTCTTTTATTCTCTGTCAAACCCTCGTTGGGCTCTTATGTCTCGCTGTAAGAGCTGGCGTTGCCACTTGATTACTTTTTTTTCTTCCTGCCATTCAAGTGACTTCAGTGTTTCAATGAAATAAAAGTAACTTTAGGTAAAATTCCAAACTATCTTCTGATTCCTCTGAACACGTCCACCACATGGTGCAAAATGTTTATTAGAAATTTAAAATTAAAACACTGAATCAAAACTTCATATACAAAACGGACAAATGGGACTTTGAAGAATGATGACTTCATGTTTTATTACAATGAATCTAAATAGGAAAAATGTGACCTATACATCCAAAGAATTCCCCAAGGGGAGTGAAACATTAAAAGGAGTTTCTGGGACCGCATCATCATGATGGAGAGAAAACATTCCCTTGATTCTGAGATTGGGTTTTGTAAATCTGCAGACTTGTTATGTGAGGAGAAAACAAGCAACACAAAACTTTGCTGCTTTTGCAGCTTTTCCAATCCATCACTTGTGTTCTGCCGAGGTGGTATACAACCAGGGGCGGTTCTAGAATCTGACATTCAGGGGTGCTTATCCCCCAGTGTTGACAATGGCTCTTGTCTTGAAGTGGTTGTCATTGGTATCTGAAGCACTCATAATATGTGTGTGTGTATGGGGAGGGGGTCCTTCCCCAGAAAATTTTTAATAAAGTAGATGCCATTTCCTGCATTCTGGTGTATTTTAACGGGTTGTTAAACATATACGATTACTTCCATAAGTAAACACTTGATTCAGTAATTATTTTAGAGTTAATGGCACAACAAGAAGTAGCGCTAAGCTAGCTGCGTGCAATACAGACACACTAGCTAAGATGCTACAGATGTAGCACTCTGCTTCACATTACACAACCTAATAAACACTTTGTACAAAATCAGTTTAGTGTTAACTGATCATTAGAAACAGACTAAACTAATGCAACAGGAAGTAACAACATATATCTACATAGAAAACACACAAAACAAAGCACAACTGGCTTCAAGCCCTAACATTTAATTTAAGCATTAAGCATATGATTTAATTATGATAGAAAATGGAGGATTTACCTGCAGTTACCTTTGTACAGATGAACATGTGGTACTTCCTGTTTATCACTGTTGTATTCAGCTGATCATGAAGTCGGCCGCAGGGCTTTATCATCTTTTACATTTTTCCAGACTCAGTTTAGGGTTTGGAAATGAAATGAACTGTATTTCACCCTATAAATCAGGACTGTTCAACTAAACTTCTCAGGAGGCCACAGTTACTGAAAGCAGCAGCTCATGGGCCGAACATCCAGTAATTAAAGTAATTATGTAAATATTACAACAATCTATTTATGTGTACCTTTGTCAATGTTGCCTTTTGAATTAGTTTATTTTGTTGCAATGAATCATAAATGTAACAAACGGAAACCAAAACCCAGAAACGCCCTAAAAATTTTAAAAATATCTATGCATTTTTACTTTATTTTTCAGGGGGTGTTTGAGCACCCCCAAAAGAGGCTAAAATCACCATTGCTTACAACATATAATGTGCAGCTCATACTTTTTTTTTGAAAAGCCAACATTCAGATATCGTCTTTAGTCCTCTGAGAGTCTCTTCCACCAACAAGGAAGGCGGCGAGAGGCTGCAGCAGGTGATCTGATGTCCGGAATGAATAAATCCACCTGGGTGAAGCAGTCTGCGACGAGATGGACAAAAATAAAATCAGCAAACGTTCGGCGTGGCTGGAGACTCCTGCGAAGAAGCATTTGCATTTCACGGCGTTATCTGTCAGCCTCATCTGCGAAGAAAACAAGGAAATGTTCAGCTGCCTAACTGTTCATTAGAGGGATTTTGCTGACAAGCAGTCATTTAGCTGCTGTCTGCTCTTGTGCTTCACACACACCACACACACACACACACACACAGAGCAAAACAACCGGGTGCAGGTTCAGAGCTACATTAATCTAATGTTAACTGGTCTCACACAAAGTGCTGAGCTTTTCCCCAACAAATAGCCAACTAACGAGGAGATCTATAGAAAGTGTTTACATTTTTAATCTAAATGCTGATTGGTCTAAAGATGGAGTTAAGTTCCCAAAGGGGTAAAAAAAAAAAATAATAAGTTAAAGAGACAGATAAGCTTTAGGAGCAAACCCTCTGCAGGAGTGTGTGTCCTTTAGAACAATCAACAAGATGAGAGTCCATGTCAAATGATACTACCGTACGACTATTGCACTGTTGATGTGGTATCATTAAGCAGAATGTTACTCATCAATGTTTAGGCCCACGTCTGTGTTCACGTGTCCCTCTGTTAGCAAAATATCTCACAAACCACTGAATAAAAGTTAGTGAATCTTATAGAGCGTAATCATAATCAATATACTTTTATAATCGATAAGCTTTTGGAGTCAACCTGATTCAAGACGGTCACCGCAGCCAATTGATGTCATAAAACACTAAAATGGCCGTAGCTGAGTCAGTTTTTACAAAATTGCACTCATTTTGCTGTGGTTGTCGCTGAGAGTCATTCCCAACACATACATCAAGAATTACTCATTGTGGAAGATCTTTGCCTGAAATATTAGCATTAACTATTAACAGTCAACCATGTTTGTCTGTTAGCAAAATATCTCCTGAAGCACTTGATGCATTTTAATGAAACATTCAGAGAGTGATCACTGGGCTTGCGTGTATAAGCGTTTACCTTTTGGAGTTGATCCAATTTAAGGTGGGCGCCACAGCTAATAAATATTGGCAGCCAATATTTAGTCAGTTTGACACAAATTGAGCTTAAATTTGATATGGTAGTAGCTGAGAGTTTTTGCCATGGCGTCACATATCTGCTGCGCTCAGTTATTTCTAAAGAAAATACGTCATAAAACCTTTGAAGGAGCATTCAAGCAAGGTTTTAATTTTATGTTGTGTTCTGTGGTGTGTGCATTTACCGGGACCCTCCAGATAAGATCACAGGTGCTCCTGCTCGTGTGTCGTACCAGACGTGTTTCATTTGCAGCAGGTACAGAGCAGCCTGGTGGCTTACGTTGGCTTAAACTGATGGATCGCAAGGAAAAGGAGGCGGACGGCAACTGGTGAATAAAAGATGGAAACAGCTGTTTGAAATGGGAGCTAAAGCTACGATCTTCTATATTTTATAACTTTTTTTTTCTTGCTTTAAAGAATTGCATGTGAAGTTGAAAAATCAGTGATCCCAGACATAATTAATTGCAGATTTGGGCCTGGTGGTTCCATCCCTGTCAGCTGCAGTGAGACTGATGCCTGCTGACCGTAGGCACGGAGCACTTTTCCTCCTCTCCTCTGTAATTCTGCTCGACATTAATTGGCATGTTCCTATCTAAACTCTGCATGCCACCCACATGCCCTCAACTGTTGCAATAGAAACCACTTTTATCTCTTCTCTTAAAAAAAAAAATTCTAGGAGAAAATTGGCCCCTTTGTGTTGGCTGGGTGGAAATTACGCAACGAGCAGCAGCCCCTGCTCGTCATTTTAATTGCCACTGTCCTCCAAAAAGGTTCTTCCTTTATTTACTTGTTTGTCCCCCAGTGAAGCATTTTTAAAATGGGGGGTGGGGGGTGGGGGTTTAATGTGTGGGTGAGAGGAAACTGCAGCAAGGCTACAATCTGACAAAATGAAGTTTTTGTTGCTTTCAGCTTTTTGTGGTTGACTGAACCCAAAGTGGTGCAGCAGAACTTTTTTTTTCTTCTGCACTAATTACGCAGAAGGAATGTTGCTGATGTAAAAATGTTTGGGATGAGAAAAGAAAAGGAACCCAGTGTGAACACGAGACTGGCTCTCGAAACATTCTGCCCCTGAACTGTGGGGGGTTGTAAAAACCCATGCTTTTGCTTGCATGTTTGTCTGTCTGTTAGTAAAATATCTCTTGAACCACTGCATGGATCTTATTGAGACTTCCAGGAAGTAATCACTACATACATAGTTATAACTATTTACCTTTTAGAGTCAATCTGAGTTAAGATGGTTGCTACAGTTAATCAACTTTAGCCAACACAAAAATGGCTGTAACTCAACCAGTTGTGCAGCTATGAAGCTAAAATATGGTGTGGAAGTTGCTGAGAGTTATACCCATCACATACTCCAAGCATTTTATGTTGTTCAAGATTTTTGTTTATAACTTAAGCCTTAATAGTTGTTGGATTTAACCCTGTTTGTCTGTTAGCAAAATATCACATGAACCAATAGACAGATTTTAATGAAATTTTCAGAAAGTAATGTATTTCTACTACTCTTTAACTTTCAGAGTCAAACCAAGTTGAGATGGTTGTCTCAGCTCATCAACACTAGAAAACACAAAAATGGCGATAGCGCCACAAACTTTAAAACATCGTATGAGACGCATGGATTATTTTCAAAGTTTGATCATTGTTTTTAAATTTTCTTATCAGAAGATTAGCTTAGTTTAAAACTCAGGGAGGGTGATTTTACTGAAGGAATTCCAGGTTTTCAACAACTTTACAGCGGTTCCCAACCCTGGTCCCTGTGGAACGCCATCCATTAGTCGCTTCCCTACTTTGAATGGATGACTGACAGGATCAACTTGATGACGTAATTAAACCACTGAATCAGGTGTGTTAGAGCAGGGAAACAACTAAAACATGCAGAATGGTGTTCCTCAAGGACCAGTGTTGGGAACCGCCGCTTTAGACTTTAGTGTTTCTGGTAAACAGAGGAATGATTGTTTATGTTTGCCATACATTTGTGTGCGTGTGTGTGCGCGCGCGTGCCTCTCGGCTGAAGCGTGATTCAGTTTTAATGAGATGAAGGTGAAAGGGGAGCGTGACAACAACAAACAAAAAGTAATTTCCCTGTTTCTCATCAGCCTAAAATTAGCTGGAGAGAGAGAGAGAGAGAGAGAGAGAGAGAGAGAGAGAGAGAGAGAGAGAGAGAGAGAGAGAGAGAGCGCGGAGACGCAGTCTCTGTGAGT
>JARVGV010001459.1:18037871-18048634 GCA_031762435.1 Hypsolebias longignatus | reverse complement strand
CAACAACAATAATAATAATAATAATAATAATAATAATAATAATAATAATAATAATAATAATAATAATAATAATAATGGGCACTAGCGACCCTACGACCCAAAAAGGAAGAAGCAGGTACAGATAATGGATGGCTGGATTGTTGGATAATAACAGAAACAATAATAATAATAAACAACAACAATAATAATAATAACAGAAATAAAACCAACAATAACAACAATAAGAATGAAATAAATAACAACAATAATAATAATAAAAATAAAAAAAATATATAATTATAATAATATAAATATAATTATAATGATTAAAATAATAATCATAATAATAATATAAAGTAATATATTTGATTTTTGAAATTGAATTATATGGTGAGTTTATGAATTATAAATATCTTACCTGTTGTAGATAGAGCTTTGAGTGACCTCCATTTGAAGGAATTTGGTATCAATTTTGACCAGATTGATGAGCTAATGGCTAATCTAAAGAAAGTCATGAACAAAGCTGATTGCTGACTTTTATACTGATGTTCATGGTTTGTTGCAAGTGCAAATAGAGGCAGCAGCAGCTGGCCATATCACTTCCATGGCAGGTCAAGTCACTTCTGGTAGTTAAATCTGTTAAATCTGTCCTGTGGTTCATGAGATAGTTTGCCAACAAACAGAGTTGAATTCAACAATTAATGTCAAAGTTTTAAGGTAAGACAGGTTGGGAACAATCCTCTATATTGCATGAAGAAATGTAATTTTTTAATCCATTTGCCCAGTTTTTCACAACACATTTCGCAATGTGCAATATTATCTGTACAGTATTTGCCTTTCTGCACGTCAAAAATCATAAATCTTTTTCTATACTCAGTCATAAGAATTAAAAATATAAACTCTTGCAAAGATAATAACCACCGTGGAAAAAGTGAAAAGTCAGTAAATCCTTTAAAACAATTAGACAAACTTTAATATCTTGCTGCTAAAGCTGCTGGGAGGAATTCCAATGATTTGAAGTTATTACATCTGTCTTGCCTTATATTTGATGTTTAATATGTCTGGTGTGCCATGGTTTATTAACTCTGTTGGAGCGTGGTATGAGGAGGACTCGGTCTTTGTTTTGTTCCTGTCTTCACTCAGTTATTCAGATATTGTGTTGTTAACTACAAAAAGCTATTGTTTATCATGCACCGCTCTCCTTGAAACTGTAAAGCAGCATCTGCTCTCTAATTATCGTTTCAGTTTGTCTTTTAGGATCAGGGAAACACTTTAATGATTTTAAGTTTTTTTGGGGGTCATGCAGTTACTTTGTATTATAATGCCAACTTTTTGGATCCACATTAATTGAATCTGTCTTGGAGCTGTTGTTCTCACTCAGTATCACAGGTCAGTCTTTATTCAGCCTGTAGCTGTTATGTGGGATGTAGTACACAAGACCATGTGACAAGAACACTGCATTTTATCCTCAGTAACAACAAAGTTGCCAGACTTACTGTTTTTGCTGCAGGCTACAAATTGTGTCTTGAAGCCAAGAGGTTGACAAAGCTCTGCAGCATTGTTGCACTTTCAAGAACTGCTTCAAATTTTTTTCTCTTATGAAGAGCACTGTTTACTGGTGGGAGTAAACAGTGAATGTAGTTAATATAAAGATTTTCCTGTTCCTAAAATAGTCTGTTGAAGCAAATTAACATCTATTCATTTTGGTGTGTTGCAGACAGGCCTTAATTCGAGCCATATCCTGCCGGAACAGGATCTGGGAACACTCTTATTTTGACAGGATGCGTTTCGGTAACTGTTTGCTTGGCTCCGATAACTCTCAGGCTTACTAATAATAATGCTATGAACAAATATGACTGCCTCGAACGAATAAAATTTATGTTGGATATTTAAACTGAAAATAATTTCATACACACTAATTTTAAACACAACAATCAATTACGAGCTTCTTAATATCACATAAGTGCTGCTCCTTCAAGTAAGCATTTCCTCTTCTAACTTTAAAAAAACCTACAGCCCTAAAAGTCCAAAGTCATCACGCAATGTTATATAAAAAAAAAGCAAAAATATAATTAAACAGCACAACTAAGTTGTAAATCAGTTTGACAGTTTAAGTGGGTCATTAATAAAAAAAAATGTTTAGTAAAAATACAATGAGAGAAATGTTTGATGTGTATTGACATTATGTATAGTAACAACAACACTAATTTGTCAGAATAACACCGACCAAAATGTCAAAAAGTTTGTACTATTTACAATAATCCCTTGCTACTTTGTGGTTCGGTTTTCACAAACTCGCTTTATCGCGGTTTTTCAAAATAATCTTGGACATGACACACAACTGGTTAAGGGATGAACCGCATGATCAGATTGGAATTTTTTTCTACAAAATAAATTGTTTTAATTTATTTAGCACCTGTGTGCAGCCCACAGCTGCAGGAGAAGCTTCCTCCTGCAGCTGATCAGCTGATTTTTGCTCTGCAGCGGAGAAGTGGGCGTGGCCAAGAGCGGCAGGTGGCAGAGAGCAGCAGGAGGCAGAGAGCTGAAATCATGACATTCTGTGCTCTTATAGAGCATTTAGCTTTTAGAAACTTTGTTTAGAATATTGCAAGAGTATGAGAACGGTTTATATACAGTATATGAAAACTAAAATGAACTACTACTTTCTACTTTTATTTATACAGGTAGACTCATTGAGCCACGAGAACTCATCTTCAAGAGAAACCAGTTTAGGGAGCCGATGGTGGGGGTTAAGGGCCTTGCTCAGTGGCCCAGAGTGGGGCAAATGTGGGTGGAGGCAGGTGTGGGTGTTTCACCTACCCACATTTTTTGATGTTGTCGGTAGCGGGGCTTGAATCGGCAATCTTCCGATCACAGGCCCACAGTCTCTAACCACAGCGCCACCTCTTATCGTGGGGCTTCAGTGTATGGATCCCCCACAATAAACGAGGGACTACTGTACTTTCATTAAAAAAAGGGGTTCTCATTGTCCTAGTTGGACAACTGAGAATTGAAGCACCCAAAGACAGTGACAATGGAGACTGGAGCAGGAGCGAGTGGTGGGGGTGAGTGCTGCGCTAACCAGGCAGTTGTACACGAGCAAGAGCCCACAGGCAGCCGCCATGAACAGACAGAGGAGGCGCCTGGAGGTTTCACATGTGGAGTCAGACAACAACGAGCAGGGACAGTGAATTAAGCAACGACCGGCTCGGAACCATCAAGTACCATACAAATTAAGCCTTGCTTGCAGGCAACAAAAGTACTAAAATTAGGTGTGATCCACCCGCTTGATATCACTCCAAATTTGGCTATGAAGCATATGCATTTGATGTTTCTCAACTTTACACTTTCTTTGAACAATAATTCATACAGGAACATGATAAATTCTCTGAATATTCTAAACTAATTTTTTTTACCAGTTCAAAACGTACTGTTTATCAGATTGTTTGAAGCTATTGTCCTACAAGCTTAACAACTAAAAGTCAATTGCCACTTTTTACCCAACATGCAAAGTTTACATCCCTGCATGATTACTGGCAAGTAATATCATAAATTTTTTTTTTTTTTTTTTTGGTAATTCTTTCATTTCTCACAGCTTCTCAACTTATGTGCTGTCTGAATCAACCCAACAAATATGTTTTCCCAGAAAAGTGGCAGGTGCAAAAAAAAAAACAAAAACATTTTCTTTAAAGATTTGACTAAAGTTTTGGGAAATTGCTCAAATTGTTGCGACAATTCATGAAAGCGTGTGTTGAGATGAAGCCAACATGTACTGTTAGAAATAAAATGATCGTTACCTAGGCAACCAGAGCACAACATTTATACAGTAAGTGTTGTGACGATGGGAAACATGCTAATATAAAAACATTGTTTTACATTTTTTCAGCTACTTCACAATGGAAGAAAACACCAGAAAGTTACACTTGAGAGAAATATGGTTTAGCTAAATAAAAGTAATTTTCTCTCACTTATTTTCTTTGAAAAGTTTAAGGTCAGGGTCTCTCACAGAGCCAGCACTGAAATATTCTAACAATAATGTGAGCAAGAGTTATTTCTGGGTGAAGTTTGCATTTTTATAGACGTGGATTTTCTCTGGTGCTTCAGTTTTTTTCACACAGCCTCAAAACATTCACATCTGATAAATGAGAGGTGATAAATTATGGTCTTAGCCGGCTGTGTGTGTGTATGTGTGTGTGTTGGTCCCGTGAGGGACAGGTGACCCATCCAGGGTATTATTCACCTCTCGTTTGATGATAGTTAGAAAAGGTCTCTGTGACCCTGAAAAGAATGAAGCAGGCATGAATGAATGAATGAATGAATGAATGAATGAATGAATGTGCTGCAAAGACAATTCAGAATGAATATCTGTGCAACAGGAGACAGAGTGCTGTCGAAAACATAAAGCAAATTAATTATCTATTAATGGCTAGGCAAACTTTTGTTGTGCACACTTTCCATCCAGCTCTTTATCAAACTGAACACAATTATTAATGAAGTAGAAACTTGTTATTATGTATCTGGGATATCATTTAGTGAAAATCACGTATCTATTTTCCTTTAATAAAATGAAAATACAACATATTAATTGTATGTTTTGCTTCAAAATATGAATGTTATGACCGTGAACTGAAGTCCAGAAATCAACAAAAAAAAAATCTGAATGTATTTGACTAAATTTAGTAGCAACATGTTGCAGTATTCTCTGTGCATTATCTGTATGTTCTCTGTGTATTCTCTGTGTAGTGTCAGTGTTTTATCTGTGTATTCTCTGTGCTTCATAGATGCAGCAGATCATGTATCTATTGTATCTACAGTTGGGATCATCTTGACAAGAACCTCAGAGACATGGGATGGACTTTCCATGTTGAACAAAAATGTAGAACAGATCAAATGTTGCAGCTTTCACATATCTTTGTTTACTGCTTCAAAAGAAACACTGTCCTTGACTCCTATAATGCTGCTCGTCAATTTGACTGATTTACAGGCTTTCAGCACTGTGGCTTTGATGTGCGGTCCGGAAGTAGAAGCCCCAAAAACCGAAAATGTCCGTCTCTGTATTCTCTAGGCTCCTCCCCTGAAAGAGGGCTGGAGCTCGGCCTTCAGTGTATCAGTTTTATTTATGTGTCAATAAGACTTATCTGGTTCAATCTACCGTAAGCGTTTTGGGGTGTTTGTGTGCAACTGTCCTTGTGTTCATGAGGCAGATAAACAAAACTCTCTAATATGGCAAATGGCTTCATGTGGCTGCAGAAGTCTGACCGACTTCCTGTTTTCTCTTTAACACTTTAACATCATCTGAGGACATATGTCACAGTGTTGTATAGTTATTCCAGCAAAAATAGTATGATGTTGCTGCCAGAAGAGACCTGGCCTGCATGGACATGATATGGCTAGCTGCTGCTGCTGCTTCTATTTGCACTTGCAAAAACCCATGAACATCTATATAAATAACTGTTATACAAAGTTGTAGCTATGTGAAAGTTTATAAAGTTGTTTCACATGAATTGACACTGTTCCTGGCCTCTTCAATCTGATCAAAATTCAAACCAAATTCTTTCAAACTAAGGTCACTCAAAACTCTATCTACAACAGGTAAGATATTGATATTTCATAAACTCACCATATAACTGAATGTCAAAAATCAAATATATTCCTTCATATTATTATTATTATTATTATTATTATTATTATTATTATTATTATTATTATTATTATTATTATTATTATTACTACTACTACTACTATTTTTTATTGTTTTGCTTTTCTTTAATCTTCTCTCCAGCTTTGTGGGGTCTCTTTAGCGCCCCCTGGTGGCTTCCACTTTGAAATACAGTACACTGTAATAAGAAAATACAGTATTACATTTCAATACGCAATGTTTTATGTTTTTTTTTAATTAATTTATTTATTTTGCAGTAATACATCACAAAAGAGCCCCTTTTAAAAAGACTATGCTAATACTAATGCTAAAAAAATAATAAGTTTGTAAAAATTGCCCATCGTTTATAAAACAGTTTAAAAACCCTGTTTATACAATGAAACAGGCAAACACTTTGTTACGTTAACTTTTTTTAATGAAGAAACAAACTTTGCATCTACAGATGCTCATAGCATTTATCTACTTACCAAATGATTTTTTTTAAATTCAAATTAGACATTTTAACAAAAGTACAGCACTTGGTTTATCCAAATATTGAACCTGCTTAATGTTCAAACTGTGCATTTTAACTGATGTATAAATGACACACAGTGTTACAAAGTTGTAAATACCCTAAAATATATTTAAAAGAGAACAGTGAAGAAATAACTCAAAATATAACAAACAAAATCTGTAACCATATCAGATATGAGAGTCAAACAGAGTGAACATGTCAAAAACCGAACATATATTAAATGAAAGGATTTATCATGACCATTTTCCACTTAATCCATATTTTATCTGCCTTTGTTTAAGATGTATTATTTGTGTGTAGAATATATTTGCAGCCATAAGGTTTAACAGTGGAGAAGATGTGAGAAATAAGTAGCATTGATTCCCCCTCCCCTCCCCCAGTACAGAATTTGTCGAATACATAATGTGTTGCTCTAAATGTGCTTCTGTTTTATTGTTTGTTTGTTTTATGGTCATCCCTTTTGCAAATTATGTTATTTGAACAAGCCAGTTTTTGTGTTTGCGTTTCGTGCCACACAAAGAAAATGGCTGACACTAAAATCAGAAGGTGATTCTACATCATGGACATGTTCTTCAGCCTGATGGTGATTAGAAACGACGAGCTCCCCATTGTTCGGCTGTTACGCCCTGGTTCGGCTGCTGTAGCCGTGTGGCTGGCAGGCTCTGGTGTTCAGACCAACTTGTTGCTGTGACTCCAGTGCAGTAGTTCAGTGCCTATTCTGTGTGAGGTTGTGCCTCAACCACAAATCTTGTTCTCTAATAAACTATTTTGACTCGTCGTCTGATTCCCTGCGTCCTGTTTTATTTGCTCACCCCGTCTGACTGCGGCTCCTTCGTCTGGGGGGAAACATGGAGAGAAAACGGTGTTTGTCTCGTTCGTGTGCCTCTTTCCATTCCTCTGAAGAGACGTGTCATCAGAGAAATGTCAGCTGATTCATAATAGATGAAGCTGACATCAAAACCCTCTTCAAACGCAGCGCATGCATGAAGCAGGGGCGGTTTTAGCCTCTTTTTGGGGGGTGCTCAAGCACCCTTAAATTTTAACTCAGCACCCCTGAAAAATAAAGTAAAAATTTGGGGGTGCAGTTCTGAGTTCTGTTTTTGCATTTTGGATCCAATGCAACAAAATAAACTCATTTAAAAGGTAACAGATCATTTTAAAACTTGGTTTATTTACATAATGACTTTAAATAGCTGGATGTCCGTCCGGTCCCTGAGCTGCTGTCTTTCAGACACTGTGACAAAGACTTATTTTAAAGATTTACTTCAAAGCGCAGGTCAGTCAATTACTCAGGCTCAAACTGTCACATGTAAGACTTGATAGTGAAATTGATCATAACATTAACAATCGCCTCTTTACAGCTATAATGCTGAAATCTGGTACAATCCAACAAACTCATTTTAGCAACATATGATAGTCCTTCACGAGAAAACAGCTCGCTTTTCAAGATTACACGTAATTCTGAGAAAACAGACTGATTTCTCCAGATAATGAAACAAAACTGGTTATTTTAAAATAACAGTCAACTCGTGATATTAAGAACTTTTTTTTAATTCAAAATCTTTTTTTCAGTACAGACTAAAACTCCTTCAGCGCCTCCAGCAGACATCTATTGTTTTCATTTTTCTCTTGTTTTGCAGTTTATTTTCAGTGACAGTGTCTCTTGGTGGTGTTGTTTTCGTGGTTTTGCATGAAAAATAAAGTTTAAAATAGTTTTTCTTTATGTTCCTAATCCCAATTTGAGCTGGGAAACGAGTGAGCGCAGCACAGGAAGAAGTAACACTCCCATTGTAGCTGTTAGCTTTAGCAGGTGAGGAAATTAAACTAATGAATGAACTGACACTTATACCAAACTAAAAACATATTTTTAAATAATTTAAAATACAGTATATGTATTCTGCACACTGATGATTCATTGTAATTGGTGATCAAAGATTAATCACCTTTCTCACCCAGCTGGTCCCTGGTGTCGGGTCCAGCACAGATTTAATCAGCCTCATTTCATTATTGTCATGTTAATAATGATCAACATGTGGCTGAAGATGCTTATTAAAGACCCCAGCAGGGAACAGAGGATGAATAATGCAGCTGAGCCAGAAATTAGTTTTGTAGATGACCAATGATATTATGCTATGACTGCAACAAACACTTCATATTTATGAATGAAAAGGGTATGATGATGATGATGATGATAAAAAGGGCATTTAATTTTGACTAATCAGAAGTTCTTCATGTTGTAACTCGTGAACTGCAGCATGGGCCATCTTCTGAAGCTCCGCTTCAGTGATTGGGTCTGCAACATGTGGATCTGGGGCCACATGTGGCTCTTTGGTACCTCTGCAGCTTTTTCAGGCTTTGACCAAAATTAAAATGAAACTGAATTTTATTTAAAGACCAACAATGAAAAAGGCTAGTTTCAGCAGATTTCCTGTCATTTCCAAATATGTGAAAGATATTACAGATAAAAAGGCATAGAACATCATGCTAGTGGTTTGTTAGCCACTTTAAGTCGACTTTCAGTCTCTCAGCGTGATCTTTCTTTCAAAATCACCAGAACGTTTTAGAATACCGTATTTTTCAGACTATAAGATGCACTTAAGATCATTTAATTTTCTCAGAAATCATCAGTGAGTCTTGAGTTGTGTATTAATTCTGGTTGTGCTTACTGACCTCGAACTGATTTAATGTGATACAACTGAACAATATTGAGAATTATTATGAATGAGTTTTATCTGACTGACTTTTTGGTTTCGCCCAATGCGCCTTATAATCCGAAAAATACGGTATCTTTAAGACAAGCTGCTGAGAAGGAATACGATGAGTAACTTTGATAAGAATAAAACTCAAAAAACAAAGTCAAAGTAAACAAAAGTATTTATTCTTCTTTAAAAATGTAACTGGATATTCAACAAACTAATTTGATCCTGTAGGACACTTAATTCTTCAACAATTAAGAGAACTCACATCGGCCAGCAGAGCTCAGTGTTTTAATTTTAATAAAAGTGTTAAAAATATATATTTTTTTCTTTCTTTACATGACTTTTCTTTTGCATTAAAATGTATAAATATCAATAAATGTTAATAATAGACATTTTTTTGTTTTATAATATCACCCACACTGGCCAGAAAAGCCATGTCTAACAAACTTGTAGTGGCCCATGGGCCACCAGTTGACAGTTGTAGCAGGTTTTGCGGCTCCGGACATTATAATTAGTAAAATGGCTCTTTGTATCACAAAAGGTTGCAGACGGTTCACAAACCCCCCCATATATTTTTTCCTGTTTTGAATGTTTCCCCACCGGCAGACACGTTGTTCTCTGAGCTTGTGACCTGATATAGAATTTATTACGTCTCCACAAAATATATTTCTCTCGTTGAATTCTTGGGTCCACCATCATTTCAGAAACTCTGTCACAGTGCTGCATGTAGCTAACAATGTGACATTAAACAGCGCTGCAACATTCTTTGCCTGGGTTGATTTATTATCATTTTTTATATATATATATATATATAAAGTCGCACCAACAAGAATAATGAGAGCTCTGTCTCGTGCGGTGTATAAACTCTGGCTGCTGCAGCTTTGTTATTTTCACTTGGGCAGACATGAAATAAATAATTAAATAAATAATAGAAACACCAAGACGTCATAACGCTGGGTCTGATGAACATGTTGGAGAAGTGTGAAATCCTTTCATCCAAAACATGTTCTCATCGTTTTCTTGCCACCCACAACACCATGAAGTTATTTATATCTTGTCTGTGATCCGAAGCCTGTTTTGTTCTGCTGCAAACAGAACCACAGAAACAGGAAACCAGCACATATACAGTAACAAGCAGCGCACAAGGAAATGTATATGTGCATAAAGGTTGTTTTTTGGCTGTGTTTCCAGCACATGCATGTTCTTTTGTATTGCACAATTAAAAAAGAACACGCTGCCAGTGTCATTAAATGGAGTCCACCATTCTGCAGCAAAAAAAAAAAAAAAAAAGTTTCACTAACATTAACATCCCCAGGAGTGAAAATGTCAGCAAATTCACACAGAATTAAAAATAATAATATAATAATGATTAAATAAAAAGAAAACCCCAGTGACCTTCATGATAGGCCTCTGTTTGTGGGTTAATGTGAAAGTTCATCATTGACAGTTACAAAAACACAAGTATGGCTCGTTTGGAAGATTCCTGCAACTTGTTGTGATGTGATCCAAAAGACCCAGGTGCCAGCTAAAATAAAACTCAGTGAAAAATATCATAATGAAATAAAGACTTGTGAGAATAAATGACAAGACTGCAAACATAAGAGGAAAGACTCCAGGAATGCAAAAGGTTAAGAAGATCATCAGATCTGGAGACCTGTCCAGGTTGTCCCCCACCTCTCGCACAGTGACTGCTGGATATGGACACCAATGGATGGATGGATGGATTAATGGAAGGATGGTAGAATCGATGGTAGGATGGATGGTTGAAGGATGTAGAATGGATGGATGGATGAATTATAGGATGGTAGGATGGATGATTGGATGAATGTTTGGAAGGATGTATGTATGTATGTATGTATGTATGTATGTATGTATGTATGTATGTATGTATGTATGTATGTATGTATGTATG
>JARVGV010001459.1:18004206-18016784 GCA_031762435.1 Hypsolebias longignatus | reverse complement strand
TGCAGCATTTTATTTATTTTTATTTTTATGAGGGTATTGTGTTAGCTAACTGCTTGGAAATACAGCAAAACGGTATTTTAAGTACGCTGTTGTTGTGTTACATTGAAAAAAACGTGTTTAAAAAGCCATTACAGTTCGCCATGTGCTTTCAATTTCGGGTTACATTCAAAATCCGGACTTACAGCTGCCACATGGGATGAGGTCTGGTTTACGTTCAAATTGGGTTACGGTCGGCCCTTAGGAACGGAATTCGAACGTAAACCGAGGTCCACCTGTACACACACATTTATATACACTGTACATCTATTTATGGTACACAACCTATCAAGAACAGATATAGTAAATTTAAGTCTTTCTGTAAACACAATAAATATATTGCAACTGTAAATAAATCACTTTTTTTTTTAAGTTTACAGTAATTTATCAGCAGCTGTGATCATCAGGGGTTTAGCATTAAAAGACAAAATGACAATGTTGGACATATCACAGTGTGTTTTCTATTTTAATATAAATTAAGATAAGATATAACTTAATTACTGTATATTATTATAATATAATGTGATTAAATTATACATTTCACAGCTAAAACCTGCACATCATGAACAAATGTATTTCTAATGTGTCATTTTGTGATAAACAATTATTCAACAAAAATTCAGTCAATCTTCAAACAGTCTTTTGTGGGAAAAATAAACAGAAAGCAAGTGTAAAACCATAAAATTAGTTTTTCTTTTAGCTTTGCAATTTTTTTTAACTGCATCAGCATTTGCCAGAATTTCAACTTAAACACTATAATGTGGATGTCTGACTGAGCAAACTAAAAATTCTCGAGTTTACGATAAAATATTAGTAGCTCCAGCAGCCAGAATTTCACAGTGAACACTACAAAGACAAAGGAATAAACCTTAAGGGTTAACACGAGCTCGGGAAAGTAATTTAATTTGTGGCTGTAGACGCTTTTTGTTCATCTGTGACAGTTTTTAGAGTGCAGAATAGAAGGGAGCTCTTCTCCTTAAATGAAAGACATACCTTTGAAATGTTTTCCCATTCCAGGATTTTAATTGCCCAAACTTTAGCACCCTCTCATGTCATCTTTTTTGGTGTTTTTAATTCATAATGTGCAGAAAGTTTTCAATGGGGAACAGCAGGTGCCTTCAGCACAGATCTTTCCTGCAGCGCTAAACAAAAGAGAAGCTGACTATGTCACAATGCAAAGGCTACCTTGAAAAAGATGCTGTCTTCAAGTTACCTGCTTGTTACTTTCCATGAACGCACACACTTAGGATCACGTCCTGTAAATAAAAACAATATACCAAGAATATCTGCCATTGAAAAATAGTTAAAAGATAAATGAAATGTAGAAATAATACACATTTTTGGAAAGTGTGAGAAAACAATGATAGATGTTGGGAGAAGTGTTCTTTACATAATGAAACGTCATCTCAGCCTAAACCTGTTTAAGCAAGAGGTCATTCAAGCCGGCAAAGTTTTCTCATTGCTTCAAATATATTCTTTTGAGCTTTACCATAATAAACGTCTGCTGCCTACAAAATCCAAAATTAACTGGTTCCACAAAAGAGAAGCCCGAGTACAGAAAGCTGTGCCCCTATTTCAACTTTTAAATAATCTAGGACAAACAAGGGCAACATCTGGCTCGAGGGCCACAACTGGGCTTTGGTCTATTTCCATCGGCCCCCAATGTCCTCAAATTAAAACAACTTAAATTAAATTCATGAAAAGCAACTTTCTATTGCTGAATGTTGAGGCAAAATGAAGCTTTTTCTGTGTTTTGGTTTTTACATGTTTCTGATGAATGCTACTAGACTAAAAAAAAATAATCAAAAACGTCTTTTTTGATACGTTTCAGTTGTTGTGTTGGGAACATCTGACTGAGAATAAAAGAAAAAAAAACTATTTATTAAATAAAAAAGGACTGTAACTTTACAACATTTTCATTGTCCGTTTACAGGATATATGTTTTAAATGCCAAGCATGTGTTACTGTGTTTTGACCATTTATTTATGCAGTCGTAACTAGACACAGGACCAGAACCAGGATGTTGAAGTTACAACAAAGATGAGCGCCTCCTATGCTGGCTGCAGTACAATTTTTAAATCCCAACACTCGATATAAACAAATGGGATTTTTTTTTTTTTTTTTTTTTTTAGACAATAACAAAAAACAAATGTACAGTTCAGAAAACTTTTTCAGGTGTGGATGTTTTATTAATTAGTGGTATTATTAAATATTCATTTTAAAAATACTTTTATTTTCAATTATCTGAGGTTTAAAGACAAGTATCCCGTGTGATTGACAATTTAACAGCCTTCTGTGATGAGCAAGTTGTCAGGGTTTAGCTGGTGGAGCTTTTCTAGTGAGGGTCCAGCCACAGAGCCCAGAGGCTGGATCCAAAACTACAGCATGGCTGCACCCACAGAAACAGGCATTTAACTTCAGTCATGAACAGTGGGGACGTTTTATCCAACTTTTTTAATGTTGATGCTCTGAATCCAAAAATATAACATTTTGGGCTTCAATTTTTCACAATGGAAGTTTTTAAAAAAATCTCTTCATTCATCTTTATTCAAGCCATTGGTGTTAATCAAACATGCTAACTATACCTTCTTAATAATTCGGTATCTGGTAGTTTAGGTTTCAGTTTAAATTGCGGCCCTTTTTTCTTTAAGGAAATTTAACCTTAGGTAAAATTAACATTGCCCACCTCTGCTGCAGGAACCAGTCTGCACTCTGAGAGCAGAGCTTGGTCTGCATCATAAGAAAATGTAAGATCATTGAGAACATCCAGACATTCCATATAGATAATGCACTGAGGCCAACTTTTTAAAAATTAAATCCAACTATTAAACCGAGCATGACACACGTCTTCAGTTTTCAATTTCTTGCTTCCCATACGCTGACTGTGTTGCTGCTGGCATTAAATTAAAAATCAGTACTTACAAAATCCCCATTTCAACATATAATGGTTTTCTTTCACTTAGATTTTCCATTATACTAAATCCAATGGAAAAAAAATAAACTTTTTACCTTCGTGGAGACACGATCCTTTTGAGATAATCCTATGAAGGTTTTGAAGCAATAGATGACATTGTTTAACAGCATATTCCTTTTCTTTAGGTGGCCAACCTCCTGCGTTTGTTCCAAATACCTCAGATCAGCTACGCATCCACTAGTGCAAAGCTCAGTGACAAAACCCGCTATGACTATTTCGCCCGGACTGTACCCCCAGACTTCTACCAGGCCAAGGCCATGGCTGAGATCCTGCATTACTTCAACTGGACTTATGTGTCAACAGTAGCATCAGAAGGCGACTATGGTGAGACTGGCATTGATGCCTTCCAGCAGGAGGCCCGCAGTCGCCAGATCTGCATCGCAACATCAGCTAAAGTGAGCCGTTCCATGAATCGCCAGGGCTATGAGAACGTGATCCGCTCTCTGCAGCAAAAGTCCAATGCCAAGGTGGTTATCCTGTTCACTCGCAGCGAGGACGCCCGTGAGCTGCTGGTTGCCGCAGCTCGAATGAATGTCAGCTTCACCTGGGTGGCCAGTGATGGATGGGGGGCGCAGGAGAGTGTGGCGAGGGGTAGTGAAAGTGCAGCCAATGGGGCCTTTACCATTGAGTTGGCCTCCTACCGAATCAGAGAGTTTGAAGATTACTTTACCAAGCTGAACCCATACACAAACACAAGGAACCCATGGTTTAGGGAGTTCTGGGAACACCGCTTTAACTGCAACCTTCAAGAGCCCGGCTGCAGTGAACACAATTTACGAGACGGGACTTTTGAGCAGGAGTCCAAGATCATGTTTGTGGTGAACGCTGTCTATGCCATGGCCTATGCTCTGCACAACATGATGCAAGCAGTATGCTCCAACACATCCAAGGTCTGTGATGCCATGAAACCAGGCAATGGCAAAAGATTCTACAAGGAGTTCATTTTGAAGACCAAGTTTGAAGGTGGGCAAATATATTAGTGGGAACTCGTTAGAAAGATTTGCAGTCTACCAAGGTGGAAGTGAAAACTTGTGCTAAAGGTTATAAATAAACTGGATTTAAAAAGATTTGTTTCATTGTGACAATTGCAATGTAAAGGAAATACTGTATAAGGTTGCATGACACAGGATTAGCGCTTCAAATGGCTTTCTTATTGACACTGAATAAAAGCATTGTGATAATGTAATTAGAAAAATAAGCCAGAAATTACCAGGAAGGAATGGGAGGGGGATGTACCATGTGGAACAGACTATTCTGAGGATACATGAGAACAATGACTGTTTTACTGACAGCTTACATAACACACATCATTACACAAAAACTCAAACTCTATAGCAACAGATACAATACCTGTACTGAGATGTGCTTAACAAAATCAGATAGAAACTCAATCTGAGATTTTAACCAGTACTGCATTCATTCAATGTGCTTTAAACATATAACAAACTTTAAACATGGTGAAAAAGATATATTTGCGATGCAAATGGAAAAGTTTACAAAGGCGACCAAAAAGGCACACAGAAAAGTGCACACACAGACACTGATATAGCAGTGTGTGTGTGTGTGTGTGTGTGTGTGTGTGTGTGTGTGTGTGTGTGTGTGTGTGTGTGTGTGTGTGTGTGTGTGTGTTTAGTGGTAGAGAGTCTCAGCAGTCATCCAATCATTGAATTAAAAGTTAAAGTGTGCGCAGATATTAGGTGCACATATATACCGACGAGTGTTTGAATGGATGGTTTATCAAAGAATGTGTTGTTAAGAACTTTCCTGAACTTAAAATGAGCTTTATAAATACCCAGAGGGTTAGAAGTTGAAATAAAAGAAACCCCAAAATGATTTAATTTGTTTTTTCCACATTCTTTCTATCCATAAAGAGCTCAGGTCAGCGATGTTCAGAGACAGTGGTGCAGTCCAAGCAATTTGCAAGTATAGTATAACCACTAAAAAAGCTTAAGAATTTCAGTATACCCACTTAAAAGTGCCCAATGATACATGGCATATCATTAGGCGTGTGTCATTGATACATTAAAAAACAGTTAAATGCTGCAGTAACAATCTACTGTATTGGTATGCAGCGCTTGTTTATTGCATTCGCTTATCCAGATAATTATTGTATAATTCTGTACTTACTACTTAATACAGTACTTGAACATGTTTTGCTTTGATACTGTTTTATGAACTCTATAACGTGCTTTTAATACAAAGTCAACTGTTGTACAAAGTTTATTGTTTATTTACTCAAATATAAGCATGAGAGAAGTTTGGAAATGTTCAATATGCTTAAAAAAAAACTTAAATCGACAATTACATTGTACTAACGGGTGTACTTTGGTTTCTAAGCACAGTATACCTGTACGGACCGACCACGGTAGTTGGACGTTGGACATTCGCGCTCCGTGGCTTCAGCGGTGTCCAACGTCCAATGTAAAACTAACTTTACCGCAGTATACCCATTACAAAAATGTAGACTACACCACTGCACTGGACTGAAAGCACTCCCACTAGACTTAGAACTTTTTTCTTGACAAACCCAGAAGGCACAAATCTCATAACCTAAGAAATTCAAACAGGCTTTGGTCAGTGATCTGATTTTATTTAAAGTACAGGTATCTGTTTTAAGGTGGACAGCTTACACTAACCAACATTTAAACAATTTAAATGTAAATGCACCAGAGTCAGTCAAAAGGGTCATCGAGTAAAAACAACTCAACTAAAATATTAAATGTAATAAAGCCTAAAATTAGAAACCACTCATACAATACCAAATGTACCCAATGTTAATAGCTAATGCTGGTTTTGTTTTGAATAAGTGAGGAGATGAGGACTGCCTGACAAACTGTCACATATGATCCAATCAGTGATGGAGGGCTCAAATCCCTGTATGTTCATAAGACTATAAAGAGGATTTTGATGAGGATGTTGAGCTGAGAAACTAAATTATGAATAACCTGTTGCATGCTCAATAATCCAGGTAGAAAAATTAAAAAAAAGCTAATAATCAGCTGAAGTGATCTCCTGTTTAACTGACTGAATAAATTGTTACAGTGACTGAACCTGCTTGAAAATGATGTGTGAGCCAGTGTTTGAGTTGAAGTATTAAAAAAAAGCAACAACATCCATTTATGATTTGAGTGCTTTATGAGTGAGTTTGGATCCAAAAAAAAAAACTTTCAAGCCTTGTAAAATTCATTGTCAGCAGAGTGAATTATAATAAAAATTATCATGACACTTTTATCTTTACATTTAGTCCTATAGTTGTAGATATCTTATGATATCATATACGACATAATCTGATGACTCGTTTACCAGAAATATTACTATTCTTTATTTTTCATACCTTTGAATGCAGAAATAACATTTAAAAACAACTGTATTTTTGTTTCCCACCAGCTCCTTTCAGACCTGCCGACACAGAGAGCATGGTGCGTTTTGACGCTGTAGGTGACAGCATCAGCCGCTACAACATCTTTCATTACCACAAAGAAGAGGGCAAGTTTACCTACAAGAAGGTTGGCTACTGGGACCAGATCTTGACCCTGAACACCTCTCTGGTACCCTGGCGTGGCCTCGTCCCTCCGACCTCTCAGTGTAGCGACCCCTGCAGGAAGAACGAGATAAAGAGCATGCAGCCTGGAGATGTGTGCTGCTGGATCTGTATTCCATGTCAGCCCTACCAGTATCTGCAGGATGAGTTCACCTGTGCCGACTGCAGCTTTGGTCAGTGGCCACTGGGCAACCTGACTGGCTGTTACGATCTACCTGAAGAATACATCCGCTGGGAGGACGCCTGGGCTATTGGGCCTGTTTCCATCTCTATTCTTGGCATCCTGTGTACCCTGACCATAGTGGGTGTGTTCCTGAAGCACAACGAAACACCTGTGGTCAAAGCAAGCGGGCGCGAGCTCTCCTACATCCTCTTGATGGGAGTGCTGATGTGCTACAGCATCACTTTCATCTACATTGCCAAACCTTCCACCACCGTTTGCACGCTCCGCAGGCTGGGCCTGGGCACCTCGTTTGCTGTGTGCTACTCTGCGCTGCTCACCAAGACCAACCGCATCGCTCGGATCTTCAACGGGGTAAAGGATGGCGCGCAGCGGCCACGCTTCATCAGCCCGGCCTCCCAGTTAGCAATATGCGGCGCTCTCATCTCCTGCCAACTACTGGTGGCTGTCATTTGGCTGCTGGTGGAAGTACCAGGGGTTCGGAAGGAGGTGAGCCCAGAGAGGAGGAACGTGGTTACCCTCAAGTGCAACAGCAGGGACACCAGTATGCTTGTCTCGCTCACCTACAACTGCGTCCTCATCATCCTCTGCACGGTCTACGCTTTCAAGACCAGAAAGTGTCCCGAAAACTTCAACGAGGCCAAGTTCATTGGTTTTACGATGTACACCACCTGCATCATCTGGCTCGCCTTTCAGCCCATTTTCTACGTCACAGCCAGTGACTACAGGGTAACTCTATGTGTGGTTGTCTTACAATAATCGCAGCTGAGTATTTGCCATTTGTGGTTTGTTTTGTTATTGAGCTTCTGAAGTTCCGATTTGTGAGATAATCTCAAAGAAAAGCCCGTCGTGTTCTCTCTTCCTTAAGAAGACGGTTTCACTTGCGTATTCCATTTGATCTCCATCATCCAAGACTTAGGAAAGGATTTCCTCTGATGTGGGTTGAAGGATCTTTCATGACAAGAGCAAAAACTCTGGAGAAGAAAAAAAAAAAATCTAACATACATATCCTGACAGGAAAAGAACACGGTTGCCAAACTAATAAATATATAAACGCTTAGCTGCACAACTCAGGTGCAAAGAGATCCCTTCAACACATGGTTCAAACACAACAGATTCCTATAAGCAAGGACGGCGAGTGCGCTGTGATTTCTGGCACCGCCTTTTGGACGGACTGCAGAAAATGCTAAATTTAACTTGCATCACACAAACGGCAAAGCGTAAATGAGCTGAATTTGCATTTTGAAACTGTAGGCATTGTAATATCACAGCCGAACACTCATTAGAATATTTCAAGCTCCAGGTCCTAATGGGCTCGCTTCCCTGTGCAGTTTGTGTGAAGTAATGAAAGAAAACCTTAAGCATGAAGCTGACAGAGCATGTGAGCTGAGTGCTGCTGCCCAAGGTGTGCATCAGGGTCTTTGTTGTGCAAACAGGAAGGAGGAGGGGCTTCTAGATCACACAGGCTTTCTATCATGATAAAGTATCGCAGCCTTTTCATCTGAACTATAATTGTATCATGAACCATTGTGAACTTAAAACCACCCCCTCAAAGTCAGTGGGATTTACACAAAAAAAAAAAAAAACACCTGGACATGGTAAAATATGAGTTTCCATGCTGCACGCAGCACAGCTTAATTAAAGAGAACGAGAGGGATGACAGCGCAACAGAGACCTTAAAGCTTTGGTTCTGTTTGACAACAATAATAAACTATGAATAATAAAACTCAGTTACTGGGTTTCAGTACAATCAGGGTTTAGCTTTGTTGCTCAGTGAATCATGATGAATTCAAAATTTAATGAATAGATAATAAGAACACACGTTTTAGTAAAATGTGGAACCCTTTTCATCCGGTTCAATTCAGTTTATGTATATAGTGCCAAGTTACAACAGAAGTCATCTCAGGGCACTGAACAGAAACATTTGTGTATAAAAATAATAAATTAACATTATTTATCTGAGGAGCAGGCTGCTTTGAGTTGAACTTCATCAAGCATGAAGGCGACAGTGGGAAGGAAAAGCTCCCTCATGAGGAAGTAACCTTCAGCAGAATGAGGCTCAGGCGGTCATCTGCTTCGACCGGCTGGGTTTGGTAGGAACAGATACACAATGGCAGGTCAAGAATCACATGTTATTATAAAAATAATATCAAATAAAAACTATTCAATTTTAGCAAGTCATTTTATGAAATGAGGTCAGTTTGACAAGCCAACCCCAACTATAGGATTTATCAAAAATGAAAGTCTTGAAACTGGACAATGAGTCAGCCTCATGGACAGAAACTGGAGGTTGGTTCCACAAGAGAGGAGCCTGATAACTTAAAGATCTTCCTCCCATTCTGCTTTTGGAAATTCTAGGAACCACAAGTAAACCTGCAGTCTGAGACTGAAGTGCTTGGTTAGGAAAATATGGAACAATAAGATTTCTAATATAAGATGGAGCTAGGTTGTTGAGGGCTTTGTAGGTTAGAAGTAGGATTTTGAATTTAATTCTGGATTTGACAGGGAGCCAATGGAGAGAAGCTAAAACTGGAGAAATATGATCTCTCCTACTAACTCCAGTTAAGACTCTGGCAACAACATTTTGGATCAACTGAAGAAGTTTTATTTGCCTGTGAAAAAGCAGTTAAAAAAAAGGTTTCACACAGAAATGGATTGAGTCTTACAGGTACTATCCATTTACGTGTATTTTGAAACTAAAATGTCTACTAGGAATATATCATCTTGGCTAAAAGAGATTAGAACAAAGTCTTCTTGGTGGCGCTCACATCTTGTTTTTTATTTTTATTTTAGTTAAAACGAGACAATGTCACACACTTCTGCTGTGCTTTTGTTGTGCAGTTTGTGTAGGGAAGATTTTTACTTCAAACTGTGGGTCTGTAAATAGAAGTTCCTGGACTGCAGGGGTACCCGGTGGGGTGGAAGGAGATTGAGCTCAGGAAGATGACCCCAACAGTCAGCTCACATTAGCAGCTGAAATATGGCTAACAAGGTGGTGACTTTCTGGGACAGCCAGCTGTTATTATCCCATATTCTTTCGTTTCACCCTCATATTCATGCACATACAAATTCACAATTAGAATTTGCTAGCATGCATAATATAAAACCTTGGACACATTCATTATTGGAAAAGTAAATGTGGTTAATAATGCAAGAATACTGACTATTTAAGGTCCAAAAGGGCCTTTTGTTTATAACGTATCAGCAGAATATTTAACTTGCAAAGTAAATTAAAACAATTCTTAATGATCAATCATCAAAATTGCACTTTAAGGTTGGTAATGGACATCTTTTTTTCAGTTAGATGAATTTTACACAAAGGCAATGTATGTTTGGCTCAGGCCCTGTTGTAATATGCAATTGAACTGATTATTGAAATTATTTGTGGAAAACTGCTGAAGAGTTGAGGGTGAAATCTACTGATCGAATTCAAAGTTTGGGAGTAACCAGAGTAGGATATAAATAATATTAGCAAATTAATTAATTTGATTAAAGGGGTCAGGTGGCATTTGAATAACCTTAGCAGTCTTTTTATTGAAGAAAGGATTCTAAATTGTGCATATGTTGAATAATTACACAGCTTTTAATTTTTTTTTAGGTTCAGACCACCACCATGTGCATCTCCGTCAGTCTGAGTGGTTCTGTGGTTCTCGGCTGCCTGTTCGCCCCCAAAATCCACATCATCCTGTTCCAACCCCAGAAAAACGTGGCCTCACTGAGAGTCACAGCGAGCCGCTTCAGCGCCACAGTATCCACTTCGGCCTCCGCTCCCAGCTCCAGCCTCTCTAAAGGTGCTCACATAAATTCCCACATTCTTTTTTTTTTCTTTTGAGTTAAATTACACTAGTTATGTATTTTATTCCCACTAGTTTAAGGAATTCTTTTTCGCAGTCACCCGTGTTATAATTTTTATTTTGGAAGAATTATTCTGGTTCTTTTCCAGACAGTTTTAAACCTGCATTTGCTACAAAAGAAACTTAATTAGAATCTCTTGGCTTTAAGGAACTCAAGACCCATCACCTAGATGTCCCTTCTATCTTAGGCTCGGAGGAAAATTGCTACACAATTGCTATAATTTAGGAACGACAACAGTGTTTTTAACAGTTTCCACTTTGGTCTAAGAGCATGTCGTATACAGAAACCATGCTTGTTAAAGTGACTCATAACCATCTATTGAGCGCTGAACTGACAGTTTAATTTTAGTTCTTTCAAACCTAAGTGCCTCATTCAGTGCTGTGAATTACAAGGTTAGTAATCGGTTAGTGCGAAGGACTTGGCTCCTAATTTATTGCATTCATACTTCTTAAATAGAAATTTTGTCAACAGTATTATAAAAAGTATATAAATCTTCAACGGCTTGTTCAATTTGTGGTGTACCTCAAGGATGAGACCTTGCCCCCTTTGATTTTCCAGCTGTCATGCTTTCTTTGAACCAGCATTTTCCCATCAGTAGTATATTGTACCATTTCAATGGAGATGACACTCGACTGTACATGTTTCAAACACCCACAGCAGCTTTGCTTGCTGGCTCATAATTTTCAGTGATAATATGTCTGAGGGTTTTATGTTTGTTTCTTTCAGTCCCATTGATTCATTGATTTACATTGATTTCTTGACTACATTTAGTCATTTTTGGCAGTCAATTTAATGAAATCCCCCAGGCTGCTAAGAATCTAGGACTAACAATCAATTTCAATCAATTTTAGGTTACTTTTCGTACATTTATCAACATTAGCCATGTTCACCATATTGTACTTTACACAGGTTTACAGATGAAGTGCAAAGTCTGTGATTAAAAAAATCAAACTACAAATAAAAAAGGTGGTAGTGCATAAAAAATGTTTTTGCTGAAGGGATACAATTTAATGCTATACAGTATTGAAAAAAAAAAGTCAAAATTTGACTGTGCAGAAAAAAAAACCTTGTATTAACATAAAGATATGAAAAATATAAAAGATTCAAAAATGATGCGTTCTCAGCATGAAGTCATTTAAGAGTGGAAGTGTAACTCTGTCCTGTGGTCTGATAAATCTGCATTCAAATATATTTTTGAAAACCATGGATACCACATTTTCCGGACTAAAAAGATGAGGAACTGCATCTGTGATGATACGGGGAGCATTACCGCGCATAAACACATCTGTGAAGACACAGTTAATACTGAACCAAATTTATTCTGCCATTTTGGCAGCTCCTTAAAAAAAGCCACTTTTATGACAAGTCTGTACCAGACCGCATAACAGTGAAGTTCTGGAACATATAATCACCAATTTCTTTTTCTAGGATTTCATTATAAAAGCATAACACTTTTATGCTAAACAAAAAGGAAAGAAAAGAGTGGGGAAGCTTAATTTAGCATAAAAATATCCATAATGAAAAAGTCTATATCAGCATCTAAACCTCATTATGAGGCATCTAATTTGTGTAATGTGTAGACGAACAGTAATGGGTTTTCAGACTGTAAACTGAGATTTAAACAAGTCAGCGCTGCCAGCCAACCAACCAGCCAGTCAAGAAATTGCCCAGCATATTACAAAAGAGAAAAAATATTGTTTTAATTAGTGAACTTTACAGGGTTAGGTGGATTTGTTAAATCTGTCCCAGAGTTCCCATTCAAAGCAAATTTCCAGACTGGATTTCACAACCAGAGCAACTATTTCCAACCAGTATAGCAAATATTTGGTATTTGCTCACGGTTTCAAAGAAAAAATAATAATAATAAAATAAAAGAAATAATGTTATTTACTGTATGTGAAGATACAAGAAAGCCAGCTTTAACTACAGAATATATATTCATATATGTACAGTATATACTGTATACAGTATATACAGTATATATATATATA
>JARVGV010001459.1:17874488-17889041 GCA_031762435.1 Hypsolebias longignatus | reverse complement strand
GGTGTATGAATGTCTGTATGAATGGGTGGATGGCTGGTACTGTGAAGCGCTTTGGGGCCCCTCATGGGGGCTAGAAATCACTATACTGTATAAGTAAGCTCCATTTACCATTTACTTGTGGACTGCAAACATGGTGCTAAATCATTTAAAATAATTTATTTTAAATAAACAACCTGGGGCTCATCCATCCATCAGCCAATTGTGTCATGTCCAACCTTACTTTGAAAAACCGTGATATAGCGAATCCACAATAAACGAACTGCAAAGTAGTGACGGACTACTGTAGTTTGATATTTTGTGAAATATTCTTGTTTGAAAGGGAGAAAGTGTTACTATTTCAATGTCTGAAACTTATACACTGCCTGGCCTAAAAAAAAAAAAGTTGCCACCAAAAAATGAAAAATAAAAAAGGGCACACTAACATTTTGTTGGACCGCCTTTAGCTTTGATTACAACACACATTCACTGTGGCATTGTTTGGATAAGCTTCTGCAATGTCACAAGATCCATTTCCATCCAGTGTTTAATTAATTTTTTTTACCAAGATCTTGCTTTGATGACTAGGCACTAGGCATGATGGGTGCATCACTTCACCTGCTTCTCTTCTTACCCTGAGTGCTACTGTTGTTTTTCTTCAATTTGATTTCATCAAACGTTTAACTGATCGTCAATCACCATCATTCAGGATTTTTTTCTGGCCACATTTCTTCCTTGAAGACGATGGGTCCCCACTATCCTTCCAGTTTTTAATAATGCACTGGACAGTTCTTAACCCAGTTTTCATAGTTTCTACAATCTCCTTAGCTGTTTTCTCTGCTTGATGCCAAAGATTTGACCCTTTTCAAACAGATCTTCTCCACGACCACGCCATGTGTCTTTCAACATGCTTGTTTAAGAAGCAACTCATTGCACCAGTTGGGGTTAAATAACTTGTTGCCAGCTGAAAGATAATCACCCATGCAGTAATTATCCAATAGGAGGCTCGTACACAGTTAAATCCAGGTGGCTACTTTTTTTTTTTTTTGGCCAGTGAGTGTATGTGCATTTATTTCTAGAGGTTGGTTAGCTTAAAATAACTTAAAACAAACGGTACACCGATGTCTCCCATCCCTGAAGTATTTGAATAGTGAATAGTCAAATTTGGAGATGAGTGTTTTTTTTTGGAATGGATTTTGACGTGGCAACCCAATTTTCAGTGACCTTTCTTACACCTTCATGTAGCCGCAAACCAAAATGGAAATTGCTACCTCACTTATTTTTCAAGTTATGATGCTCACAACGTACACAGACGGGACAAGGGTATTTCCAATTCACCCTCTTCGCTCCGTGATGTGGGGTTGGGGTGGGGGTGCAATAAGCTCCCTTATGTCTTGGAATAAAATAAGTCAGACACTTTAACAATTAAAAACTAACCAATTAATCATTTGAGGATAATAAATCAAGGTATCACACAGCCGCACGAGGTAACATCATTTTATGTTGAGATGACAGAGTTTGGTTAAACTGGAAAACTAAAATTAAGCACAAACACGTGCAACACTGCGAGATGACACACAGAGTATGTGTTGTGACTCTCAGCTACTACCACATCAAGTTAGCTCTAAACCTGTAAAACTGACTGAGTTATGGTCATTTTAGTGTTTGCTACTGTGGCACACCTTGAATTTATCATGTTTGTGCATTTCTTTGGTATCAAAAGCCCAACATAGACTAAGATGCAACTAGAACTCACAAAACTACAGCATATATTTTCTAATAACTTGTGGCCCTTTGAGAATAACCTAGTCTGAGCCTCTCTTGGATGAACGACACAAGTCTGCTCTATAAACCTTAAGTGAGCTTGTTTTATTTAACAAACTGCTTCTGACACAGTGCACAGTTGGGATTTCTGTGCACAAAACCTCTTACCTCTTCGTTTTCTATTTTCAGCGTGGCGAGGCGAGACTGCAGCTGGTGGTGACGCATCAAGAGCTCTGTCTGGATTGGCTGTTGTGCGCTTACCTGGCACACCTGAGACAAGGCGAAGCAAGGAATCGTCAATTATTTCCACAGAGGGCAGACAGAATAATGAGGAAAACCCCAGCGACTGCATCCCCATTAAAGAAGCCCACCTCATCTCCCATGTGTTGCTGATAGTCAAAGCGTGCTGGAGGACAAAAGATCTGGCTGTGCATGTCCATAAACTTCAACTTGTCTCCTCTAATGTCCATGGAATCTACGGCTCCCTCCAGTACATCCAGACCTTCATGGCGAGACGTTTCCAGGCTGTATTCTGCAGACAGATAGGTCCTCATGGTGCGTGCCAGGCTTGCGTGGTATCCTAAATCACAACACTGAGAGCAAACAGAACATGATGAATGTTCGCACTATTGTAAGATGTTCTTCTAAAACCAGAAAATAATGATGCATTGTGACAAAATGTTACCAACTCTTAGCCAATATTAGTGTGATTTGCCTCTCCTTGGATTTAACTCACATCGATCATGTCTGAGACATCGTGGATGTAGTATTTGGCCACTAGAGCGTTGGTCGCTGCCAGATTGAGAAGATAGTCGTTCCGGGCTTTTGTGCACTTTAGCTTGTTTTCAAAGTACTTGGCTTGTCTCTGGGAAGAAAGATGTCCCATCAAGAATGTTAAAGGTCATTCTAATGTACTCAAAGAAGCATTACCACGTTACATTGATTTTTATCTTACAAAGTATATAATCCATCAGAGTGCTGGACACAGTGTAGAGACGTAGCTCTTCTAACAAGATTTATAAACAAATTTCTGAAAACTGATACATAAGAGTTAGATTTCAAATCCATTTATGGATTCTTTTGTCTTTAATGTACAGCACATACAGCCTGACTATACGAAAGAAAGTCAGCTGACCTTTTCCTTCATTTTTTCCATTTTCTTTACAGAGCTGCGGCGCTGCGGACGCTCATCGTGACCGTAACGCAGCAGGCCAACGCCGATGTCATTACTCTTCCCAATGTGCTTCTCTTCCTGTTTCTCTGCCTCCTTCAGCTTGCTCTCGGCACTGAGACTCTCACTGTGGTACATATGGTACGTCTTCATTACCTTTGAAAACGTACAGGAAACATGGGATTAGAAAGATACTTTTTTTTTAATCTCAAAGGGAAATTCGAGGCATCCAGTAACCATGTTCTAATTATCCAGAAAAAATAAGAGAGATGTGTATTGGGCAGCTATGTGAATGCCTGGGTGTGACAAGGCTAAATGTTTTGGTGGCATGAAACTCGTCAGCACATTAAAAAAAAAAAAATAAATAAATAAAAAAAATAAAAAAAAATAAAAAAAAAAAATTTCATAGATTAGCTGCAGCATTGTATAAGCTGCGGTGTTCAAAGAGTGTGACAAAAGTAGCGGCTTATAGTCCGAAAATTACGGTAAATAGCAAATATTTGATATATTAAGACTTAATTTGCAGATGTTTCAACTACTTTTAATTCTAGTGAAATGAACATTGAACAATGACATATCTGTACTTGGAATGAGACAGGAGCAGATTTAGAACTGTGGTTTGTTGTTTCGTTATAGTTTTCCCACAAAAGCCTAGTTGCACCAAAGCTTGATGTTTGAAGAACTTTAAAGTATTTAAATTATAATTTATTTGCATTTTTTAGGGTGCATCCATCCTGTTTAAAGGGGTCATGAATCTTAATGATAATGTCTATAATGCGTTATGCAGATTTTTTTTTTTTTTTTTTTAACTACAGTCTAAGAGCCAATCCTTAAATGTGTTCAATTCAACTGGAACAAGTATGTTCCTGTATTACCCATGTGTCACTCATCTTATAGCCACATCATAATGACATGATGAAGTTCATTAAGTTATGTTGTGGCCACAATTCTTGTATATATTTGCTCATCTTGTACTACAGCATACACACTATTCATAGATGTGTGTTTATTAATAAACACTTTCAAACAAAGCGGCAAACCTTTGTTCAGTGCATCTAAATTTGTAGTACAACCTTAGCAGAACAAAAAAAATAAAATAGGAAAATAAAACCATGCTAGAGACATAAAGCAATAATATGATGTTAATTTACTTAAGTTTACTGGAATTTTTTTGCGTTGCCATGAATACAAATACATGCAACTGCTCAAACAGTGACTAACAGAGCAATCAAACAACATCTGCTTCTCCATCACTGCGTCTCAAGTTCTGGTTTCCTAGCAACCTGGACCGAAACGGACGAGCAAAGGATGGCGAGATCGATCAACAGGGGAAGGAGGTAACGTAGTGACAGTGAGCAACCGTCTGCCGCATATGAAACAAGTAACGAGTCGATTTTTACAAAAAGAGAACCAACACTGATTATTACCCTAAACCAGGAGTCTGGAAACAATCTACTTGTCTTAAAATAGATGAAATCAGCAAGTTACACATTTAGTGATATTACCTCTTTACTCCACCAAAGTTGAAAAGACTCTCACTACACCTTATGGTGTGTGTGAGAGCTGCAGACAGGCTTTTAATAATTCATGAATCAGAAAGAGGAACACAAATCAATATCTGTACAGCAGTAATGTTACTTTGTGCTGTATTAAGTTTACATGTGAGAATCTTTCTCATGTGGTTTGCATTGTGACACTTTGTCCTCTTCAGATATATGCAAGATTCTTAGGGGCAGTGATTTCTTAAATAAATAATTATTATTTCACAGTTGATTTTTAACAAGACCAAGTGAAATTGTAGTGTACTTATTCAAAGTTTAACGCATATTCCTTATATTTGTCTGCAAACAACCTGATCATTTCAGACGTTACATTCTGATTGTCTTGTTCCAGTCAAATCAGATTTTAAAATAAATGTCTAGCTTTGGTGCGATGATATTGTGAGGTCATATTACAGGCCCATGATGAATGAGCTTAAACTAAAAAAAGGTTTTCGATTACATTTGATTGATCACTTGAAATCATTTATTAAATTACATCCAATTCGATATAATCCAATTAGCAAGTAACCAAAGGTAAAAAAAAAATGGTCCACTCCATTAGGATAATAAAACAACCATTTAAATCAGGAATTTAAAGACACAATTTAGGTCAAACAGATTTTTCTGCTACTGTTAAGCTTGTTTAGATTTTCACTGCTTGTTAAATTGATTAAAACAGTATAAACTTGCTGCTGAACCATAATGGCAAGGATTTAAAAAGACACAGCAATGGCCGACCACAGCACAGAGAATTTACACCACTACAAAAATTCAAACAAAGCCAAAAGGTCCAACATTTTGCATTACGGTAATTTCTAACAATATCAGATCTTTGAAAGAACATGGAATTATATTTATATATTCTGTAGGAATACTAGTCTAATGGTATACAGTATTATTATGCCAGTGGTCATTATTCTCTAGACTGGTATAGTTACTGCAAACCAAAGTACTGAGGGGTAGGCATATACCAGCTAACTGAAAATAGAATCAATATTAGTAACATATTTTATGCATTACTAGCCAATAGTCTACAAACATGTTTTACTGATTTTATGGGTAAAACCTATATGCTAAATAATCATGAATTGGTGTATAGATGAGACAACACATTTATTAATGGGAGCTTCCTTCTATGGTGATGGCTTCATACAGCTCAAGGCTACAGAGTCATCAGACCATAACGCTCTGCGTTCACTTTTGAATCTCCTGTACCAATGGCCTATTTGTCACTGCTGGCCAGACCATTTCCTCTAGAGCTTCATGCTGGTCACCTGCAGGATTGTGCTGGTAATGGGACCAATCTGCTAACAGGACCACACTGCAAAATGGACCACACTGCTAACATAACCAAACTGATAAAAGGACTGTGCTGCCAACAGAACCACACTACTAACAGTGCCATGCTGCTAACAAGACTATTGGTACACTGCTAACAGTGTCATGCTGCTAACAGGACCACACTGCCAAGAGAACCACACTGCTAACAGAGTCATGCTGTTAACAGGACCATACTAACAGTGTCATGCTGCTAACAAGACCACACTGCTAACAGTGTCATGCTGCTAACAAGACCACACTGCTAACAGTGTCATGCTGCTAACAGCACCACACTGTCAACAGAACCACACTGCTAACAGTGTCATGCTGCTAACAGGACCACACTGCTAACAATGTCATGTTACTAACAAGACCACACTGCTAACAGTGTCATGCTGCTAACAAGACCACACTGCTAACAATGACATGCTGCTAACAGGACCACACTGCTAACAGTGCCATGCTGCTAACAAGACCACACTGCTAACAGTGCCATGCTGCTAACAAGACCACACTGCTAACAGTGTCATGCTGCTAACAAGACCACACTGCTAACAAGACCACACTGCTAACAGTGTCATGCTGCTAACAAAACCACACTGCTAACAATGACATGCTGCTAACAGGACCACACCGCTAACAGTGTCATGCTGCTAACAAGACCACACTGCTAACAGTGCCATGCTGCTAACAAGACCACACTGCTAACAAGACCATGCTGCTAACAGTGCCATGCTGCTGGCAGGACCATGCTGCTTAACAGTGGTTTTATAACACTATATTTTGTTTTAATTGTTTTTGTTTTTGTGTACCATTGTCTGTACTCTGTGTGTTGTCTGTCTAAAACAAGTCTCTCTTGAAAATGAGTCCTTGGGACTCAGTGAGACTATGGCGCAACTAAATACAAATACATGTAGCAGAGGTTTGGTTAGACTAAGAAAACCTTGACTGTTTTTTTTTTTTTTTTTTTTAACCTTGACCTGCTCTTAAGTAGAAATGACTCCTGGGTCATTTTGACGCAAGATCACCAGAATGGTTAAAGATCAGTTATGTTCTGCTCTGTTTAGAACAATTACATCATGGTGCTTTATTTATTTATTTATTTTTGTAATGACAACATTGGCAGCTCTGCAAAGATGGTGTTCTGCTGACACCAACACATGACCGGGACTTCTCCAGATATTTAAAACACATTAAAATGTAGAGAGAGCTGTTAGCACAAAAGTAAAGGTGCATTCACTAACACGGTTCACTGTGGGGACATCTGCGGCACAGAGCGCCGAGTCTGCTTGAAGCACGCTAGAAGCGAGAACGACCATCTCGTTCAAATCAAGCAGAAACTCGCATCAGAACGAGGAATGGAAATGTGCTTCTTTTCACAACGTCAGCAGAAGGAGAGAATGGCATCGTTATAGGCTGCTCTGTTGATAAGACGTATCTGCTGTGTGCAGAGTCAGGCCAGCTGCTACAGTTTGCAAATTTGAGGAAAAAAGGGCTTTGCTGTAGGAATGACATGCCACAACCAGCCAGTGCACGGCAAAACAAGCAACATGGCACTGACAGAAGGAAAGAATGCTGGGAGTGAAGAACTCACTGTGTAAAGTTCATTGGTGACTTTCACCAACTCTTCATGCATCTGCACCCCGATATCTTTACTCTGTGGGAAATAAATGAAACAGAGGATAATATAAAACATCTTTATCGGATGGATAAAACGACGACCATTCAAACATCTCAAGCCAAATAACTGATTTATTTCTTAGCATGAGGAAACTCCCCGTGCGAGAAAACTTGGAGAGGCATGCGCCAGTTTCATTTTAAATGTGAAGGATGTCAGCAAGTGTTGAAACGCTGTCATTACTCTGCAGCTGAGAGGATCTAATACAATGCCCAAAGAGAACAGACAAAAATAGAACAGTGCAGTCACTGCAGAACGGCTCCCACAGCGGAAAGTCACAGCTTCAGCTCAGTTACAGAGAGTAAGAGCGCATGATGAATCGGACACATCCCACAACAGGGCTTGTAGCCAAAGACGGGATGGGGTGGAGGGGGGGTGTACTGCTGCCAGCGCCAGTGGAGTGTGACTCTGGAAATCCTGTTAAGTGGATACTGAGCGGCGCTTCGCCCAATATATCCTGTTTTGTTGTCACCTCTCAGAGAACACTTGTCAGAACAGCAACCTTGCGTTCTCACACGTGGCAGGAGTAAAAGCTCAGCACATTCACTTCGCTTAAAATTCATCTTTAACGCGTGCCAGAGGTGAATCATGGCCTTCGCCACATGTGTAGCTCATTAACGGCAAGACTGCACTGCAGCTGAACCAGGATGCTGCAGCATAGCAGGATTATTGTCTGTACTGTCATTTCAGCAAACTGGACCGGGTGTTTTTAGGCAGGCAGTCATCAGTAATTTCCCTTGGCTGATCACAAACCAGACAACTTTTCCTTTCAATAATTTTATCTATTTCCAAACGGGTGGGACATTTTTTTATTTATTTTTTTTAATTCTAGCTTTGACTGCTTGAAGTTGAAGTGAAAAGGTTATGAAAATATTAATATCTCAACAAAGGTAGCTCATTCAACCACCTCAGTTTGGAGAAATAAGTGTTAATTCCGAGCAGACTGACAAGCTAACCGCTCGTCGGTGAAGGATTAGACATCTTGAAACAACTCTGGTCTAAAACACTCTTATTGATGACATGACACAGCTGTCAGTTTTGTCATACACAAGTATTTCACAGGATTCAGTGCTTATTGCTGTTATTATTTTTAGTAAGCATAGCAGCAGCTAGCTTAGCGCGTCAAGCAAAGCCTGAGATACATCCAGCACAAAAAACAAACAAACAAAAAAAAAAATCACAAGTTTTCTGCCAAAATAGTTGTAAAATGTGAAAATGTTCACAATTTAATAGTTTTAAAACTACATTTGTATGAACAGCTAAAAAAAATGAAATAGTCATTTTAAAATGTCAGCAATTCATTTTAGCCATTAGCTCAAACAATCCAGTGAGATTCAACAAAGTTAAGTCAGGTCCTCTGGAAGGACTTCATCAGTCCAAGGAGCCACAACATACTCAGTCCCATAAGTGGCTTAACATAGTGAGCCCAACCCACTTTTGATATTTTAAAACACTTCGGCTATGGCTGCCTCAGAGGAGTCGATGGTGGAGAGGGCGGTCTCCAGAAACTATCTTATCACCATTAAACTGGTTGACCCAGTATGTGATTAAGCCACTTATGGCTTATTTTTTGTTGTGGCTCCTCAGACTGATGAAGTCCTTTGGATGAAGGACAAAACGTTTCAACAAAAAGAAACCATGCAGAGGACCTGACTTAACGTACTTGCCGCCATAAATGTTGTGCCGCCATATAAGTTGTATCTATTATGCGTCACCACTGACGCGTCACGTTTGTTACATGTCACCGCTGACAATCTGGAAATGTGGGCTGGTGTTGTGCCAAAAATCGATTGGCTGTCAAATGGTGGCCGCAGGAGCGTGCACGGGAGGACTTTAACAAGATTAACACTTAAAAACTATTATTTGTTTGCTCGAAATTATAGCAAAGGTGTGTCTCAGTTGAACTTTTCCTTAATAAACGCACTTTGACGGTAAAATCAGCTGCATTTCAAAAGACAAGCGGCTGCTGGAACACACAGAGATGACTCGCTGTGCATTTCTTTGAAATTTAACACCTAAAAACAATTATTTGGTTGCTGACATTACAGTACAGGTGTGTCTCAGTTGAACTTTTCCTTAATAAATGCACTTTAGTGGTGAAATCAGCTGCATTTCGCCTGGGCGGTGCGGTGAAACGCAGCTGATTTGACGTTTGCTCCAGGAGTTCCGGAGCGAGACGAAGGTCTCATTAATTGCCACTTTTACCTATTAATGAGACACTTGGCTTGCCATTTTAGTCGAGAGCCCTCTAGTGGCTGAAAATGGTAGCGTTCAATATTTTCCATGTCAATGAATGAAATTGTCAGATCTCAGACAAAAACTGTGTTTTAAATATGAGCAAAAAAAACATAAATGCGTCGCTTCGCTGTATAAGTCACAGGCATGCTAATTTATGCAAAAAACTGATTTATACAGCGAAAATTACAGTTGGATTTTTTTTTACCTGGATTATTAAGCATGAACTTTGATGAAATCCAGTGAGAATTAAACTCCATTTCTCCAAACTGAGGTCATTCATTAATCTACAGCAGGTTAAAACAAAACTTGTTCATCTTTCCATACTTAAAAAAAAAAGACAATGGCAATAAAGTTTATTATTCTTATTACGCATCACTGTTAATGTGCTGATTTAAGCAGCCGGCTCGTGTGAATGTGTTCGTCACTAACAGTCACCGCAGCGTGCTCTCATCCATTTTATTCACATTCTGACCTTTTTGAAAAGTCTGATGACATCCTCGCCTACGTGCGCCAACCGGACAATGACGTTGTTGTTGTAGATGTCGCTGAGAGTGGCGTGGTCTCTGCTCTCCCGTCGGGTCTGGTCCAACACCAGATACCAGCAGTTCACAGTGGAAACGAGGTTTTGGTCTTTTCTGAAGTCGTAAGGGGAGAGGCTTTGTTAGCAGTTAAAACGTGTCGAATCCTGAAGAATTACTGTGGTGTCTGACAACACCTAAATCTACCTCGAGCTACAGAAAGTCCTGCTCAGTGACTGACTGAGCTCAGATCAAAGTGTTTAAACTTGCAGATACCATGTTGAAACATGAGGAAAAACAAAGAGCTTCTTTCTGCACACAGATTTTATTCCATCATTTGATCCCCGCTGAGGGTCGTTACATATTAAGAGATCAGGAGGTCAGTGGACAGGAGTAGAGAGAAAACGAGGCAGCTCCACGCACGCTCACGCACACGCATGCACACTACACTGGCTGCCTCTTTGCTCATGGGAGCATGTGAGTTCCATTATCCTCACACCAAAGCATTTGTTTCTCTCCTTCTTTGTCTTTTATTCTACCAGGAGAGAATCAAACATTTACCTAAACATGAACATTTATAACTTAAAATCACAAAAATCAACCTATTGTTGGATTATCCTGTAATGATGGGAGAGGAGAAAAGAATTAAGTTAGAATGAACAACTTTGACACTTCATGGCTTGGCTTTGCTGAAAGCAATAAAAAGCATCTATTCAGATGTTTAAGGTATTTTAAAAATATATTTTATTTTGATCTGCAGAACCTTTTTTTTTTTTTTTCAAATTAAGCAAGATATAAAATGTAAATGTAATAACTAATATCCAAGTAGCTGTCCAGTGAGTAGTTTGTCCGTCATTAGGTTTTGTTTTGCATGATATTAATTAATATGAACAAAAATTAGACTCCCGCTGTCTGTCAAAAAACAAAATTGATCCACTTCTCTAGTTTAATTATTCAACAGTACAAGAATAAAACTGGATCCAAGGTTTTACTTTTCTAAATTTTAATTACAAACTCCACCGCGTTGAGAGTTGCTCCTAATGAAGTGATTTCAGGGTTACTGACCTTAAAAAAAGGTTCAAATTGACATTTTCTTGGTAGAGAACAGTCGAGTCTGGACTCACTAAAAGAAGATGGAGGAGGAAGGTCAAGTAACTCGCTCCATTCTTGAAAACTAACAACAACAAAAAAAAAAAAGGATGAAACTAAGAGGTTCCCTTGTTTTTGACCACGTCCTGTTTGTCTCTGACATTTTATAAGGACTTGAGGAAATTGGGTTAGCTTGTGGAACGGAGTTCGAATGGGTCTACGTTCAAGACACGACTGGATTGATTAACGTCTGCATGGTTAACATTCAGGAAGTGATTCCAAGACAGAGGGTTTTTTGGCTGTAGTTGAACTTTTTGTCCTCTTGTGCGCTTAAGATTTTTCAGTTTTGAAGTTATTGTTGACAAGGTTAAAATTCACACAGAGAATTATTTTCTTGTTTTCTGCCAAGAGCTCCGAGGCTGCGCTGTTTTTATTTATTTTTTTTTTTTCAGCCTTAAAGAAATAAATTAAGGTAAACTTGTCTATTTTTCCATCTTTGTGGTGCTCACACTAATCAATACCTGAACTGTAAAAAAAAAAAAAAAAAAAAAAAGGAAGTTGTATTGGGCTCATCCTAGTTCACATATTGTTCTCATTTTTATGCTTGAAAGTCTAAAATCATAAACATTGAAATGTGATAGATTGAAGTCATGCTATTTTTTATTTTTATTTATTTTTTACATTTTTTGGGGAAACTCCAGTTTTCTTTAACAAGTTCCAATGCCAAGTGTCATTTGAATCTGTTCCATAATTTACCATTTCCCTCTGAATTTGTTAAGCTTTCTACAGTTTCTGAATCTGTTCCAGATGTTATTAGAGAACGTTGGAAGTAAATTATTCTGGCGTTTTATTTGCTGTTATGAACTAAATTAAGACCCATACTTTTGTGCTGCTAGACGTAACCCAGCGAGCAGGGCGTTAACATTTCATTTAGCTTTTTAAAATTCAAATCAATCCTCCAACTCAATGAAAGTGATTTCTTCAGGTCCGCCTTTCAAGCAGAGCAGGTGTTTGATCGCATCAGCCGTCTAACCTGTAAATGTTCGGCTGCTCTGGAGTAAGAACGAGACTTTAGTATTCAGGGCACCAACAATGTGATGTGGAACTGTTCAGGAAAAATGACAGAAGGAGGTTTTACACTTGACAGCTTACAAAAAGTGCACTCCTTGTTTCACAGCACAGCTGCAATACTCAAAACTGCTGTTTACTGTCAAACTGGAGCTTTTCAGTCATGTTAAACATGCTAACATTGGTTTTGTTCCCAAATGCGCAGCTGTGCTAATTTTTCCGTGGTGGGAGGTTTTGAAAATATTTCCTGCCAGCCTTTATATTACAACGCAACGTTAAAAAAAAAAAATAATCTGATAAGGAACATTAAAGGTGCAAAGGTTTTGCTGATAAAATGAGGAAATATGAGCGCGTGTGCAGACCCTGCAATGACACTGCAGAAGTGAAGACCACCCAGTGATATTAAAAAGAGAAGTCTCTCCAGTCGCTTTAAGAGTCTGGGTGCAGCTTTTGACACACACTTTTAATGACGACCATTTAATGTGACGAAGAAATCTGGGACAGCGGGGTGTGGGGAGAAGTAATCCAATGCAAGTTCTTGCAGGAGACTCTCTGACTCTCTCTGCTCCATTAATCAATGTCCTAGTGACAGGAGCTCTCAGCCATGATTACGCTTTATGTCCAATTGGCTGGAGAGACTGAAAGAGAGATGGATAAGTCAAAATAAATGGGTGTAAAACTGACTGAATCAGTTACACTGACTGAACTGTTGTACTCCACTATGAATATTTCAAGTCTTACAATACTATTCCAGTACTACCACATGTGAAAAAAAAAACATTTGTACAAATTTGATTGCTTGAAAACAAAAGAACTGCTAGTTTTTTAATTATTTTGATGTATTTTCTAGGTTTATTGATGTCCTTAAATGAGCACCCATTAGTCAACAGTTTGACTGTTTAATTTGTGTCTTGCTATCAGCTGTTAACTTGTCTACAATGGAGAGCCATTTCATTCTAGATTAAATAAATAAATACTGTTGTTTAAAAATTATTAATAAAAATTCCAGTAAATAATTGAATGTTCCCTGTTTAGTATTTTTTTTCTCCAAGATTTACTTTTTATTTTTTCAAGATGTATTTGTTTATTTATATATTTCAAGATTTATTTATTTATTTAATAATGAGAGTATCATTTTGTGATTTGTTTTGTAAAGCTTCGTTACATATTTCAGGGGCTTTTATTTTTTAACCCCGTTTTTCATTTTAAGCACTTTCTATTTTTTTTTTTTTTTTTTATTCATTTCGGATTTAAAACAAGAAAGAACACTTACAAATCACATAGAGAGATAAGTAAAAAAAAAAAAGACAAAACCTAAAATGAAAGGAAGAAGAAGAAGAAAAAATCTTATAATATCTGCTCCTTCTTGAAAACAAATCAATTCAAATATCGGTAATCAATTCAAACAATGATCATCTATAAATTAAGTAACAACATAAATGACTCATCACAAATTGACTTTTCTAGTATATTTCATATTAACTAAAATGTATACTGTATACTGTACTGTATATATTTTCATCAATTTAGTCTTAATCAATTTCATGTTCTTATATTCAAATTAGGGGGCGTGGTTTTCTCTGTATGGTGGGTCTCCATTATTAAATAAATAAATCTTGAATTTACATTTAGATGTTTTACTTCATGGGAACATTTATTTATTTAATGGAATATTTATTGATCATTTTTAAATAACACTATTTATTTACAGCCACAAAGTGTTGAACAAATGTGGACAACAACTTAAAGTAAATAATTTATCTCAGAACCTAAAACAATTTGGAAATACTGTACTAAAGTGGGGTTCTGAAAAAAAGATTATGAACAAATATGCTGATGCATGCTCAATAATCCAGGAAGAAAAATCTGAAAAAATTAAGTCTGGTCCTCTGGACATCCAAAAAAAATAAATAAATAAAAAAAAATAAAATAAAAAAAATAATAATAATAATAATAATAATAATAAAAATAATAATGCAGAAACATTACGTACAGTATTTCCTCCAAAATACTTCATCAGTCTGAGATGCTGTATTCAGCTCAGTCTTATAAATAGCATCTTCTCATAGTGGATCAACCAGTTTGCTGCTGACAGCCAAAACCAGCTGCTCACATGATTTGATTTGATTTGATGTTTATTTATCCATTTTAAAAAAGAACAATACAAAACAGTTTCATCAGATACAAGAA
>JARVGV010001459.1:17820899-17835860 GCA_031762435.1 Hypsolebias longignatus | reverse complement strand
AGTGGTACTGCACCCCTAGCGGCCGAAAGTGGTACTACACCATTTTTGGCCAAAATGAAAAACGGTCATATCTGAGCAAAAAATGGGTCTAAAAATATGGGAAAAAATCCATAAACAGCTCGCACCTCTCTATAAGTCGCAGGGCATGCAAATTGGGCAAAAAGGTGCGACCTATACACTGGCAAATACTGTAAGTCAATACTCTGCTAATCACAATCTTCACAGTGGAAGTTAAAAAAAGTTTCCACCACATTTTATTTGAGCAAAAATTGTGAGAAAACTCAAACAAGTCCTGCATACTTTATATGTGTAATACAAACTTTATAATACTGTACATAAAAAAAAACATGAACTCTATGAGACTATTTCATTTTGATAGTAAAATGAAAAGGTCACAGAGATATTAAAAAAATGCATACTGTAGTTTTATGCAACTAAATGTTGAGAACAAATTGTTTTTGTTTTTCTTTCTCAGAGGTATTATTACTGAGGCAACAATGATTTTTATTTGTTTTACATGAATGACAAGCTTAATGACTTTATGTACATGGTCAGGGAGGTGAGGGGAACAGGCTACACAATAATAATAATGATAAAAAGAATGGTTACTAGGCTGAAGGTTTGGGAATATGGAGAAGGTTTATACAGTTTCTGCTGCTGCAGGTTTGCATTTATTTGTTGATGCAGTGTTAATATGTGGAGGATTGATGGAGTTGTACTGTATTTGCGAGTCCTCGTGTAATAGATTAAAATAATTGAAGTTAAAACAGAGCAAGTAAATTCCAAAACATAACTCAAGTTAAATTTAGTACAGTGTAAACAATTCCCCACCGGAGCCTAAACTCAGTAACAGCTCATTAAATAAAATGAACTTGCTTTTTACAATTTGTACAATATCAAGAGCAAAAAGAAAACAGAGGATTCAAGACATTCAGTAGTGTTATTCAATGACCTTCAGTGTTATTCAATGACCTTCAGTGTTATTCAATGACCTTCAGTGTTATTCAATGACCTTCAGTGTTATTACAGTTCAAGACCTTTTAGTAAAAAATGGGGGGAAAAAAGCCCATCTGCACTAAAACATAAAATGAAATGGAATATTAAAATATTAAATTCTTTTATTTTTTTAATTCATTAATTTATGCAGCACCAAATCACAACTCGAATACTCTCTGGGCACTTCTCAGAGACACTGAACAAGTTTGTTTCAACTCCAGATATCCACAGTTCAGCTGAGTTCAACATGAACCTACATGAGAAAACTAGTACCAGGATTACAATGTTACTTATATTACTGTAGTAATCTGGTAGACTTCAAGCACAACAAGCACAGCACAGTGAAGCAAATAGTTTTATTAGAAGCTCATACAACCTCACGATAATTACACATGGTCATTAATATTAGCCTGTCAGTTTCATCAGTGTTTATCATAGTGACAAAGAATTTCCACAGTGTCTTGATGGGGCTTTACTTAGTCATCATTTTTTGTTTAATCAAATCTGAAAAATTATACATATTTAAAAATTTCACCTACTTATAATAAATATAGAAATAATAAAGCATCATATTCATGTCTTGGTTTTTAATTAATTTAAACAGTCGTCAAAACCCAACAGAGGCAATTTAACTTTCTCGTCATCATCATCCTTCTCATGTTAGTGGTGCTTGTCCACCTGAACTATAAGAGGTCTTTTCAAAAGGGTCGTCACCCCCTGAGGTGTCAAGTCGAGTCCGATTTATTCATAAATAATTAAAAACATCAAAATTAAAATTATAGGTAGCACTTTACAATAAGGTACACAACATTTGATTAACTAGGGAACGCCTCAGGAACAAATCAGGAACAAATCAGGAACAAATCAGGAGCTAATGGGTAGTTAACCAGTACTTACTGGGGGACACACTTGAAATTGGGACACAGCCAAGTCTCATTAGGGGACTACTGGTTTGTTACCACAGAAACAGTGGATAAATTATCCATTTGGGCTCTGAATATTGTGTGATTTATTTTTGTGTAAACGTCACTTCCTCTTACAGTACAGTATACATTCTTTCATGATTCCTTCACTTTATGGTGTTTTCCAACAAGGTCAAAATTGAGGAACGAACAATAAGAGTTTAAAAAACATATTCAGCTGCAATTTTATAACAACGCTTTCCTATGAACTAATAAAAAGTAAAACATCTACAGATGCACACTTAACAGGTTTTCAAACACCAAATGCAAAACTGTTTAGTTAAAAATATATATGTACAGTTATATGTAAATAACATAAGTTCAAACATATTAAAGAATGAAGCCAAATTTCTGAAAGAAACATTGATGTTTTAAAAGTGATGATTTTTAGGTCTGGATGAATAAATAAGCAGACAGGACCATACATGTGTTTTGCTTAAAGGCTGTAAGCTTGTTTATTTCAGATGAAATTAAAATAAAAAAATAAAAAAATAAAAAACTGGCTTCTCAAATTTCAGCCTGTAGAGAATAATTTGCTTTGGGAGTCAGCAAGAGGCTGCAGTTGTTTTAGCACTTCTGCATTGGCTTGATTTTTCAGCCCTGGAGGTCATTAGCAGATTGTCACAGGGTAATAAAATGTGGATTTTCTCTATAGAATAAAGGATTGTGACACATCGAAGGTGGTCAAGAATCATGCTTTGCCGCTTCAAAGCAGCAAAGCGAGCTCTTTTATTTGTTCGATTTGAATTTGAGCTGTTATGTGAGAACACGTACCAAAAAGACGTCACTGTCTCCAGGAGGAGGTGAGCGTTTGAAGCGGGAGGGGTGGGCTTTAAAGACTATCATCAAGAGAGCTGCAGAGAGTAAACATAAAAGAGAAAATTGCTATTTAGAAGGACGGCTGAATCTCTGAAAACACAATTAGACATTTAGGATTTGTAACCATAACAAACTGCCTGAAAATGAATAACTGTTGATTCATTTTAACCTGTGCACGAGGAGAAGGTTTAAATCTTGGGTTTGGCACTTAATTAAATTATATATGGCAGTATGAAACAAAAAAAGACCCATAGCATTCCCTAAATAAATGCATATTGCATAGCACCATTCATCTGAAAATGCAATGTGAAAGTTGATTGCAGAAGAACATCAGAAAAACTTGCTGAAAAACAGCTGAAATTAGCTAAAGAAAAAAAACTGGGAAAATGTAAAAAAAAAAAAAAAAAAAAGTTGAAATAAGCAAAAATAGCTGAAACCAGTTGAAAAAGCAGAATGAAGCTTAAACTACCAGAAGGAAGTGGAAAGAGCTGAAATAAGCTAAAAAAAAGTGGAATTAGCTAAAGAAAAAGAAGCTAAAATTTGCATAAAACAGCTAAATAGAAGCTGAAATAATATAAAAGCTGAAAAGAGCTGACAAAAGCTGAAAGGAGCATAACAAGCTAAATTAACATACAAAGTTATTTAGGCTGAACATAACAGAAGTTACCAAGAAAAACTTTAATTTATCTCAAAACAGCTGAAATTAAAAGAAATGCTTAAAAGCTAGCTGAAAAAAGTAGAACAAAATAACACAAGAAAGCAGAACGAACATGTTTGCCCAATTAGGCTGAAAGAAGCAGAAATTAGCACAAAAAAGTACGAATTAGCTGAAAAATGCCGCAATTATCAAAATACAGCTAAAAAGTAGCTAAGTTGCTAAAAAGCAGAAAGAAGCTAAAATTACCAGAAGGAAGTGGATAGAGCACACTTTTTCTAAATTAGGCTGAAAAAAGTTTAAATGAGTGCAAACAATGTGTGGGGGATTCACTGAAAAAGCTTAAATTAGCATATACAGTTATATAGTAGCTGAAATAGTAGGAAACGCTGAAATTTGCAGAAATAATCTGAAAGGAGTTAAACAAGCTGAAGCAGAAAGAGGTTAGAAGAAGCACAAAACTGCTGTAGTTAGCAGAAATAATATTCAAGGAGCACAAAACAGCTGAAAAAATTTAGCTGAAAAAAGTTTAAATTTGCACAAGAAAGCTGAAAGAAGCTGAACCAGAACAAAATGTGAAAGGAGCTAAAAGGTTGTAAACAGATCTAAAGATTTAAAGGATGTAAAATGAGCTCAATTCATTTTCTATGAAAAAAGTGGAAGAAATGGCTGAATATTTCAAAAAGCTAAAATTGCACCAATGCCACAAGTCATATCAGGATGATTGTTCTGAAAGAGCTGAACATTTCGTTTTACAATTTATTGAAATAGCTTGAAAACTGAGGGACGAGAATTGCGCCAAAAAACATGTGGATGAAAAATGGATCACAATAGAGTGAATGCTTCATAAACATTCACACAATAAACATTATTAACAATAATGATAATGCAAGATATGGCTCTCAGAGTATGTATTGTGAATGACTTTCAGTTACTACCACCTCAAACGTAAGATTAATGTTATTTAAAGTGACTGAGGTGTAGATGTACAGCTAACGTTGGTTAGCTAAAGATTATCTTAAATTTGACTGAATCTGAAAAGTTATCAGCTAGAGATGCATGTCTGATGTTTTCTTTTTGAATAGTTCATGAAAATTCATCATGGGGTAATGAGATATTTTGCTAACAGGAAAAGAGAGTTGCTTCAGCAGTTAATGCTAATGTTTTAAGCAAAGATCTTGTGAAATGGGTAACACTTGGCGTATGTGTTATACCTGACTCTCAGCTACAATCACACCATGTTTTAGAACAATGCTTGAAAAAATTACTGAGTTTTAGACTATTTTGTGTTTTCTGCTGTGATGTAGCTGTGGCAGCCATCTTGAGTTAGATTACCCCCAACAGTTTATCATTTAGAGGTGATTAGCCCATGAGTGCTTTCAGAAATATTTCTTTAAATCCATCATGGGGTTCACAAGACATTTTGCTAACAGACGGACATAGCTGACTTTAACAGTCGATGCTAAAGTTTTAAGCATAGATCTAGTGTGCTCAGAGTAGAGGTGGGGGATCAGTCTCAACTACTACCATGCCAATACTTAGCTCAACGTGTGTTTAATTGACCGAGTTATAGCTGTTTTTGTGTTTGCTAACATTGCTTTATTGGCGGTTGGCCAATAGAGAGCACAAAGGCACTGCCCCACCACTCACCATTCACCACATGACCTTGAATAACACAATAAAAAAACATTAATTAAAAAATGGAATTATAAAATAAAAATATTTTGAAAAACATATTTTTAGTTGTATAAAATAAATATTCTATAGTTGATGAGTAAATTTGTCTCATTCATCATTGGTGATGTAATTCCACCCTGGGGCACAAAAATCTTTGCCCAAAAATTCTCGTTAAAAGTTGTACATGTGAGGTAGCTCCTCTTCAATACAAGATATAGAACATTTTGAGGCGCAGCTCTCCTGCGCCCAGAGCTGAATGCAGCTTGAGACAAATGGACAGAGATGTGAAATGGAGCAAAAGAATAGGTGAGATAGAAGCTAATTGTGCAATGTAGGTCTTTTACAATGTTTTTAATCATAGTAGTGCTGTATTGTGAAAAAGTGGGGAGCACACCTTGCCCTATATAATATAGTCTACATTTTTATAGGTGCTGTGTGAATTTGCATTGTTGCTATTGAATGAACACATATACTCATAAAATAAATAGTTTTTAAACAGTATATTAAATAATTAGAAAGCTGACTAATAGCCATTTCCATATTGTATTAAACTGGTGCATTCATTTTTTAGGTTTAGGTGAAAAGTGCAGCATTATAATGTTGCTTTTGTTGTTTTCATTCATGTAAATACAGTGGTGTGATATGTTTTTGGTATATGTCTGTTTTGGAGTTACAGTCCCACCAGCTCCACCAGCCGCCACTGGCAGCCATCTTGGTTCTGCCTGACTCAGTGAATAGGTTGTAGATGTCAACATAGTAATTACTTTTCTGAAAGATTCATAAACTTTGTTGAGCGATTCATGAGATGTTTTACTAACAAACAGGAGCTGTCCTGTTTTTGTGGTGAGAAAAATAATTAAGTGTCTGAATGGCCTCACGAGCAGCAACGATGATCTCTTTATTATTTATTTTCTCCACTTAATGAACAAATTCTTACTTAATTCTACATTAAAATTAAGTTATTATTAAAATGAAAACATCAGCACGACTTTTATTGAAAATTAAATCAGATGTCATACCTGCAAAGTTAAATAAAATGATTCATCTTTAGACTAATCTACACAAGTCTAAATGTTTTAGAATCAGCTGAGGCCTCGTTGTGGGAAACTCTTCAATCATAACTTTTTTGAGCTCAGATTTAGCAAACGGATTTATTTATTTAGCCTTTGGACTAAATAGAAATTTAAAGGGCTCTAATGTAGAGGACAATTATCCACATTTCCAAAGGCAGACAAAGAAAAAAAAACTCATTTGTAAAGCAGGAACAAAATAACAATAACATGCAAATCAAACTAATTAATCCTCTCCAAGTGTCTTGCAGCCCCACAAACAATGCCACTCTGTCATACAGATGCTCTGGAGAAAACGTGCATGGCTAAACTAAAATATTTAACACAGCTAGAATAAAATAAAAAAAATGCAATCACCTTGTTTCTCTTTAGTGAAGACAAAAACAGAAGACTTTGGTAATTTATTATTAAAGAGACTGTTCTTTTCGCGTCACAGAAGGGGTGAAACACAAGTTGTGAAGCAGAGGTGAGGCTGACTGGGAAAATGCTGTCTCACTCCGAGGTGTAATAATATCCCTGGGCGGTCTAAGAGTCAGTGGTCGATGCTGCAGAACTCTGCTGGTGATTCCAAATCAGTGCAAACCCCAACATGGCATCACTGCACGGCCAGCGGCTAACCGGGGCAAAGCTTTACTGCGATTCCTGCGTCATCATAGGCTGTTCATCACCCAGCGCCAAAAGGCAAAGGCGGAAAATAATGTTTTTGCCCATGTCTGTATACAAGTGTGTGTGTCTCAATGGGACAGGTGCTAAAATTTGATGTATAGTTGAGTCATTCACAATATATTATCTGAGTGTGAAATCTGCATGTGGGGGGCCAATTCAACAAGTAGCTTGCGGGCCAGATACAGCCTTTTTAAAAAAACATTTTGAGGCCCCCACGAACCTGCCAGAATTTTGAATTGATCTGTTTGAATATAAGGCTAAACGTGTGCAACACATTGTCACACAACCTGTGTAGTATATTTTAATGTGCAACATATTTCATGTGCATTAGGCTTAGGCATGTTACTGCCTTGAAATACTTATTCATACAAATTTATCCTACCTGTACTATTATATTCTACCATGTTGCTGTTTACTATTTTCTCTTTTAGGACCTTGTAAATGTTTCAATTACTTTTTCACTTTTTGGTACATTGTTTTTGTACCCTTATTGCATGCTTTAGTATTTTCTTGTTTTTATTTTTTTTATTTTTTAGCAAGTCAAATCCATTCTTCTCATCCTGAACATTTCATTGTACCGTACTGTTAACTTTGTGTTAACCTGCTTATGACAAATTAACACAACTTGACAACTGGTTATTGCACAGGGAGTATCATTGAGATTGAATTTTGATGGTGATGACATACAGGATACAGCCACATAGTGCAGCAGCAATAAACATATTAGCTGTCACAAGCTAATATTAGTAATATTAGGTGTCACAGATATGGCTTGGTTGAATTGTCAGTTGTTCAGTATCAAGAGTTCATTTATTCTGACAGCTTGTGGGTAATAGCTGTCCTTTAGTCTTTTTGTGAGCGATGGCAGACTCCTGTATCATCTGCCTGAGGGTAGTAGACAGAAGAGTCCTTGTGCTGGGTGGGTGTGGTCCTTAATGATGCTGCATACTTTACGCAGACATCGGCTGTAGTAGATGTCCTGGATGTTGTGGAGACTGCTACCAGTGATGTCCTCTGCTGTTTGCACCACCCTCTGTAGAGCTTTCTGGCTCTGACTGGTGTAGTTCCCATACCACCCTGTGATGCAGCCAGTCAGCAGGCTCTCAATACATAACATAGCAGAGTTACTTTGATACACGTTACACTAACAAAGGCTTCCTCTGTCAAAATATGTCAAACATCTCCGATCATCCACAACAATGAAAAGAGCTAGGGTGGGGAAACATGCACACCTGCAGGCAGTACTTTGATTGACCCCTCCATGAGCTGATCTAGTAAAGATGCAGGATGGACAGAAAACGTCAACACAAGGGGCCTTTGCTAAACCAGATGAATCAGTTTGACTAACTCCAAGAAGACAGACTAAAAAGTAGTTTTGTTTATGTTGCCAACAGCAACCATGTTTAATGATGTTACGCTGAGTAAATAATGGAAGTGCAGTTTTCTTTGATCATTACAAGAAACATTTTGTGTCATGCAACAGTGATGCTTAAAGTTTGTGTTGGGAATGACTCTCAGCTACTACCAGATCAGATGTGAGATCAACATCTGTAAAAAAAAAATGACTGTGTTATATCCATGTTTGTGTTTTGTAAGGTCACTTGGCTGAATGGCTGTGGTGGCCATATTTATTTGGGCTGGCTCTAAAAGTTAATCAGTCGTAGATGTACAGTATATCCTGAAAGTTTCATTAAAATTCAACCAAGTGGTTCATGAGATATTTTAGTAAACAAACAAATACACAATATCGAAAGCGTAATCGACCTCCAATAATCTCTGTCTGTAACTCTGGCATCAGCACTTTACATTGATTCTTTTTTTTTTTTTCCTTGGTTAATTTGTGCATCCATGTTTTTTGTGACACACCTCCTCATCCTTGATTTTGCCAGCTGCTGAGTTCAAGCTCTGTTTTTAGGACTGCTGCTCCTCCAGGCGAGCCAAACCATTTGTCTCTGTGCAGCAAAAAACTATTTACAACTTACAAACCATTCAATTTCATAGTAAAACTGCCTTTTGACCTTGTAGTACTGTACAATGGTTTGGTAACTGGGTGCATGATGTGATATTTGTTGTGCATATATCCTCCCATGTAACATTTAGGCAACAATAAAAATAACCGAGTTAAGTAACCAATTTCTCTTTTAGGATGAATAATGTAGAAGCTGAGAAAGTCATTCAAACTTAAATTGGTTTCACAACTTTGTAAAATTCATGCAGCAGCAGTAGTTTCTTTCTTTTTGCAAACATCATATTTGTAATCCTTATTGATCACCCGCAGCTGAAGTGAAGGCAGCAATGTATTTGTCGATTAGCATAATACCTCATGAGCCAGTCGTCAAACTTTAAAGCAGCTTTCAAAAATTAATCATTGGATGCACATCTTCACCCGATGAACTTTTGGAGTCAAGCCATTTCAAGATGACCACCACAGCTAACCAACTTTAGCAAACACAAAAGTGACAGTAACTCCATCTGGTTTACAACTGATGATCTACATTTTACTGCACCAGTACCTGAGAGTCATCCCCAACAAATACTCTGATTGTTAACACATCCCACAAGGTCTACCGTTACGGTGAACTTTCCTGTCTTTTAGCAAAATATCACATGAACCACAGGACATTTTTTTAAATGAAACTTTCAGAAAATAGTTGTTGGGTGTACATCTATAACAGATTAATTTCTGGAATCACCTGATTCAAGATGGCCACCGCAGTTTGTCAACCTTAGCAAACACAAACAAGGTTATGACTCAGTCAACATTACAGATATTGAGCTAAAATTTGGTGCATGCCAGTTTTATCCTCAACAAACACTTTAACTGCTAATGTGTCATGTAAGATCAAGGTTCTTTATTGTCATTTGCATCACATGTGGTACATGAGGTGGACTGAAATTGTGTACTCAAGGTCCCAGTTACACCCAAAAGTAGTAATAATATAAAGTATAAAAAAGAAACAGTATACAAGGATGTAAGATATACTCTAAACAACAATACTATAATGTAATACAGTGTATTAAACAGCAGCCTGAACATGAGTCTGTTGTGAGCAGATGGGTATGAATATAGCAGCTTAAGGTAAGAGATCAGCAGCATGGATAATCAGCAGCACAGATAAAGTGTCAAATTTGTGAAAGTGGCATTACAGTGGTTTTACTGGTTAGAGATTTATGAGTGTAACAGCTTCAGGGTAGAATTTGTGACGTATTGTGAGGTGAGACATTCAACCACCACATAAAGCCAACTATACTTTTAATGCTACCAAGCAATGGCTGCTTCTTATCCATCTATCCATCCATTATCTTCTTCTACCCACTTCTTCCTTTCTGGGTCGTGGGGGTCACTGGTGCACATGTCCAGCAGTCACTGTGTGAGACGCGGGGGACAGCCTGGACACGTCTCCAGTCCACCACAGGGACACATAGAGACAAACGAGACATTCACCCTCTCACTCACACCTAGAGACAATTTAGTTATCAATCAATCTAACGTTTTTGGTTTGTGGTGGGCAACCAGAGTACCCAGAGAAAACCCACGCATACGTGGAGAGAACATGCAAACTCCACCCAAAAGGACCCCCATCCGGGTTTGATTTGACAACCTTCTCGCAGAGAGACAGCAGCTCTCCCACCTGCACCACTGTGCCACCCCACTGCTTCATATCCATATCCAACTTCCTTATTTTTCCTTATCAACAAGGCTTCACCAATTTGTGGAACTGTCTCATGGTGTGACCTTCATTCCTGGTCATTTCTCAGTGCTTACCAGATGTTTCTCAGTGCTTACCAGATGTTCGAGCATTCAGGTAATATTTTGAGCTTTTGTCTTTCAGTTCTGCCTTTCTGCACCTCAATCATCTAAAGGAACACCAGATATATCCATTCTCCTCTGAGTCGCTGCATGCACTGTGCATGTTTGGTAGAAAACTGCTCTTTGAAAGAGCCAGATGAATGAGTCAAACAGGAAAAGTCACCTTGTTAGTACAATGTAATGAAAGGTGCAAAACAAGAATGAAACATCCCAGTGCAACTGGTTCATTTTCAAAATAATACAAAGAAAGAAAGCTGATACTATCTGGGCTCTCAGTCTGCTGTGTTGTTTAAGAATGTAAAAAGGAGTCCACAAACAGTCCTGCCAGGTAAAAACTGTTTTTTGGCACACACTTCCTCTGTTACTGGTCCATTACCAGCAACATTTAACACCATTTTGATGAGACTGCAGGTAAGAAGGTGACTCTGCTTCTACGTATGGTGAGGCCAAAACACTTCCAGCATCGACTTAATCAATCCCCAAATGCAACATTCTGTTCTCCACAACAAGGAAACGAAGGGTGCAGGTGCTTCCGCTCTACAGCTCTCGCCTCTGCCAGTCTGCCTTCTACTGTTGCTGTGAGGAAGAGGAGCTGAGTGTGAGATCTGGGTTGTGTGGGAGGTGCTGGGTGGACTGCGGTGTGCGAGGGAGAAAACACTTTCACCCTTCCAAGCTCACAAAGATCGCAACTTCTTCCTATCATGAACGTATGCAAGATGCAGTTTCACAACAATGTGTGGCGCTGGAAAAATGTCTTCCCGCTCAGAGGCGTCTATTGAAAATAAGCTCTGTCAGAATTACTAAATAATTTTCCTCTTTCTTTTTGCTGTTTGATGCAACATGTACTGTAGTTAATGACAAGGAGACTTGCCAAACTTGTGAAACTCATTTTGTTAAACAATACACGTACTAGTACTCCTAATGCAATTGGACTTTTAAATGGATTTTGTAATTCAATTAAATTACATTTACAGCAAGGCGTCAACTGAAATTCACCCTACATTGATGGAGCATTGATTTTCTAAAGACTTTTCGCAGAGCTACGCTCTCATTACAGACGCAGCTCGTGAGGAGTGAGAGCTTTGTATCTGTGTCAGTGTGTCAGTGTGACAGTGGAGCAGCGATGTCACGGCACAGCTCCACAGAACGGACACGGCTGCAACACACGGACAACGTTTGACACTAAACCAGGACGTCTAAAGCTTTTCATAAAACAACAGGTTTGTGCTTTGAGTTGATCTCTCAGATATTATTGCAACTGGATCCTCGTGTTTCCAGTCTTTAGAAATGGACCCAGGGACTTTCTTATCGCTTTCCTCCCCAGAGTCTGGCCATGCGAGCCGAGGAGCAGGGAGGTGTGAGCGCATGTCGCCCCTTCCCATCAAATGGCTGTCAGGCTGGGCTTATCATGGGAGCTGCAGGGGGTGCCAGCTGACCTGTGGAGTGACACCCAGAACGGCTTCCTCACCCTGGGTGGTGGGGGGTGGGCCTTTGTGTCACCGTGACACCCCTGATGTCCTCGACCCCCAACACCCATGCACAGAATACTCATGTGCTGTGCGCCTGCAGCAGCCATCCTCTGAATATTTGGAGACCCAGAGCGTCCTGTGTGGATCCACACCGTCAAAGTTTCAGGAGCCTGGCAGGGGCTGGAAAATAAAGGTAAACGTAATAAAAAAGGGACAGCAGGAGAGCAGCAGCTGGAGTGAAAAAAGGCTGCTGTGAAAGCTTCTGCCACAGGAATTCAAGACTTTGTCACATCTTTTTATGGATGACGCAGGCAGCCCTTGCCCTGACACCATCCTATTTCTTCAAATGTCACCAGCGATGCTAGAGTTGATATTTTATGACTAGAGATGGGGGGTGAGGGTTGAGGGCTGGACACTTTGTGAACTGTATAACACAGATAAGGGAAAGCATGTGTATACTGTCAGGTCCTATTGCATTTGATCAGCTGAAAAAATAAGGACTTACTTTGTCCCCATCTACAGCCCAACTGAAGAGCCAAAATCCAGAAACTTCACCAAGAAGTTATAAGAAACAAAACCAGGTGGCATTTTACAGTTTATAAAAAAAGTAGCATAAACCTCAGATAAAACATTAACCTATATTTTATTATGACATCATGATACAATGAGATCTTGATCTTGTCTTTTATATCAAATAAACAAATGGTGTTTATTTCCTAAGAATGACAGATTTTGTTTGTTTGTGTTGCTGTTCCCTACTTTGGGGATTGCCAAAGGGAGCAAATGCGCACAATTACTTTTCTTTTGATTTGACTATACATTAGTCCCTCGCTACTTCACAGTTCGTTTAATGCGGTCTGTTCTGTAGCAGTTTTTCAAAATAAGAGTGAGTTGGCTGATTGATGGATGAGCCGCACGATCGGCATGGAATTTTTATTTCAAATAAATTATTTTAAATTATTTAACACCTGCTGCACATTTGTGCAGCCCTTATTGCAGGATAAACTTCCTGCTGCGGCTGACCAGCTGATCCGCGTGCAGAGTGGAGAAGTGGGCGTGGCCGAGAGCGCTAGGTGGCAAAGAGCAGAGGAGGCAGGGAGCTGAGATACTGACATTCTGTGTCTTTTAGAGTGTTTAGAGTTTAGAAGCATTGTTTAGAATACTGCAAGAGTGTGGGAAGAGTTTAAAACACATATATACATATATACACGCAAATAAACTTCTACTTAGTACTTGTACACTGTTTTTCACCTATTCCAGGACTTCAGGGAACAGTTCCCCCGCGATAAATGAGGGACTACTGTATATGTTTTAAAATTTGCTATTTAACAAATTGCTCAGCATCTTGCAATAGTCTAATATCTTATTTTTATCAGTCTAATTTAGGTGATATGTAACGTTGGTTGTTTAAACACCAAACTAATAGCACTGCAATGTATTGCTTGTAAGGATCAATATTTCTTTATAATTTTAAAGTTCATGCTCAATAATTCAGGAAGAAAATCCAGCAAAGTTAAGTCAGGTCCTCTGGATGGTTTCTTTTTGTTGAAATGTTTCGTCTTTCATCCAAAGGACTTGATCAGTCCACAACAAAACTCAGTCTTAAAAGTGGCACACTCACATAGTGAGGCAACCAGTTGGATGTTGTACTGGATTATTGAGCATGAACTTTGATGTTCTGATCCACTTTAGCCATGGCTGCCTCAGACAAGCTGGAGAGGGAGAAGGCAGACTCCAGAAGCCATCTCATCACCATAAAACTGGTTGACCCACATGTATGTGAAGGTGCCATGAAGCTGAGTTTGTTGTGGATCCTCGGACTGATGAAGTCCTTTGGATGAAAGACAAAACGTTTTAATAAAAAGAAACTATCCAGAGGATCTGATTAAATTTGTTGGATTTCTTTATAATTTTCTAAAGTGGTTTTGATTGCTTTTTTTTTTTTTTAGAACCTTCAATTGTTTTCTTTTGGCTCACTTCTTAGACCCTAGCATTTTCATAGAAATGATGTTTGTATGTGACTTGAGCCATTTAATTCTGACCTAGGAAACATTTAGACATAAAATGACTTGGAGTGTTGTGTCAACACAAGATTTACAACCTAAGAAAGAAGCTATCTTCAGAAGAAGTCTAAACTGTTGGTTAAAAAATATTTTACATTATTACAATACAATTTAAATCTGTGGAAGCAAAGAAGGAAGAAATGAGGAAGGATTTTAAACTTTTGCATAATATTTTATAGTGTAAATTATTTCTGAATATAAACAAGTGGTGAATCAAGAATAACAGATTTTCCCACAAAGAGTGGTGATGGGGAATTAATAATATATTACCGGTAATTAAATATTTTTAACCACAAACATTAAATCTCTGAATACAATTCAGCAAGGGAGCAGCAGCTTCTCATGTTTTCAGCTAAAGATTGTGCTTTACAGGTAGAGGAAATGACAGATGTTTTTCTGTAATGACATCTGGCTTTTGCAGGATGCTTTTGGCATTTCAAATGAAGACTCATCCAGCCTAACATGGGCTGTCATAAGGAGTTGTTGACAACCAGCCGAAATGGAGAGTGAACTTATGGTAAAAATGCTATTACTCTTCTATTTTGTAGCAAAAGATTGTTTATTGCTGTCTCACTTTTCATTTCTTTGTATAGTCCACTTTAAATATGTTCACACTGCAGGTCTTAATGCCCGTTTCCAATGTGTTACTCAGACTCTTCTTTTTTTAAGGTACAAGTTCTTTATTGTCATTTGCATTGTAGTGAACTAACTCCTCCGTCCATCTGGTCTCAGATGACCTTTTGAGGACAGACCATATAATTCCATTAATTTGA
>JARVGV010001459.1:17802293-17812939 GCA_031762435.1 Hypsolebias longignatus | reverse complement strand
TTCTGTCCGGTGGGGCTAGCATTGCGCGCACACGGACGCCATTACCTGTTGAAGCCACAGAGGAGCTAATACACTGCCGGACCGGAAACTGGCAGAAAATACCGGAAACTAACTAAACCGGCATAAAAACACTAACAAATAATAATAAAACTAATAATACTTTATTTATAAAGCCATTTAAAACAACCACAGCTGCAACAATGTACTGTAAACATGAAAAAAAGTACGTGAAAAAAAAAATTTATTAATTATTAATTATGATGCAAACTTAAGTGCGGATTTTTGTAAACCGGATGATTCATAAACCGAGGACTACCTGTACTGTAGATTAACACAATATTATTCATGAAACCGCATCAAAGAAACCTGAGCTGACATGCACAATTATTGCGCAATGCGCCAGCACGTTTTAAAAATGTATTGGCTGTGCTGGCGTATTGTTGTAATCTGTCACGAGAGCCTCCAATAAAGCATGGCAAGCCATGCAATGAGTATCCATGTGTCTTAACATAGCTGTTATTAAGGCTCAAACACAGCAAGATATAATAATTAATTGCATAAATGTGCAACTGTCTGACTCCTAAACGTGCTTTCTTTTGGAGAGCAGAAGAGTCAGAGAGAAATCTAAAAATATACATTTTGTTTTTTGTAAAAACAAATCTAGGTTGGGTTTTGAGAGCATCCTTCCTTTACATTAGTTTCCTCAAACAGCCTAACGAGGTCTGGTGTCATCTTCTCCTAACGACGATGTAACTCTCTGGGGACTATTGTCTCTGCTGAGCCACGCACCATATGTGTCATGAGAGACACAAACCAGTGGGATCTAGCTCGGTTTAGTGTCACAGTAAGTTTTCCTGTCAATCTGTCCTCTATCTATTTTTTGCACACATTGTCTTCCCCTCTCCTCCAAACATAAATGCCTCCCTCTGTTATTTTTGGATCTCATTAGCTGTAATTAGAAAATTCAAATGTAAGATTTAAAGGGGAAACTTCTCACTTGCTGCTATGAACATCTGTTCTGTGTCCAGGTGTTGTTGTGTTGATATTAGGCTCGTGCCCAGAGCTCCATTCATGCTTCATGAGTGTATTTGTGCTTCTGTTCATGTTTGGAGTGCGGGAGATTTATGAAATTAGTCCACAGCAGCACAAAAACAACACATGAACAATCCTCAATGAGCAGGGGTGATCGAGTGCACAAGGAGCACAGAGGCAGGAGCACCTCAGTCCAGTGGGGAGTGTGTAGGGTTTCCTTAGTGGAACTTAACCTCATAACCAAAACATTACACAGCAGCACTGATGCACCTTCATTAGTAACCTTTTTATAGCCTTGCAATCCTATTACCTCTGTTCCTTCTTTTGCTCTGCCCTTCCGTGAATGCAATATCCAGTGGCTTCAAGTTTGGGATTTGTTAGCAGCGCGTCTCTATCTCTCCTCGGGCTTATTACAAAGCCCGATGTGCCTCGTACACAGAGGGTGACCTTTAATACCTGGTGCTTACAAAGGTACAGCAAGATAACACAAGCAATAAACCCTGTAATTTACTTTGTAGAAATCATTTTCTGTTTAACACTGTCATTGTGCCCCCGCCCCTTTTGTACCCCTTCAGTTTTTTGCCACTGTTGTCAGCTACAACCCCTCACCCTTCAGTCACAGCCCCTCTCAAGTGTTTGTTTGAAATAGATTTCCTGCAGGGCAGTAGGGAGCCACACAGAAGGATGGAAATAAACAGATAGGGCTATTCATGTCTGCCATGAAGCTATGGCAACAGTGTCCTCCTGCTCTGATTGGTCATTGATAATGTTGCCTTTTTAGCCATCACTTACACTCCAGAGAGTCTGAATTATTGGCACTTTGTCAATGTCCTTGCTGTCACTCAGTGGCAGCTACCGTCCCTTTTTGTGTTAGTTTCTCTTAACCCCACCTGCTGGTTTAGAAAACCTCATCTCCAGTGCTAATCTTTAGATTACTTGTTTAATCTAGAGACGGTGTGTTGACTCACCCGGTTTACATGAGACCACCATTGAAGATTTTGTTTTCTTTAAAACATTATGGCAACAAATGTACCAGAAGAGCCTCGGATATTTCTCTCTGCCTCGTGCCGTTTGTTTCTCTCACTTTTGCAGAAAATGTTCCAACCATTGCATGATTTATATCATCATATAACATCCTAACCTTTTGCGTGTGGGCTATTGCCAAAACAAGCTCAGTGTTCTAGCAACAACCTCCTACTCATCTCTCCAAGTTGTGCTGTTTGGAGATGTAGGGTTAATGTTTCTATTCTACACAATAGTTAATTATGTAATCCTGTTCTTGGTCCTTAAAAGCACTGAAAGCTCATATGTTGTCATTAACTTCAGCACATTGCCCTGTGTATCATCTGACAAGTGTTAATGTTAAGTATTGGTTAGAAGATGTAGATGTAGAATTTAAATGGATGTTTTTTTGTTTGACACACAAAGGCTAATTCGAAAAACTTCCTGCTTTTATTTATTTTTGTCAAAATTTGTATAAATTAAACACTTTTTTCCCCCCATTCAACCTTTATTTATACAAGTTAGTTCCCACTAAGCCCCGAGGACTCATTTACAAGAGAGACCTGTTTTTGAATGCATGAAATCAGCTGCTACCTTGCATGTCAAAGTTTAAAGAAAAATGTATCATGCAATCTGTTAGCCTGCAGATTATGTCATAAGGATGACTCAGCACCAACTTTATTCTCAAATTGTTTTACTCCATAAGTAATGTTGCACATTGTGCATCCAGTGATTATCTTATGGGAGTTTTGTTAAAATGTATCCAATGGTTTATGAGCTATTTGGCTAACAGACAGACAACAAACACACACATACATGATTTTCCATCTTTCATGGTGGCATGTAATGGTTTACTACTTTTATTTAGTGGATGTTGAACCTCATAGTCCACTTAAGCACATTCACTCATGTGTATAAGCCTGATGTGTGAGATATAAATAAATGAACAGTCCAAGTCAATGCAGTCCATTATATCTTATCTAATCACTCAGCAAGGCATTTACTGAAGATCTATTTAAACTTTGAGATTATTGACATTCACTTTTCAAATATAATCCTGACCTTATAAAATACACTGGAAGTCATCATCATCATCATCATCACTTTTATTGTTCCCTTAGGGAAATTTTCCTTGCAGCAAGGTGGTGAGAAAATTAATGATGTACTCTATTCAATGTATGGTTAAAATCAGAAGTTGGGTTAAAATGGTAATATTCAGAAAAAGTTGCAGCAATGTGAAGCAAATGTGTAAAACTGGGGGAAATAAATATTTTACATGGTTTGGCCTTAATACGTTTCCTCGACACACTTTGGCAATTTTCTCAAAGTATTTGAATGAACATGCTGGTATTCTTCCATAGATTTGACAAACCTCAGCACCTTCCTCCTGTTCACTTGTATGAAGTACTCAGATCTCTAGAGTTATGATCGTATTGTATCAGGTTTCCTTATGCTGCAGTCTTACTCATATTACCTCTTTGATTCTGTGTTTCAGATCCTGGCCATCATCTCTATCCTCTTCATCGTGCTGTCCACCATTGCCTTGTCTCTGAACACTCTCCCAGAGTTGCAGGGCACTGATGAGTTTGGCCAGTCCACAGACAACCCTCAGCTGGCGCACGTGGAAGCCGTGTGCATTGCCTGGTTCACCATGGAATACCTTCTCCGTTTCCTCTCCTCTCCCAACAAATGGAAGTTCTTCAAGGGCCCTCTTAACGTCATTGACTTGTTGGCCATTTTGCCCTACTACGTCACAATCTTCCTGACAGAATCCAATAAAAGTGTGCTACAGTTTCAGAATGTCCGTCGTGTGGTTCAGATCTTTAGGATCATGCGGATTCTGCGGATTTTGAAGTTGGCTCGTCACTCCACAGGGCTTCAGTCTCTGGGCTTCACTCTTAGGAGGAGCTACAACGAGTTGGGCCTGCTTATTCTTTTTCTGGCCATGGGCATCATGATCTTCTCTAGTCTTGTATTTTTTGCTGAGAAGGATGAAGAGGATACAAAGTTTAAAAGTATTCCAGCTTCGTTTTGGTGGGCTACCATTACTATGACCACTGTAGGGTATGGAGATATATATCCCAAAACTCTGTTGGGAAAGATTGTCGGGGGATTATGCTGTATTGCTGGAGTGCTTGTAATTGCCCTACCTATCCCCATCATTGTAAATAACTTTTCCGAATTCTACAAAGAACAAAAGAGGCAAGAAAAGGCTCTCAAAAGAAGGGAGGCCCTTGAAAGGGCAAAACGAAATGGTAGCATTGTTTCTATGAACTTGAAGGAGGCTTTTGCTCGTAGTGCGGAGCTTGTGGACGTGGTAGTAGAGAAGACAGAGAGACCTCAAGACAACCATCTTTCTCCGAGTCACTGGAAATGGACATCCAAGAGAGCTGCATCAGAGACAAGCTCGAACAGATCTTTCAACGTGCAGGAGTTAGGCTCTCCGTGCAAGGCTCGAGCCACCAGTCCCCAAAGGCTAAATGTTGAGAAACTAGAGCAAATGTACAGTCAGATGGCAAAAACACGCTCACAGCCAAACCTCAATGCTAAAGACAGGGGTTCCAGAGCAGGGAAACACCGGGATGAGATAGAACTTGGGACCATTCAAAATCATGGCACATCGGCACTAGGAGTGGGGGACATGAAGAGCTTATCTAGCATCGATAGCTATATCAGTTGTGCAACAGACTTCCAGGAGAATTCACGCTTCCCCCACAGTCCAGCACCAGACATTGGCCTTCAGGAAAGCAGTAGATTCACTTTTGGTCCAGCTACGGGTTTGTCCCAGCACAATAGTACAAAAGTTGGCCAGCAAATGTTAGGACAGTACGAGTCCATGCTAACATCTGTGTCAAAGTCCACATGCTCTGAGAATCCAAGAAAATTCTTCTTTTCTGGAAACTCCTCAAAAAGCCTTAAGGGAGGCTGCTGTAGCGACGGGGATTCTGGCCCTTCCCCACTTTCAGACAGCTCACTGGTGTCAGACCACTCTCTTTTAAGCCCTGAAGTTTCTGTGTACACCACTGCCAGCAGCAGGACACCCCCAAAGTCACCAGAAAGCACTGCCATGGCCCCAACTGTCTTCACTTTCCACGACTCGTCCATCAGTAAATACATCGATGCCGATACGGATGACGATGAACACCTCCGGGACAACCCCGAGGCCAGTCCGTCGGAGCGTCTGCTGGCTGGTGCCAGCCCAAAGCGCAGTATTAACATTCATTACCAGAGGGGGACTAATCATTTAGAAGCAGCTCAGAAAATGCTGAGTCAGAATTGTCTCTTCCCCACTGAAGGGATTCGTGGAAAAGCTCACGGGAATCATATAGGACCTGAGATGACACGTAGACCAAAGGTTGAAAGGGGACGACAAAATCCTTTGGATAAAAGCCTTTGAGGTACTTGGAAAAAAAAAAACAGACACAAAAAAGAAGTTGGGGACAAAGTGTTTGTGATAAAGACACCTGATGAGCTAAAACACTCTAAGCCAGAGACAAAAGAAAGAGGGAGAGATAAAGGCTCTCCTGTTTCAGAAATTACCTGAGCTTGCTATCAGGGCAACAAGCTCTGGGTTAATGTGTGTGGCGAATACTCTGCGAGATACACTTAAATTGGAGGATGTCACTGCCCCTCATTCAGCTCATTCCTGTTAGTGGTATTTCACACAGAAAGAAAAGAAGAGCACTCTCAATTAGCCAATGAGTTTGTTCACAGAAGCAGAGTCAGCATAGAAACTGAGCAGCATCTACATCTGACATAAAAAATAAAAATAAAGATTTTAGCCAAAGGGTGGGGCTTCTCTATATTCTCCAAAAAGAAAGTCCACATTCTTGTACTGACTCCCAGTTCATTTTTTACTCTTGGAGATACCTGAGAGAACCCAGAAGCCTATAAGCTACTCGTGCCCTCCATTCTCAAACCTGGCCTTAGTCATTTACATTTGTAGAGGTGTGTGTCTGGATACATGGGTGTGTGAAAGAGTGAATATGATTGAGTAATTCATGGAAACACAATCCTAAAATCTGATTTATTTTTATATAGATAAGAGAAAGTCCCTAATAGAAAGTGATTTGCTAGTTTGCTATGTCATAATTAAATGTGATAAGTGTCTTGGTCTAAAGTTATCATTAGCTCATTGTTCGTTTTATTGTCCACTCTCTCTTAACACAACACTTTAAACGTTTTAAAGTCGAACGCTGTGGAAACGTCATTACAGTCAGTGTCGTACCTGTTAGCCCTTTGAATGACCTTTGTTTGGAGAAACAGAGTTTAGTTCTGCCTGGACTGACACGCTGACAACTGATCTGAGTGGAGCCATGACCAGATTGCATTGCTGCCATTTGAAAACAACTCCAGTCTCAAAAGTTATTTGAGAATGGTCTTTTATAAAGACCTTCAAATAGCAGTCAGTTTTGCAGTTATTTAGAATTTGATGATTATTTGCAAGTGCAAATAGTGGTAGCAGCAGCTAGCCGGGACACTTTCAACTGGAATATTGCAAATATTTCAGCCAGATTATGTAATTCATCTGACAGCTGTGTTAAGGTTTAAGTGTTCACATGAACTGCTGACACATTTTTGAGACTAGTGTTGCCTTTTTTTTAGATGACAGAAATCCTTTTTGATCTTAGCCTAACTCGGACTAGCCGTTACGTCATCAGTCTGATCTCTATTTAACGCTAATAGTCCAAACTGATGTCACTCAAAGAGCTGTCTATAACAGGTAAAATATTAATTATTCATAACTTTTCCACAGGAAATCATTTTAAAAGATCGGAACTCTTGTTTTTAGCATCTATCATGCGTTCCAATAGACTAACTATTAATGAATGAATGGATGAATACGTTGGCATTTCTTTCACTGAACAATGTATTAGCATCTCTATATGTTTATGTGATAAAGGTGGACATGAGTTTCCTCTTGATTTTTGTACAAAATGCACATGAATGCATGCTGCCACCCAGTTAACATAAAAACACACAATATGTTTTGTCTGTTTGCATATACAGTACTGTATTTTTCGGACTATAAGGCACACTGGATTATAAGGCGAATTAAGAAAAACAAGATCATTTTGACATATTTTTGAGTGCCGTGTACTACATAAAATAGGTTTGAGGTCAATAAGCACAACCAGAATTAATACATAAGGTCCACCAGATTATAAGCCTCACTGTTGATTTTTGAGAAAATCAAAAGATTTTAAGTGCACCTCATAGTCCGAAAAATACAGCAAGTAAAGAAATGCCTATTGTAGGAAGGTCCTCCAAAGGTTTTGTAACTTGCTAACATGAGGTGTTAGTGGAAAATCTTTAACATGCATTGGTCATGAACTGCCTAACAGAGAAGAAGCCAGAGTGAACTTTGTTATTTAAATTGACAGAAGATCAGTTAACAAAAAAAGGTAAAGATTTTTATTTATTTTTACAATGATTCTAACATAATTCAGCATTAAATATCTTCTTGGCTGGTTTTAGCACTAATTAATTGCCAGAATGATCAAACTCGTTTATGGGCACAACAAACCTGTTCAACAACGCTACTGGTGTGGCTGACAATCTAGTTTCCACGGTGACAGGAGACATCCATTATGGCTTGAAACAGCTAAGCGAGGATTTTATTGATCATGGTGTTGAAAGTCTGCATGTAACATATGCTCACACACAGACTTACTTTCAGAGTCATGCATCTTTACCAAGGCAGGTATCCACAGCGGTTGCATGTTTGACTTATTTCTAACTGCGTGTATGCATGAACAGTGTGTAAAATCAAGTTTTCAATTTCAGGACCTTCTACATTGTGTTTGAAATGTCTACAGTATACCACACATAGCATAATTTACTCTTACCAAAAAATTAGGACATCATTTTTTGGCCTGTTTACACTCCCACACGCTTTACAAATTATCACAAGTAGATTCTTGTGAAATAATTGCGTTTTAAACAGAAAAATCACCAAAAACGCAGTCTTTAAAGTGCAAAGCCCATCGCAATGTGTCATTACGTTTATAAGACAGCACAGGATTGGAGTCTTCAACAATGGTGTGGTGGTGCAAAAACTACAAAAATACACAGATGTGATGTAAGAAATTCATATATGAGTCATGAATGAATTAATGAAACTATGTATATTAATAAGTGAACTAAGCATTACCTTTAATGTCATTCCACAAAGCAGAATAAAATTACGTTACTGACCTTTACTAGAAAGAATTAAGAACGATAGGTCAAAAAGAAAATGCAATCATGAATTAAATGCTAAACTTAATGCCCTATTTTTTCAAGCACATAAAAATATTTGAGTAATAAAACACATCAAACCATTATACAAAATCAACAATAATAGTATATTTGTCAAATGATACAAATGTAAAACCACTTTACATTTTATCACACAAAAAACATAAACCTTTTTTTTTTGCACAGTTGTTTCAATATATAAAGAGGTTTAATCCTGCAGTGAACCAGTGTGCAATAAAATTTTAATTACTTCCAAGATAAATATGAATATTTTATTTAATATACTGTATTTATAAAACAAATAGTATATTGTCATTTACTGATACAAATATGCTGCTGTTGTGAATATTGTTTTGTTTGATTCTGAAGTCCAATTGAATTCTAAAGTCATCAGATGATGATTGACGTAGTTTTTTTAAAGTTATTTTTTAGTTCTCGTTAGAATGTAATCACAAATCCTGATTCGAATTCCTGTTTTAATCACAGACTTGGACTGTTTCATATTGCTCTCCCATAGTGAGAGGAGCTGAGGTGTGAAAGGAATAGCAATGATTGTGAGAGGCAGAGTGAGCAGTGTGTGTGTGTGTGTGTGTGTGTGTGTGTGTGTGTGTGTGTGTGTGTTACTGCTGGAAAGCATTAAAGCAGTGAGGCTGCAGCTTAATGGAAAACAATGAACTCTCTTCATTTGGGACGCATGCATGTTGATGTTCTTGTTTTCATTATTTCCCCTAATATTTCTGCAACCCTGAGTGCAGCAAAAGCTGTTAAAAAATATAAAAATTAGATACATCTCCACTAACCTGTTTCAGATGAATTAGTTGAAGCTGCTAACTCTTTTTTTTTATTTTTTTTTTTCTGGTTAAAATCTCATTATATGATCAGGAAAATGAATGCAAATCTGAAAAAAAAAATCATCATAACAAACTAAATTAACATAAAAATATTAAAAATGTAAGTGTTTACCTTTCTCAAAGCATTCAGACTAATAAAGCAGCAAATACATGAATCCACATAGACAGAAAAAACAACATAAAGTAAATTATGTGAAGGAACGCATAATGCTGCTCTGAAGCCAAAGTTTACGACGATGATTCCAACGATTTGTTAGTGCTTGGAGTGTGTGTTGTCGATGAGCCTTAACTACCACAGCACCATCTTTAGCTCGATATCTATAAAAAGAAAATCCAATTTTTGTGGCGACTGATGTTGATTAGCCGTGGCAGACATCTTAAAGTGGGCTGACTTCAAAAGTTAATCACTTGTACATTTACATTCAGTGATAATTACCTCCTGAGGTGTCATCTATTCACTGTCTCACGAGATATTTTGCTGACTGAAACCCAAACAGGCGCGGTTACACAATTCCTTACCTGTCGTGGTGGCGGGTGATCACTGAGAAAATTGTTACAGCCAAAAAGAAACATTCAGGGTTAAACGAGTACATTTTTTAAATGAAAAGTGACCCAGTTGCACAACAGTTTCAGGAAAATGTTGCATGTTCTCAGTTGGTGATCTGTTTACATTCATCTGTGGTCAAGCCCGGTGTGGAGCAACACAAGTTCAGTTCATGGAGGAAAACATATTTTTACCTGCCTGTTTGTTATTCACAACCATCGGTTGAATGTTTCACACTGACACAAATATATTTTTTGTTGTTTATAAGAGTCAAGGCCAATTAATTCAACATATTCACAGGTTTTAAACCCAAAAGCTCTTAGAGAAATCACAATTTTTTTAAATGAATTGAGAGCAAACACATCCCAGTCAGACTTATCCTTCAGAGTGATTGAAAAAAAAGGAAGAAAAAAAAAAAAAACATGAAATAACCTGATAGTTGAGTTTATTTTCCTCCGCCTTTGGTGTTTGGATGAAGGGCGTTCAGCTCACAGCCCCTCGTGGAGCTTTATGTGATATTCTGTCCTGTCATTTCGGTTCTCTACAACACACTATAGTCAGGGACCCTTTTCACTGAAATATCTCTCTACAAAGATGACAATCAATATTTCATGAATAGGCAGCAAGCACTACCGTAGAAAACTGAGATTTATTGTGTGGAAGTCTTACGCAAACTCACACCTGTGCACATACACACTGTCACACGCCTGGAAACTGAAATCCCAACACTAATACTGATCCTCTGAAGCTCTTGGACGAGACAAGAAAACATTCATGTTTGATACTTCGACTGTGATACTGTGACACAATGTACCACCACAAGTCGTCCTAAGTTTTCATTTAATTTTTCAGACATTATAATCTGCTTCATTTTCCTGTAAGCCATTTAAAATGATGAAAACTAACTCCACAGGACCTTTTAATTCACAAAGGTCTCAGTGGAAAGAGTTAAAGTTGTTAAAAGACTGATCGATCCG
>JARVGV010001459.1:17776971-17789845 GCA_031762435.1 Hypsolebias longignatus | reverse complement strand
CCTCCCTTCGTCCTGGGTCGCCACAGTGAAGTTGCACAACAATGTGACAATCATTTTTACACCAGATGTCCTTCCTAACTCAACCACAGACCACTGAGCTACCACAGCCCTCGGTGGAGCAGAGAGCTGCCATCTAGTGTGCCCGAGGGAGCAGATGGTGGGGATTAAGGGCCTTGCTCGAGGGCCCAGAGTGGGGCAAATTAAGGTGGAGGCAGGTGTGGGTGCTTCATCTTTCCCACCCATCATCTACCAATCACAGGCCCACCTTCTCTAACCTCTGTCTGCACCATCACTCCTAACCCAAACCCTAACACTATGAGGAGTATCAAGGTAAATGAGACCTAATAAATCTCCATCAGCATTGGCAGCTTTAATTTCCATCAGTCAGTCCCCCATTTTCTATTAGTTTAGTGTTTTCTTTTTTTCTTTTATTTATTTAAATATGTATTTATTTATTTGCATTTTCAGGCAACTCAAGCCTTCTGAAAAACTGCTCTCAGTCACTTTTGGAGAATTGTAGAATTCACTAAACAGTTTCCACACTGCTTCCAGTCCCTTTTCTGGATGATTCACAGACAGTTCTCATTTTTGTCAGGAGGGTACATTTTATGGTAAGGAGTTCTGACAGGTGTGCACAGTACAGCTTGTATATCTGGATTAACAGGGGCGTGGTGGCGCAGAGGTTAGAGAAAGTTGACCTGTGATCAGAAGATGTCCTGGTACGACAACATCAAAATGTGGATGAAGCACCCACACCTGCCTCCACCTTCAAATAATTGCCAAGTCTTTGTGCATCTTTGTTCGTTCGCTGTGTCGACCCCTGAAGAAGGGAGCAGCCAAAAGAAGAGAAAAAAAATAATAATCTGGATTAACAGGTGGAACTTTCACTCTGAACATGGCCGGGATATCTGTGCATGTCCCTTTTATACATTTCTTTGCGTGTGCTATTTTGTCTTCAGTTGAACGTTTATCGTGCATAAACTGTCTTGTTCATCATGGAGAGCTGCCTCTAGAATTTCTGCCTCACCTTCTGCTGCTGCAGCTCTTACCTCCATGTGCACTGTATGTCTAATACTGCTACTTGAAGCTTTAATTGCCTATAATTTACTTGCAAATGCAGCTTCAGCATCAGCTCATGTTTGCGCAGCTGCTGCTTTGCTGTCCAATGTGCTTTTAAATCTTTCAGATAAAGATGATGCAGAGAATAAGGTCCTCACTGATCCAGAGACAGAATTCCTTTCTGACATCTTGGCTGTAAACAGATACGTGTACTCACTAATCCGTTGGATTGAGTTTGCACGAAAACTCCGCTCCAATGATAACTCTGAACAAGTCTTTCTGGAAATTTTCTTTGTTGGAGCAGGCATGGAGAAGGACAAATTTGTGATGAAAAATTCAGCAATTTAAAACATTATTCGTAAAGAATAACATAAAATACAACATACAAGAATGTCGACTATGGACTTTCAAATATAACACACACTCCAAACTAATCCATCCTCATGCACTGACATCTTAATAAAATCTCTGAAAGTGACTCGTAAATAAAATACATACCAACCATACATCTCAACAGCAAATGCCTTACCCACGCCATTCATCTCACACTCTTTGAATTCCCCAAAATGATGCAAACATATTGCTAAACAAAATATTCTAAGTAGTATGCTGGTGAAGTACAGGATATGTGTGGTTGTCAATTTACATATGTTGTGTGTGTGTGTGCGTGCGTGTGGGTGTGTGCGCGTGCGTGTGGGTGTGTGCGTGCGTGCGTGCGTGCGTGTGTGTGTGTGTGTGTGTGTGTGTGTGTGTGTGTGTGTGGGTGTGCGTGTTTTAGCCTTTAAAAAAGCCTCACTCCCAAATCTGTTTCATTGAATTGAGAAAGCTCCTCGGATGAGGATCGAAACGTTTTCATGCAACAAATAAAGTCCAGTTGATTCTGTATTGAACCTTTTTTGATTTTATCATGTCCTGGATGACTGAGAATCTTCACCAGCAGTCTTCCTCTTCCATTTCTCAAACCTCCTCAGCTAACACAAGTCTAGTCTTTCTTTCAGTATTTTATTTATTACAGTTTATTTTTTTCTGCTGATTCAGCGTTTAGTCCTCGGTTCCTTTAAAAACTGTTCACTGAACTCTGCTGCAGTTCATCTGTTCCACTGGCTTCATAAGCCACTGTTAACTTCAACGTATGATTGAAATTTTTAGCTATCGTTTTATTAATTTAGCTTTTAGCTACTCTTGTACTAATTTTAACTTCTGCGTCTGCACAGTAGTAGTCAATACAGTAATACTTAATACTTGTGTGTGTGTGTGTGTGGGGGGGGGGGTCAACTATTTTGGTTGGTTCTCTACTGAGATTACCAGATAAACACTGGCGCAGCTGCTACCATGGCAACACCATTGTGCTCCCTCCATTTCTGTCTCCTCTCTCCTCCCCCTCTCCGACCACTCCCCCACCCCCCACCCTTTTTGGCTGGGTGGGCACTTTAATGTGCTGTGGCGAGTGAACCAGAGGAGGAGAGCCCTCAGATCCCTTTAGTTCCCTCAGAGGAAGGAGTGGGCAGACAGGAAGAAGGACTAACCTGGACTGAGTTGTTTTGAGTATTTTTTTATTGGGGGGGTGGGGGTGTGTGGTAACAGGATGAGTGAGGACAGCCACTCCCACTACAGGCTGGACCCCAGTGATCGCCTCAACGGGCTGGGGCAGAGGAGAAAGAGACCCAAGAAGGTAACTGAATGAAAGGAGAGCCACATGGTGTGTATGTGGGGGGTGTTGGGGTGGGGGGGGGGAGGGCAGGTGCACAGTGATGGAGGATGTGGTTTATTTTCTGTCTGTGACCTGAGGCGTCTCATACAATGTGATTCTCTTTAAATACTGACTCGCTCTTCTCCCAGTGAGAGCATCTCCTCTGATATGACCTCACCCTGCCCGGTACCCCCACCCTCTGTTTCATCCTCCACCCCCCCATGTGTTGTTGTTGTTGTGGACACGTCCATGTAGTAAGTAGTAGGAGGAGGCTCCTCTCACATGCTGACAGGGTGGGTCCCTGCTCTGCTCTTTGTGTTCCTCCTCTGAACATCATCGCTCAAAACATCAGGATGTCCTTCATCAGACCTGTCGTGGGGGGGGGGGGGTGACCTGTGACAGGAAGACACCTCAGGCATGCAGACACCCAGGATTTTGACAGTTATATAAAGAAAATACATAAAATCAGAAACATTTCAGTTTACACACAATGCAAAATATGCAAGGAATTTTATTATAAAATACAATAAACAAGTCCAGTGTACAAAATGTATTTCTAATTATTGGGTTTGAGATTTATTCTCTTCAATTTTCAGAAAAATATTACAACCCCCTGAAAAAAAAAGCAACATTTTTTTACAAGAATAAACCCTTAGAATGTCCATAACTGGTTTCAGCTTGATCAATTTCAGTGGTTTCTTCAGGTCTGTTCCTCTTTATATTTTGTTTATATTCATGGACCAATCATCATATTCCTGTTATAAATTCACCTCCTTATGAGATCATCATGAGGTAATTAGTCAAAACGTGGTTTTTGCTTTATATTTGAAGTCTTTGTAGTTTTGAGATCAGCAGTTAGGTTGGGGGTGGGAGTCTTCATGCACTTCATGATTTGAATTTAAGACGATGATCAAAACATTTTATTGACAGGCAACCTAGATATTTTTGTACACAAATACAGACTAATTTATATATTTTCTTGGCTAATAGAGTTCAAAAGTACATATATGTGCTGCACTTAGACCTGTTCAAAGCCTTTGATACTGTAGATCATCACATCTTACACCACAGGCTCTCAGATATTGGCTTCTCAGATCACACTGTTGGCTGGTTCTCAAACTATTTCTCAGCTTGTAGGCACTGTATTCAACATAAATGGTATTTCATCTAGCTAACTAATTATAGCTAATGGTGTGCCGCAAGGCTCAGTTTTAGGTCCCACTCTTTTTAAAATTTATATAAATAATGTAGGTCTAAGCATTCCTGATGCATCCTTGCATCTCTATGCCAATGACACTGTTGTCTACTGCCGAGCTAACACAGTTTTCAAGGTTTTCCAGCTTCTACAGTCTGCATTTGCCATCATTCAGTCAGACTTATTCCATCTCATTCTGGTGCTAAATGCTGACAAAACCAAAAGGATGTGGTTTTCCAAAAGAAAGTTGGTGCCAGCAGCTCTTCTTCCTAGCTCATCCAAGCATGGTGTTCCTATTGAGTTTGTACCGGTAGATGCTTGTAAATACTTGGGAATTTTGGTTGGTCCACATCTCTCTTTTAAACCACATGTCAAAGACTTGATAAAGAACTTGAAATTAAAACTGGCTTTTGTTTTCAGAAATAGATCTTGCTTGACAGGCAGCATGGTGGCGCAACTGGTAGAGCTGCTGCCTCTCAATAAGAAGGTTGCCGGTTCAAATCCCGGTCCGGGGGCCTTTCTGGGTGGAGTTTGCATGTTCTCTCCGTGCATGCGTGGGTTTCTTCCGGGTACTCCGGTTTCCTCCCACAGACCAAAAACATGCATGTTAGACTGATTGGCAACTCTGAATTGTCTCTAGGTGTGAGTGAGAGAGTGAATGGTTGTTTGTCTCGTTTGTTTCTATGTGGCCCTGTGATGGACTTGCAACCTGTCCAGGATGTACCCCGCCCCTCGCACAGTGACTGTTGGACACGGGCACCGGCGACCCCCGTGACACAAAAATGGACGAAGCGGGTAAAAGATAATGGATGGATAGTTTAGAACATTTTTTTTTAAAAAGAACTTTTAAATCAACATAAACTGGCACCAACCAAGGACTAGCAATTTGTTGAGAGGTTTATACTGTACCATCAGTAATGAGTTACAATAGAGTACCAATTAAAAAAAAAAAAGAGAACAACAAGGCTGAAGTTTTTGTTTTTGTGCTCGTAAGCACAAATGTTTAATTCTGAAGGGTGGGGAGGGAGAAGGGAAAATGACAGAAAAAGGAAAGGGGATAGTCCCTGCCACACACAACAGACATCACATTACATTACAAGCTACATTTAGCCACATATTCTATTTGGTTGTACATAAAAAGCACTGTGGGAAAATCAGAGGTTCATCAGCTGCACCCTAGACAAAGATGAGGCCCAAACCTTCAGAAATTTATTTCCAAACTTTCTTATTGGGGGTAAAACACTTAAAAACAAGAATCAGCGGGCATCACAAACAGGAAACAATTTCTATTCGAAAACAAAAGAAAGTTCACAGTTATTCACATTTTTTGAACCAACTACCTCAAACTCAATGACCAGGATGCAGCCACTTATTTTTTCCAACAAAGCAAATGAAAAATAAATAATGTGTACAATTAAACAACATCAAGGAGAAGAAACTAATTTCCTATCAATCTTGTTTAACTGTGTACATTTTGTAACAATATTGAAGAACAGTGATAGGTTTGAGCCTACAGTGTGTTGTGAGTTTTCTCTAGTGCTTTTACAGACAACCAAACCTGATCTAAGCTTTGCCATCAAGTGTCTGTGCCAATGTGCTTGAGTTAGTCTGTTTGAGGTGCAAGTCGCCTTCCAGTTCCTGCTTGCCGCACCTGTAGGGAGAAGACAAATGAACCAGATCATGTGTAGTATAAATAACGAAAGGAGTTATGTTTTTGTGTGTTAAAAAATATTTGATAAATGATAAACTGATTAAATTCTTAAACTGTCAATAAATTTAAAAAGAACTTGGAAGTGAAACTCCCTTCTTGTGCTTTCTGATTAAAATCACAGAAATATACTGTATATGGTTTAGGACAAGTTAACTGAAAATTTATGTTGCAAAACTAGAAATTTAATAATTTGCATATCTTTCTAAAGCCAAACACTTCATGATTTTTGAATCCACTACTTAAAATTGTTTAGTTTTATATTTGTACTTTTTAAAACTAATAAATAAAAACTGACCATTAGTTAGTTTAAACAGTTGATGATAAAAACATTCAAAGCTCAACTCAGCATTTCTTTACAACTTACGCTGACGATGGTCCGTTTCCTGTCCTTTCATTCGACTGCAGGAACAACTCGGAGAGCAACTTTAATATATTCAGAGCAGCCTGTAGAAGTTAAAAACAGCTTTTATTTTCCTGGCAATTTTGCATCAACAGTGGGAAAATAAAATCAGGAAGACAGAAAATGTATACTAATAAAGGATTTAACATCCTTCCTTCAAAAATCTCAGCAACTTCAGCAGCAGGTTGGTTGATGACTTGTTATGCGAACAACATAAGTTAATTCTGTTGTTTAGTACCCATTAGTATATACAGTACCTGTTTTCTCCTAAAGTACATTTAAATGATTTTTTTTTTTTTTTTTGCTGTGCACTATTGTGTTCTTAAAACATATACAGTACTGGTATGTAACATTTTTTGTACCAACTTATTTTTCTAAAAAAACTTCTTCCTTTATATAAAAGACAAAAATTACAAACAAACAAAAAAAAAAAACAACTTTATTTTAGATGAGCGAAAAATTTGCTTTCATTAAATGTAATGACATCTATTTTCTATTAGTTAGTTATTTGTTTTAGTCTATTTACCGGTATATTTTATTTTACCTAGTAGCTCTTCATAATCATGAAAAATAAAAGTATTAGTCATGTTCTGGAGTATCTGCCACTGAGGCTTTATTGAAACATCTCTTTAATGAAACAAGGATAATGAGTTACATTTAAATTCCCTTTGGGATTAATACCGTATTTTTGAATTGAATTGTAATATTTTAATTTTAATTCAAACATTTTAAGGTGCATCTTGTTTGGCACCTCGGTCTGGATTTTCTGCTTCAACTGTTCAAATTAAACCAAATCAGAAGTGCAACTCCTAAAACAACAAGTCATCATGGTTTCCTTCTGAACATTGTTAGCTCAGATCAGAGAATTCTTAAGATGCCTCTGACACATGGTGACACTAAACTATTGCTTGATAACAAAAAAAAGGAAGTAATTTAAATAAACAACCCATTACTGGGTGGGTATTGAGGGTCCTGCTCTACAGTGGTTTAGATCCTATTTAACAGAGAAGCTTTTGTGTGCATATAGGTTCTGTGGAGTCCTCTGTAGCATCTCTCACATGTGGAGTACCTCAGGGATCTATACTTGGCCCCCTCTGAGACAGCATCTAACTTGGGTGAGAGGCTGGACAATGATTTTAAACTAGATGCACAGATTAAATCAGTGATCAAGTCTAGTTTTTACCACTTGAGACAATCGGCCAAGACCTTAAGACTTAAATGATGTACATTTCTGTCACAACATTACTTTGAAATTTTAATTCATGCTTTCATCAAAACTCATCTGGACTACTGTAATTCACTTTAAGTGGGTCTGAGCCAGTCATTACTGACTCGACTTCAGCTGGTTCAGAATGCTGCGGCTTGCCATTTAACTGGTACCAGAAAAAGAGAGCATATCGCCTGTTTTAGAATCACTACACTGGCTCCCAGTTCGTTTCGTTTGCAGATTAATTTTAAAGTTATTTGTTTTCAAGTGTCTTCATGGTCTCGCCCCGCAGTATCTATCCAACCAGCTCCAGACGTACATTCCCTCATGCTTTCTGAGGTCAGCAGGTCGGCCGCTGTTGGCTGTTCCAAAGTTCAATAGGAGGCTGAGAAGTGATCGAGCATCCTCAGTCGCTGCCCCTAAACTGTGGAATGAGCTATATTTGCATGTCAGCCAAGCTGACTCACTTTTTGTTTTTAAATCTTCTCTGATGACACTTTTTTTCTCTTTGGGTTTTAACTCAGCTTGAAATGTTGGTTTTACTGTTTTTAAGTTATTTGTTTTATTGTTTTCACTGTTTGCTGTTTTATGATTTAGTAGTTCATTACTTTTATGGTATCTGTTGATTTTAGTTTTTTTATGCTTGTGTTACTGTACAGCACTTTGGCTAACAGAACTGTTTCGAAGTGTTTTATAAAGTTGTACTATGCAAAAACAGGCTTTGTTACACTGAAATAACTTAACCTGTTGTCTTTTGTAAAATCTCATTCATAATTTCAATTAATGTCACAAGAGAACCGGATTTAAAGGTGCTGATTTATATTTTCAAGCACTGTTTTTTAATTCTTTATGAATAATTGTGTTTTTCTGATAGCCTCCATGTATTTAGGTCGACTGCACCTTCTGAGTGTTGCAGGATTATACTGATGCACTGTGGATGTTCCTTTTTTTCGTATTACCAACCATATCATGACAGGACTCTACGTCTTTTCCAATCCCATGACTGATGAGTGGAGGCTGGCAGGAACAGTTAATAAGAGACACAAACTCATTCTTATTGTTTTTGGGAAAGTCTGTGTAATCCACCTGAAAAAGAAATGATGTACTTAAATAAATTTGAACAAACAAACATAAATGCATGCGCTCATGTGGGTTGATCTATCACCTGCAAGTTCTGCACAGATGCAAGGTAGCTGAGCTGCTCAGTCGGCCTGGTGAGAGGGCCGTGAGGCAGCTGGTTCAAATTATTTTTATTCTTTAGGATAGTCTCAGCTGTCATGGATGTCCCAGCATAAAGCAGCTCATTGGCAATCATGGCAGTGATGGTGGCCTTGCCTGGATTGGGCACAGCTCGGCTATAGTCCCTGGCCTGAGATCCCTGGCAGGCTCTGACTGCTTGGGCCACCTCAGGCACCATGGGCAGAATACCTGCCGGCAGCTGCTGGGTGCTGATGTAAGGCAGGCGGAAGTCCTCTTCTTTAGAACCTTCCATGAAAACAGTGTTTGTAAGATAAGGTTTACATTTGAATCCAGACAAGACAGTTTCAACAAGAACTTACCCAAGGCCACCCCCTCTACAGAGCCTGGTTCAAAGAAGGTCACTTTGCGTCCATCACTTGGTTTTTTTACTGGGGTCTAAAGAAAACCAAAACAATTTAAAGAATATGGATTTAACAAGATGAAAACGTGAAATATTTATTTGGCTTTCTTGATGATGGCTGAGCAGTACTTTTTCATCTGTTTTAAGAGCTGGTTTGGGAAGCTGAGGCTGAGGCACTTTATATCCCAAGATTTCCAGCATTTTCTCTGCTGCGTTCCTCTTGGCCACCTTCTTACTTGGTCCCATTCCCTCTGCGGACTGGCCGCACACGGTCACCTGGACCAGAATACAAAGGTAAAAATGAATGACAAGAAATAAGCAGGTAAGAAAAGAGAAAATCAGATAGTCAACACTTTCTAAATCTTGCTGCTAGCACAGCCGAACTGCAGTCGGCTCACCTGCATGACAAACTCCCTGCGTCGTGGCAGACCTCGCTCTGTAACCATGGTGTACTCAGGCTCCTTCTCCTTCTTCGCCTGTTGGATCTGAGCCAAGCGGCTGATGGGATTCATTCCCTGGCCGTACTCAGGGCTGGTCTGCAGCTGTTGACATGATGAGTTAATCATTACATAATGAAGACTTTTAGGTCTGCTCATCCCAACTCGACTTCTAAAGGCACATCACCTTGATGATGGATTTGGTTTTCTTTTTGATGCGCGGCAGTTTCCTTTCCACGCTCGGCACTTGAGGTAGCCGCTTCAACTCGTTCAGCACAGCCGCTGCTGCTAGCTTCTTGGCAATCTTTTTGCTTTTACCCTCGCCTTCTCCCACAAACTCCCCAACTGAAACACGGACTACAAAACTTTTCATGTGAGGAGGGCCATCTTCTTTTAAAACCTAAAAGCAAACATGATAACCACATTCTGCTTAATTTAACTAAGAGGAAATGCAAAGTTTGTTGGACAATAACAAATAAAATCAAACCTCAAAGTTGACGGGTAAGTTCCGTTTGAGGGAAATTTCAAAAACTTGACTGATTTCTGATTTGTTCAAGTTCTCCTCCTCGGGTTCACCATTCATCTGTGAAAGACAATAAAAATGTAAAAGGTCAATTAAAGACTAGAGGACAGCTGTCTGGTACAGTTTTCATGCTGAGTTTGCGCCGTTTGTCTCACCACTGGACACTGCTGCAGCATGGGTTCCTTCTGAAGCACTTTCAGAGCCTTAGCAGCAGCTTCGTGTTTGGCCATCTGCCTCGTACGTCCCTTCCCAATGAACTGCTGGCCTCCGACGGAAAGCTCCATCTGGTAGATCATTGGTCCCATTGGAGGAAATGGATAGTAGTACCTGGACATATAACTGTACTATTATTTTCCTCAAACAGTTATAAATAAAACACATTTTTCTGTCACAATTCTATGTGATTTGAACTCACTGATGCATAGAGCGCTGGTAAGGCCCAGGAGCACGGACATTATAGTTAAAGTTTGGTGACCTCATCCCTGGGTATGGGTCAATAGGTTTAAAATTAGCCTTTTTACCGAGCTTCAAACAAAGAGCATTCAACTCCATGGTATGTGTAATGCCATCTGCAGTAAGAAAACAGACTGAATTATGAACACGAAGAGTTAATTGGAAGGAAATGCCGACAGAGCCAGTGGGAGCGGCCGACCTGGGTTCCTGCCTGTGTTGCGGGGTGTCCTCATGGTGGGCTTGGGAAGCGTTGTCTCAGCGAGAGCCGATGCAGCAGCGGAATGCTGAGCTTTCTTGATGCTGGTCCCCTCTGCCTCCCAGTGCTGATCTCCCAGTGTGAGCCTCACTGAAAAAATCTGAAACAGATTCTTTATCGTTACAACGATCCAGGCAAAAGAGCAGGTAAGATCCTGTGCAACAAGATCCTGCAAGACTAAAACATCACAAGGTTTCTTGTTCAGCTGATTTTTAGTTGACTTTATCTGGTGAAACGACCACTGAAGAAGTCTCCACCACTTTAAACTGTTTGTGGGACAGAAGTTCAAACACTGGATTCCTGCGTGGTCAGTTAAGTCAAGCCACAGTGTAAAAGCAGATTTGCCCTACTGCCTTCCGCTGCTACATGCTGAGAGGAAGTCTGTGTTGTGCATTTATTGAACACAGGACAGATTAATGCAGGGTTCACACGATGAATTGTCAACTTTAAAGCTGAAAAATAAAGAAACTTGGAACATAATTTTTATCTACTGTTGAAAGGAGTTGATCAAGCTTTAATGTGAGGCGGTGACAGAATCTGACCTGTCTGCAGACGCTGTTTAAATGTGTGCAACTTTCCTCTGATGAAAAAACAAACAAACAAACACACGAGTTTAACTGTCCTCTTGAGTTCAACGACTTCAACTCTCAGATGTCTGTCAGAAAACATCACAACTACAGAGTGGCTGCCTGGATGTTCAGTATTTCATTCATGATAACTTGTGTTTTCTTCTGTAATTTTAAAAAGGGAAAATCTACAAAGGTTTAAACTTTCAGGTTTTTATTTACACTGTCTGAGGGGCTGTGGTAACATATTTAATTAGGAATGAGTGAAAAGTGATTAAAAAAAAAAGAGATTAGAAATTATATAATCTTTCATTCTGATTGATAAAAACAATTCTTTGTGAACAATAAGTTTTCATATTTAACGTAAGAAATATAAAAAATATAACAAACTTGAAATCAGAGAAGCCAGTTAGCTGACTTTGTGGCAAAAGTTTTTAATTTAAAAATACTGTGAAAAATCTTGCAGTTCTTGTTAACCTGTGTCTTGTGAGAGAAGTGTGTCATTCCACTTCTTGCTCACTGTACCTTGGAATGAGCTGGTCCTTGCTCAGAAAGCAGCTTGTACTCCGGTTGGATCTTACTAAAACGGGCTAACTCATTCACCAAACACATGGGGGTCTTCTCTTTAGGGTTTGCCATGTTAGATACTGAAACAAGACAAAAACACAATCAAAGAGGATGTAGTTAGTTGTAAAGACTCAGCTTTTAACTCATTGAATATTTGAAAGTAACTGATTTTTTTTTTTTTTAATCAATAGGAAGTATGTACTAATACAGCGTAAATCCTAATAAAACCCACCTGTGGTGGTATTATAAGGAGTGGCAGAGCCTGCTGGGAGAGCAGAGGTCCTGACAGGCTGACTGGCACTCTCTGATGCTAAGGCGCCTGTGGCACAAGGGATGCTGTAGCTGGGCTGTGGCTGACCCAGTTGCATCGGGGCAGAGGCAGCAGGCATGGGACTAGCTGGACATGGAAAATGGAGCTGAGACATCCTTGTTGCTCTAGCTTTGCAGGTCGAAGTCAAGCTGGGAAATGTACGATGTGGAAGGGACTGTGAATTGAAGAGGTCTGAATAAAAGCTCTGCCAGGAGGAGAGTCTATAGGACAGAAATATTCATTTTATTCAAATTACAGCATCTTGCAAAAATTATTGCTAATAAACATATACATTTTCAGAACAATAACAGCATTGTTAGAAGAAGTGTAGCCCCTCCTGCACACACCTCTCAAGATTTTATGGAAAACAAAACATAAATGGATGTGATTCATTGGGACGTTCTTAGTGTATTGTCACTTTTACATATTGATACGTTTAAGATTCTGTCATTGAACGACCACATTTTACTTTGAAGTAAAAATATACAGTACACAGTGAGCCTCGACACCAATCACTCAACTTGCAAACAAAAGAAACTACAGTAGAAGGAAATAAAGCATCTTAACAAAATGCAACTGCAGAACAAGCTTGCTGTGTTTCATTTATTTAAAGTACTGTATTTTTAACTTTACTGAAAAGATGAAAAAGTCATTCTTCCAAATCATATTCCCTCTTTACTTGTGCGGATAATTTAGAAAATTGGGCCGTGCTGCAGAGATTGTGACTCTGAAAGACCATGATATATAAAATGTAGTTTCCTATATCAATATATTAAGTGGCCCTTAACTTTCCAGTAGATGATCATGGCATTAACTTACAAGGTATCTCAGTTCTCTGGAACCATAGTATGTGGAGCTGTATGATCCAATGCTGACATATTTGAAAACATTTTAGAGGGA
>JARVGV010001459.1:17676057-17689317 GCA_031762435.1 Hypsolebias longignatus | reverse complement strand
TGTTAATAAAAGCTTTTTTTTTTTTTTTTTTTTTTACAGCTGATTTATTGACGTCCATTATTTTCCTGGTCTTATGGGAAAGTCTAATTTTCACCAGATGCCATAGAAATTAACATATATATCATGAAAGACAGAAAAGCCAGGGGTTAGTGCATTTTAAACAGATCTATAAATGACTCAACACAGAAATCAAACTCCTGAAAGAGAAGAAGACATCCCATTAGGGTTTTAGAGGAACTAATGTTAGAAAACTTTTTTTTTTCTCTCTGTGCAGAAAATTTTATAGGAGCTCAGTAACTCCTTCTTGACTTTATTCATTTTTTTTAATGTCGCCTATTGTTAATGTTTTATTGTTCAAGCAGACGGGAGCTGTATTCAATTACATGTCACGAAGCCTGTTTTTAGTTTACCTTGCCACTCAATTATTTTTAAATACAGTCATTGCATTTTTATCCCAAAAAGCCTTAACTCTGCACCTTTTTGAAGTTGTCAATAATGTACAGAAATCCCTAAACCTTATATGACATGGTTTGACTCACCTGATGTGTGTAATAATCCAAAAACTCCAATTAAAAAAATAGGAAAAAGTTGTTGCATTGCCAGCAGACTCATGGTCTCGGTCCTCTTACTCTCAGTCCTGGTGGCAGAGCAGTGTGGTCTGTTTGGCTTGGTTCAGCTCGGCTCAGCTCGGCTCGGGTTGGCACTATGCTCTGATCTGTCTTTGTCCCAGTTTAAAGCACTCTACAGGCTGTCAGACCTCCTCACCGGTGACCAATCACACACACATTTGCTCGTCACTCGCTCCCCTCCTCGATGTGCGCAACTCCAACGTACTTTACAGCCCCACCACAAAACACACACACACACACGCACGCACGCACGCACGCACACACACACACACACACACACACAAAGCAGCAGCGCACTTAAAATGTGATCACTAGGAATAAACAGGTGACATGGGGTTGTGGGGTGATTGGGGATCTTAGACACAATCTAAAAAAATAAATAAATTTAAAAAAGTACACAGCTCAGAAAACAAAAGACTTTCTTTAAGGCATGCACATCTACCCCCCTGTGGCACCTCCAGAGATTTTTCTCTAAACCAAATGACCACCCTGAACACATTTAATACAATAGATGTGACCACGTCTATAAAGGCCAGTTCAGACTGCACAGTTTGCTGAAGGTTCCAAACTACCATAATGCACGGAGGCAGAGGAAGAGGAGTCTGAGTCAGAGGGAGAGGAGAAGGCCAAGGAGGAAGAGGAGGGGCCAAGGAGGGAGCGCAAGACAACCACGCACCACATCATTATGGCCAAGATGAGAGCAACAGTCATTGACCATGTCATTGTCCACGACACGTCAATGACCAAAGCAGGACAAAAAGTCCATCCAAACCTGAGTAGGTTCTCAATGGCCACCATTATCTGGGCATTAGAGAACACAACAGGTACTATACTGTATTGCTGTGTTGGTCACTACAGTAAGTATTTACAGTATAGTGGATTATTGAGCATGGACTTTGTTGGTGTAGTAGAGTAGGATTCTGTGAAAATGTACATGTACAATTCAGTACTGTGTTGTATTATCTTGTTTTAATCTGACACTGCTGATGTGATATGCTGCATTTATATACAACTGTGTGTGAGCGTCATCATTTCAACAACATTTTATAAGCTTATATACATTGCAAGTGTTTACTGATTGCTTCTATGTTTCACATATAATCACAATATTCCTAAAGGATAATCTTACAAGTTCACATTTCATATAATGACAATCTAATCAATCATTCTGAATAAAACAGCTGCAGGTAACATTTAAACCACCGGAGCATTTTAACCTCAAAGACTTTAGCTTTATCAACTAACATTCCGTGAACGAGTTGTGAGTTTAACAGCTCGACATAGTTTACCTGTTGTTCTGACATCTTTGACAGCTTCAGAGATTTGTTAACCTCCTCTCATCGTGAAGATTAAATTTAATCACGTGATTAAAAGCAACTTTAAATACAATACTGTACTTTATAAAACTGCCCTTCACCCTTCGAAGCCCTGCGATTGTTTACTTCCGGGTTGCTGACGTCCGTTTCCACGCCCACTTTCGGGTTTCCTGATCTCGCATCTGCTCAACTTTGAGAAGTGAAATTCACAAGCTGATCCCCTGACACACTTCAGGCAGTCAGGCATTATGATATAAAACATTGAGCTCATGTTTAAAATGTATGACTTGTGGTTAATTTATGGCGGCTCCTTATGTAACGTTCAGTGTCTTCTCCAGAATTCTGCTGCAGTTTCCACCAGCAGCTTTTATCAGGCAAGCGAAGATTAAATCTCTAAAACAATTAACTCTACTTTTGAGGTTTTTCTGATTCACGGCCTGCACTATCAATCAAAAACTGAAATTAGAAATAGTGTTTATTACTTGACTTGAAACATAGAACAATGTTTTACATAGCTTTATAATGTAGCTGTTTTTAAATAATATAATTTATTTTACAGTATTTACTTTTCATTTTATATGCTTTTATGATCGTCTATTGTCTGAACCTCATCTGTGTTCTTTGTTTAAAACAGATCTCTTGTAAATGAGTCCTCACAACTCAATGAGACTAACTAAAAGTTGAATGAACTTGTGTTGAACATAAAAAATCCAGTTGTGCACATGCTATCATGTTTCACTCTGGGGTATTGAACAAAATCGAGTATAATTAGTAATAAGTGAACACAAAAACTGTTGTTTTCCCATTTTTATTGTTTCATTTTCTCAGTAATTGTTGCAGCCACAAAATTATGAATCGATATCCCCATTTGCTTCAGGTGTGACGAGTGTTGTGGCAAAACTGGCTCACAGACCTGCCAGCCTCATCTGCAGCCCACCTGCTGTTGCTCTGTTTCAGTTAGACACCACGAAAAAGCCTGGAGTATTTCGAATGCATTCAAATGAATTAAAATCAATCAACCTTCCCCTGTATTCTGAGCAGCACTGTCCAATTTAAAAGGAAAGACAAACACAAACTGGAACCACATCCATTTGTCAAAACATTTATTCCAAATACCACAAAAACACAACACGCAGAAACATATTTTAGGAGTTTTTGCATAATTCTGACTAAAAAAATACCATTAAATCCACCTCATGTAGAAAAGCTCCAGTGAGTTCTTTTAGAGAGCATCCATATCCATTTCCTAGCCAAAACTATTCAAAAAGAACTCATTTTGTCATCTGATGTGCGAGTGAATGATCGCATTCCTGGAATAAAGGCGACATTCGATTTAATAAGTTTCCTCAAAACCTTAGAATGACAAAGTACACATGGCGACACAAAGATGCCGATAGTTTCCAAGAACAAAAACACAGAAAGCGTTTGTATAGATGGGGAATCTGCTTTTGAGCAAAAAGCTTGGCTTAAGAAAAAAAAAAAAATCTCGAAGCAGTTCATTCACTGGTAATGTGGTTTATTATTTCTGATTCTAATGAGCTTCAAGTTAAGCTAGTTCATAGTACTTTCCTGTCTTAGGATCAAAATAGCAGTTGAGGCAAGGATCATAGAGCAGTTTCAAATATTCATCTTCATTCTCCTCTTCTTTCACCAGCCCATCCTCTCCTGTATTAAAGGGGAAAATAAATAAATAAATCACCCTGAAACCTTTTATGTTCAAAATATAAAAATGAAACAAGATTGCACAGATAAAATGATGAATGTATGATTTATTCTACTTTTTATTTTTTGTTATAGACAAAATTTGCCATGCCAGAAAACTCTACTCTGTCGGCTTTAAATAAAATGGAATTAGAAGCTTGGTGGTTAGGTGACCTTCAGACTCGTGGATTTAAAAGTTTTCTGCCACTGCCATTTTTTCCCTAATCAATCAAGCCCTAAGACACCCAGACACAGTACCAAATTATGAAACTATAAAGAGATTCCTGTAATCCCTCACTACCTTAAAGCACATGAATTGAGCTGTTAAATTGACAGGCAGTTAAATGCTACTAAAGGTTATGGAATGCATCGGGATGAGCTCTTGTATCTTACCTGAAACTTGGGCAACAATAATGAAAACTAATTATATGACACATGAAGTGAAGGGTTTAAAAATTATGTAGTAAACTGGAAAAGTATCATCATTTAACCTTGAGGATGTGTCTGGTGGTGGTGGTGATGGTGGTGGTGGGGAGTATAGACACAGACCTGTAATGAGCCTGTCTCATCTGACCTATGTGGAGGACAAACATCTCCACTCTCGTGTTTTTTTTTTTTAAAGCTCTAATTAGATACACTCTCACTTGCTGCCTCACCACACTTTGCGGCGCATCCTTGGTGGAAATGTAACATCTCTAAAAGCTTTGTCACCAACGACTGTTTCCATTAGCTTTTGTGTAACTAGTGTTAAAGCATGGGTCTGTTTGCTGTCTTACGTACTCCCAAGGACATAAAAGGCGGTCCGGGGGTAAAAGGACTGTAATGAAGGTTACCATACCTCTGACTAGTCTTTCCAAATTGTTCTGTGTGTAGGCTGACCTTCTCTGCTGGCTGGGAGGCATAATAGGAGGGCTGAGCACGTCCATCCACTCTCTAGGGAAAAGACCATAAAGCCAGACAGTCATGACAACACATACCATTACACTCACCATCTTAGCCTATGACATTTTAACAATGGAGTCCCATCATCATGCACTCTCAGAAGCCCATCTATGATTCCATTGTCCTTGAGCCACTTCTCCCAAAGCCTCACAGATTTACCTGAAGGATCACTTATTAAATTCTGACTCCAGCTGTGGCTTTCAAGTATCCACATTGAGGCACAGAGTAGGGGTCTTAACCTTGCCTGTTTCTGCGGGGAGCATGACTTCATTTCTCCCCAAATGAGTGTATCCTCTCTGCCTGCGACGCACGCCGTGGTATGACTATACATCTGCCACTTTTCCCCTAAATGAAAAACACTGCTCTTGTAGCATGGTGTAAATGATTGCAGCCAGAGAGGGAAATATTTCAAGATGAATTATTACTTGGGAGCAGTGAAAGATTCATTTGTTAAAAGGCATTCATAATCATTCTTGGCTATACATCAGTTGTGCAATCACCCATTAACATCTTATGCCTCTGGATAAGAGCAAACCAGAGCGTATTAAATGTAGAATTACAGCATAATCGTCTGTACAATATTTGCCTCGCAGCAGGAAAGTCAAATGTTCGCCTCTGGTTGGTCTGTCTCACCAAACAGAATTGAAATGATCACTAATGTTATTCCCTCTGAAAACAGCATTTCATTTAAAAAGTAAAAGGTTCATATTGCGTGTATGGCTGCTATTTACAACATCCAGGTCAAAAGACTGTAAATTTGGTACCACTGCAGAAATTTAAATACTGTACACTTATTCTTAAAGTTAAAGTAGCTTTGCGCTAAATCCACACAGATTATATTGATTATTAACACAAAATAGACATATCTACACAAAAATGCTAAGTAACAAAAAATAAAGAGGTACATTAATGAATATAAATAACATGCCTACAATAAATTTACAAACCTGACAAAATATACATTGTTTATTTTCTGATTCCACGTATTTAAAGGTGATTTTTTTTACCCCATCCTTTTTTGGTTTTACACCCTTTATATGTTAGACAGCACATTATCTCCACAGGGCTTTGATTTTTCCTGCTAACAAAAGCATTTACCTCACTCCAAAAACCCCTCTCTCTGTTTGATAGGCAGGAACATTGTACAAAAGTTAATGGAAGCAATTTTAAAGGACAAGAGACCCTGCTACTGAGGTGTAAATTGGACTTCAAAATGTTAAGTGGGACTTGGCAAGAGTGATTAAATTCTTGGATTAATTTTTTTTATTACAATCCAAATACAGACCCAGTATAAAGAAAGTATTTCAGCTTCATTTACCGTGCGCAGGTACACTGCCTTTGTAAAGCAGTTTCTTGTATTGAAAAAGTTTCATTTTTTCAAATAGCTTACAGAGAAATAAAATCCAAACTGTGTTTGTTTTACACCTTAGCAACTTTGCTATAGTTACAATAGCATGTTGTGTAAGACCACTGTTTACAGCCAGTCTGACACAGAGTTGTTTTTGTGCAACGCAAAGTCTGACACAGTTTCTGCTGTTTAATATACCGTATTATTTTACATTATTAGTGTTGAGCGTATATCTTAGATCTTTATATACTTTTATTTTATACTTTATATACTGTTTATTTTTATACTTTATATTTTTGCTATTTTTAGATGTAACTGAGACCTTTAGTACACAATTTTGCTCCACCTCATGTACCACATGTGATGCGAATGAAAGTAAAGAAACTTGAACTTGAATTACCAAGCCCACGTCAAAGTGCTATGCTGCTACAGAGGATACACCACATGTTTAAATATTTTAAAGCCATGGCAACATTAGTCATAGAAACTATTTTGTGCATTTTAGTTGTCAAGGAAGCTGTGGCTCTGGACAAAGCTTTGCAGCGGCGCCAGGATGCTCCAAAAGCCCACAGTGATAGCATTCACTAAGGGTTTCTGATGAAAGAAGAAAACAAAGACAACAACAACAACAAATCCTGTGCAGCTGCTGTTTAATATGTAAATCAAGCCATGTCTCTAAGTCTAATTTCAGTATTACAGCTGTGGAAGCTGCGGAGCTGCTTGCTTGAGGTGGTAGTCAATAATATTCATTTCAGTGGACGTTCAATCCAAGAACATCCCTTTACTGCACAGGCAATCTGATGGTTATGTTAGTCAAGCACAACAAAAAGTAAACATCTATCCTGCTGTTGATTGGATTTTTCTACATCAGTTCTAAGCGGTTCTAAGACAAACACTGTTTAAACCCGTGCTAGTCAACACATGTTCTCAAAGGGGTGCCGTGCTTTTCATCAATAAATCACAAGTGTTGGGAAGGAGGCGGCTGCATAATTAAAAGAAGCGGATCTGTGATGCAATCTCTTTGTCTCCCTTTGTAATACACCACATGGATGTGTACGCCCGTAAAGAGACGGACAAGCACAGAGGTGCGTCTGTGCATTAGCAGGCTGCGAGGCGATGTAATGTCTCCAGAAGCCTCCAAGGACAACTGAATCCATTCAAACACCGCCACAGCAGGACGCTGAGATGGATAAACAGTACACGGCGGTACAGCCTCTAGACAGGTGCAGGGATTCATTCAAAGTCTGCACTGTCACATGATAGATAGTTTTTATTTATTATTCTCTATTATAAATATTTCTATTGAAGAGAATGATGAAGGTTTTAGAGCAGTGTTTGAAGCCGTTTCAAAAGATGCTCGAGTCTCTGAGCTGACTTTCCTCTAAGGACAAATATAAAAACAAATTTGGCTTTCATGAACATTATACGCTTTTATTTAATCTTTTCTTGAATTCTACGAATCTCAAACACAAGATACATGACTGGGGGGAAAAAAAAAAGTTATTATTTTCTTTTACCAGTGCAAAAATCTTATTTTTTTTTAACACTACTTTGTCATTAACGTCTATTACATTTCTGGGTGCTTTTGTGGTTAGAAGGTGCATTCTGCTTAACTCCGTGCTTGCATGAAGACTTAGTGTCAGCCAAAATACTTTAAATTATTCTCTCTCCTCCAGTATAAAATAATCTCTTTAACATTTTTTTTTTCTAGAGGTTAGAAGTTTAGTTAGCATTAATCTGCAGGGAAGAATAACAACCTATCTTTTGGCTGCTAGCCTTTAAAACCCACTGAACTTTTTCCTGTGTGCAGAAATTAAAAGGTTAATTACTTGCATTTGTATTTATGAACCTTAACTCTAACTTCTACCATGAATTTTGTAGTGAATACCAAATCTTTTCCAGAGATAAGTGTAATAAGCAGTAAAAAAAAATAAAAATAATAAAATGTCATCGTGAAAATGACAACAGCCGTTGTGGGAGAAGAAAAGCTCGGCACCTGACACACTCAAAGTTTATTTGTACCCATCTGAGAGCAAGATAAGCCCCAGTCTACGCATTCATCTGACAGCTGACATTTAGTGTAAACACTGCAGCCCCTCGTTACCATCTAGTTAGGAATTTCTATCTCACTGAATATTTTTGGGATATAAAACCTAATCCAAACACAAACTAGACTGTTTTTTTTTCCAAAGTAAAATATCAGTGGTGCTTGCAGTTTGTTCAACTTTTACCTTATTAATTAAACTAATAGCTAAAGGAGTGAGATAACGTCAGTTAAAGGGAACTAATATCTATACCAGGGCTATTCAACTGGTGTCCCGGGGACCAAATCAGGCCCACTGATGAACTCAGTTCGGTCCACCAATGGATTTATTTAAAATAAAACTAGATTTTAAACCATAAAACAAACTTAGGTGATGACAATAACTTCTGGATGAGCCCCTAAGCTCTTGGCTTCCAGTAACTGTGGCCCCTTGAGCAATTTAGCTGAATAGCCCTGGTCTATAGAGCCAGACACAAGGACATCCAAAACAGAAATGCATATACAACTATTGCTAGTAAACATTTTATTCTAAATATGCAGATATTAAGCTGATTTTTTGTGTGATGAATGTTGTTTTTTATTACCTTGGGTTTGATTGAAGCAAAGGGTTCATTTCCTTTTGATAGTGAAACCCCTGATTCGCTGGCTAGATGGGGACAGAAAAGTCAGAAGATGCTTTCAAATGTCACCAACACTCAACCTCAACACATTTCAGTGCATTTTAATAATTATTTATTCATATTCATACTGTTGAAAAGACCACTAAGAATGTGATTATGACACAAAGAGAGACAGAAAAAAAAAGATGTGCACTTACCGCATGTCAAGACTGAAATCATTTTTTATGCTAAGAATGACTAATGAAGGTCATTACTTGTCAAATGTTGATGCCTCCAAACACAAAAGTGCCAGTTTTTGACAAGCAATTGTCATGAGGCATTTAGCCACTCGTGCACACAGACAAAAATAATCTTTGCTACATTCAAATGCAATTTCAGAACCCTTAGAGTGAATAAGGAGGCTGCACAGTGGCGTGGTGGTCCATACTGTCGCCTCACAGCAAGGTTTCGGGTTAAAATCTGAGTTCACTGAGGTCTTTTTGTGTGGAGTTTGCATGCTCTGCCTGTGCATGTGTGGATTTCCTCTGGGTACTCCAGTTTTCTGCCTTTTATAGCAATATTGAGAAAATTCTGGTGAAACCGACTGCCTGAAGTCAGGATCTAATGAACATCCCAGAAGAATGGGTTTCCTCTTCTGTGATGCTTTGCCAGGCTTTACTGCAGCTGTCTGGAGCTGTTTATTGTTTGTGGCTCTTTTTGTCTTTCGTCTCCAGTAAGTAAAAATACAGCTCAATATGACTGAGACCAAATGATTGATTTGCCTCTTTTTTTTTTTTGCTTTAAAATACCTTATGAGTTTCTTCTGCAATATGTTTTGGACCACTGTCCATCTGCTCCATGAAGCGGCGTTATTCAATTTGGCTGAACCTGAGCAGGCAGTATATCTCTATACACTTAATAACTCATCTGACTGCTTTGGTCTATCACATCATCAATACACACTTGTGACCCAGTGCCAGTGGAAGCCATGCACATCCCGGCTATCACACCATCTCCACATGTTCCACAGATGATGTATGGTCTCCAAGCCTTCTTCACCCCCATTTTGTACACATCAGACTGGCTCTGTTTAGTTTGGGGTTTATTTGTTCTAACATGTTATTTTAAAACTGCTCAGTCCTTTAAAAACTGTTCTTTACTTGTGTGAATGCTGCATTCACACCCTTTGTTTATGTGTCCATATAATTTATTTGTTTGTTTAATTTGCTGTCTACTTTGTAGCTATGCTGGTGTACTTTGTGCTACAAAGTAGTTTAGCTGTCCATATATCAAAATATTCAGCCTATTCAGTGCTATGACTTTTGAATTTCCTGGTTTATACTTTTCAAAATATTTCACTTCGCACACAAATAATCACCCCATGGCAGATTTGCAATTTCTGACCTGAGCCCGTGCCCAGGCCAAAATGATGTGCTTGATGGGCGGGCCGGGTCGGTCTTGGGTTTTGATGCAGTTTTACGAATCATACAGCACAAAGAAAACTAATTGAGAAAGCACAATATAAAATGGTGTTAATCTACTTGTAGAGGAGGAGGCAGTAAGTTTATATTTGAGGAGGAGGAAAGAAAGAAAATAAAGTGCAGCTGCAGCAGTTAATCACACTGTGAAAAGACAGAGTAGCGCTGGCGTATTGTGCAACAACTGCGCATGTGGCCCCGCCCACCCTGCTTTGCTCTTACAGATGACATAGCTGAAGATTTGCACTTGATCCACAACAAGTGACGTAAAGGAGCAGGAAAGTATAAAAGAAAAGCTAAAAACAGGAGAAGTCGCTCTACAAAGCCAGCACAGTGCAAAATCTGACATCAGTGTTATTTTGCAGGTTCATAGCTGAAGAAGCGAGGCTGTGTGGCTTATGCACTTTGTTTGGCCTTGTTGCTGTTTTAAGTGCTCTATAAATAAATTGGTAAGGTATGGTATATGACTGCATATGACTAACCTGCCTAAATAAAGGTTGAATGAATACGACCCGCAACGACAGCTTTACAAAGCTTATACACGTTTTATTTTGTTCATGTTTGTGCAATTCTTATTAATATATTTTTTGGAAAAAAATTTTCTTTATCACTACCGTTATTGTTGCAACTCAAGATTGTGCAATCTATTAGTTTTCCTTAGGCTGCTGTTATTATTTATCTATGTCTGTTATTGTTATAGATATTTTGTTTATTAAATTATTAGCATGAGCACTGTTGTAGAATCTAGGCCTTTTCAGTTTATTTTTCAAGCACACACCAGTTTTATTCTGTGGTGTAGTGTGGGTGTAGGTTAAATCGCTCTGTCATCAGCGACAGCTCAGGTTCATTTTGCACAACTTTTTTTTAGGTCTAAACTAAAATAGCCTTGTTCTATATTTTTTCAAATAATTTTGCTCTAAAATATTTTTATTTATCTGTATACTAGCCTATCTTTAGAGATTTTTTTTAGGCTATTCGTTTTGTTTGTTAACATCCATTTGGTGACTTATTAATAAACAAGAAATCGTATATCTTCCTTTCTTTGAAATACATTTTTTTAAACTATCATGAATCTGGCCATGGCCGACTTGACCCGGGTACGCATGTTGTTGTTGGCACGTCGCAGAAGGTTGTCAGCCAGGGAGTGAGCTGCGCCGCGGCTGCCTTTCCCTGGATTCCCCCCCAGCTTGACTTGGCCGTGGCGCGGGCTGCTTGACGGAAAGCTGGACGGAGGTGACGAGAAGTTGCAGAGGATGGAGGAACCACCCCGGGTAGTTAGGATTTCATTGACTCGTAGCGGCTTTTAATCGATCCATCCATTATCTTTTACCCGCTTCTTCCATTGTGGGTCATGGGGGGTCGCCGGTGCCCATGTCCTGCAATCACTGTGCGAGGGGCGGGGTACACCCTGGACGGGTCGCAAGTCCATCACAGGGCCACATAGAGACAAATGAGACAAAAAACCATTCCCTCTCTCACTCACACCTAGAGACAATTTAGTTACCCATCAGTCTAACATACATGTTTTTGGTCTGTGGGAGCAAACCGGAGTACTCGGAGAAAACCCATGCATGCACGGAGAGAACATGCAAACTCCACCCAGAAAGGCCCCCCGGCCTCGGATTTGAACCAGGGACCTGCTCGCTGAGAGCAGCAGCTCTACTAGTTGCACCACCATGCTGCGCTGCTTTTAATTTTAAGCTTAATTAAAATAACAAGGGTTTGCTTTGGGTTCGGGTTTCTAATGAGAGTTAATTAGTCGGGTCGGATCGGTTCAGACAATGCCTAATGGGCTCGGGCCGGGCCAAATTTTGTAGGCCCTTACGCAGCTCTACCCCATAGTAATATTTTGAAATATGCTCAGTCCCTTTGAAAATTTTCTTTTTGTCTTTTTGCGTACTGTATTTTATTTATTTTCTTAATCTCTTTGCTACTTTTATTTTTTTAGCTTCTTTGCTAGTCTTTTGCAGCTTTTAGCTTGTAGCTACTGTTTTGCTACATTTAGCTTTTATCTAATCTTTTGATATATTTTGCTCCTGGCTAGCCATTTATTACTTTTTGCCAGTCTTTTAGTGTTTTTAGCATCTAGCTCAACTTTTAATATTTATCTAGAATGTTACTTATTTTAGCTTCTAACAACCATTTTTGCTACCTTTGGATTTTAGCTATAGTATTTTCCTTTTTTGAAATTTTAGTTAGTGTTCTTTTAGTAATCACTTTTGGATTTTAACTATATTTTTGTTTTTTAAGGGTTTTTTTTTTGCTCCTTTTAAATAGCGTTCTGCTTTTCTTTGCTTTAAAACTTCCGTGTCAGTTTGTCAGTAAATTTCAGTAAAGTCATTCAGCTCTCACTGCATTGTTGCAGAAAATGCAGTTTCTTTAGTTTAAGTTGAATATTTTCTCTTTCTTGAGGAAAGGTTTCGGAATGATTTGAGATGAACTGTCGGTGTTTGCTCTGATGAAGTTTAATGTGTTGATACTGATCTGTCAGTCAGCTCTACAGGGTGTTTTTCACTTAACAGGATTTAGTGAAGGGAGTTGCTGTACTGCTAAAATTATTCCTCTTCTTCCACCACAGCTGTTCTCAGTGGACGTCAAGGTCTTTTAATGTTACTGAGCTCAACAATGCATGTTCTTTTTTTTTTTTTTCAGAGGATGCGCCAAGCTGTTATGGCCATTCCCAACATTTCTGGTGTCTCTCTATGGGATTTGACTTGTTTTTGCAGCTTAGGAATGACCTGTTTTTGTCTTGCACTTGCATGAGAGCTTGCTTGCCTGCATGTTGTACTGTATATTTACAAAAACAGCCTTCAAAATAAATAAATAAATAAATAAACAGTTAGTGATGAATAAAAAAACAAAGAAACGATCCATTTCTGTCCATGAAACATTTTATGAGTGAATAGTCCAGAACATTTGAGCAGATGATGAAGAAGACAAAAAAAAAACAAAAACAAACAAAAAAAAAACTTTAATTTCTCAGTACCGTACTCTAGAATGAAAACTAAGTACAGGACTCTCAGACAGAGGCTGGTCCACCCTAAGGACGAAACACCCACACACAAAGTGGTGTAGTGTACACGGTCCAGTGCAGCGAGGACTGTCCAGACCTCTACATTGGAGAATCTAAACAGCCTCTTCACAGACGCATGTCCCAACACAGGAGAACCACCTCCTCTGGACAAAACTCAGCTGTTCACCTC
>JARVGV010001459.1:17567780-17579049 GCA_031762435.1 Hypsolebias longignatus | reverse complement strand
TATATGCTTATAATCTAGCTTTTTGCTACTTTTTTGACATCTTATTTGAACTGATTTAAAAAACCAATCTGTATGCCTCCTTTATGATTGCCTATTGATGCTGCTGTTGTCCACTGTTGTCATCATTATTTGATGAAACCACGTCTCTCTTGTAAATGAGTCCTCAAGGCTCAATGGGATTAACCTGCCTAAATAAAGGTTGACTATAGAACTGGTCTAAATATGCCTGTTTGTTTATTTATTTATTCATTTTAAGTATATTCCAACAAATTAAATAAAAAATGTGGAGATGGTTGTAAAGGCGGGAAGAAAGTGGGTAGAGGTTGGCAACAAAATATTGCACACATTCTACACACAAATAGATCATGACTTTTCAAAAGACTGGCCTTTCAAAATGTGGCCACATGGCTCAGTGTCAGTTGGTTGAAAATACTGAGTTCATCGATACTGCGACAGAAAAATTCACATATGTTCCCTCAAAAGAGGTCCCCCAAAATCTGGTCTCCTAATAATCACAGCTCAGTTATAAACATGTAATTATCTTACTTATGTGGATAGCTCTCTGTGTGGCCTAATTGTGTAGAAATAGAGATTAATTCAGATTGATTAAATGAGCTAATGTCTGAGTTATAATATCAAAGTGTATGTAAAACAAATCTAAACTTTAAAAAAAGCATAAGTTAATAAAACACTGTTTTATAAAGCTTTATGTTGCTTTCATAAATGCTTTAGATGGTTATTTACATACTTTTGTGGTTATTATTAAATAAGCTCACAATGGTGGCAGCTAGCTGTAGCTTATTGTTGCAGCCTGGGAACTCCCTGTAAAAATAATAATAATCATAATCATAATAATAATAATATTAATGATATTTCTGCCAGGATAACTGTGCGTGACTAAACTAACGGGTTTCTAAAAGTGTTCATGTGAGCCAGTGTAAAATGCTTGCGATTTTATTTGCTTTAGGTCACCAGCAATCCCCTTTAATCTTGGAATGCTAGTACTAGCCCCATGCTTGTCCAATCAGTCATAATTAGACTTTATTTCTATAAACTGATGTCAAAAATCTATTTACAAATGGGTAAATAGTATTTATTCATAACCTTTTCACATAACCCAACTTCAAAATATCAGAACAAACACAAAATGCAATTTATGTTTGCATGACTTAGTCATAGTTACATCCGCCAAGAACAGAAAACAACATTAATATATCATTAGTGACCCCCATCCAAAGCTAAAATTATGTTTATTTGTGCAAAAGAAATATGCAAAACTCTCAACAAGTGATGACAAGTTAAGAAAAAAAGCCAAAAGCTATGTAGATAAAAGAGCTTTTTCATACAGCTAACGGCAAAATGCATTAAACATTTGGACGTGAAAACCCTTGTAGGTGAAACATTTTGCCTGTTTCTACATGCATTCCATTACAGAAATTATGTTTATCTATGTCACAAATGCCCAAGATAAATGGAGATAACAATGCTGTTTTTAACTATTTTGCATAATGTAGACATTTGCTTTTTATAGGACAATATTTTATTTTATACCTCCACAAACTGAGCTTTGTTAAAGCAAGAGACATTGTCTTTTTCAGAGTTTCTGTTACTTCTTTTTTGTGAAGGAAGACAACACTGAAGGGCCATTGGGGCACACAGTAGCCAATTATCCAGCACACTGTCAGTGGAGCTTAGTGCGGCAGTGTTTTCCTGTGTGGATATCTGTGATAAGATATTCCCTCTGTGGGGACTGTTTACGGTCTATCTTGTGTTCTGCAAGTTGTTCTGCCAGTGGGTCAGTGGGTCAACCTGTCAATCCGCAGTCTCCGTCTTGCTTCATATTAAGGAGATATCATACTTATAGGTTTGTCTGGCAGAAACGCTTGTACAGCGTTGCACTTTGTTGTTGAGTTCAAGGTTCACGAATCCGCTGATAAACAGTGTCTACATGCCTTTAGCTGCTGTTCTGATCAAGTGCACAAAAAAAGTGGGGTGGGGGTACTGGATCTGTCTACCATACATATAAATCTTAAAGGGCTGATGTTTTGGAAAACACATACAAGTTTGATGAGATCCCCCACTGGAAACAACACTCAACTGAGGAAACTTTTAAACTCTGACAAACTTTTTAACTTTCAAACTAAAGCTCATTAATTAACACCTTTAAGGTACTTCGGTTAATCAACAAAAAATCTTAAGCAGAGGGTTGCGCTGGTGGCTGGCAGGTTTCTAAATCTGAACACACTCGCTGTAGCTGTTCCCTGTGTTTTGAGTGTCTGTGATAATGAGAACGATGCCAGTCTTCTCAGCTCGCCCACTAAGAGAGCAGTCATATATTCTCCATGTAACAGGGTTTATGATGTATAACCTTTCATAATCCATCCATCCATCCAGTTGCAGGGATTTGTTCAGCAGTTACTGTGCAAGAGACAGACAGGGGACACCCTGGACAGGGCAAAAGTCCATCACAGGGATACATAGAGACTAACAACCATTCTCACGCTCAACTCAACATGCATGTGTTTGTTCAATGGGAGGAAACTGGAATACGCTTGGAATGGTGCACAGAGAGAGAATACATCTAACCACTTCTCCACTGTGCCGTCCACTTTCATAATGTGAAATCAATTATTTACCTTCACTACATTTTGAACTAAGTGTGTTGGTTACTTCAGCGCAGTATTTCATGTAGATCTGAGATCATCATTGCTTCTATGTTTTGATGCTTGGCATAACCAGTTGGTGTTCAGATTGCTTTGTTGGCTCAAACGTCTCCCAGTTGTTGTTGTTTTGTTTGTTTTTTTTTGGCTTCATTTATGTCTCTTTATTTATGGAATAAGCCTTGTAGTGCAACTACATGAAAAACCCCTTTCCATTCCTAGCAATGTCACATACTGCCAGGTGTCTTTGCACGGTAGCTTTGTGATTCACCAGCTGTGCTTCATGCTAACAGCAAATGCAGCTATGAGAACGGTGCATTCTTTAATAATTTAAGATTAAACACTGCGATTAAAATACAATAACTGATCAAATGCATCAAAAGTAAAGGGAATAAATGCTGATTTTTTTCAATGCATTTTAGTACAGAATTTACATTTATTTGATTAAATGTATGACTGTGAGGAGCTTAGAACAAGTTTTTTTTTTAAAGGAAAAAAAAGCAAATATTCACTACTTGAATATGTTTTTTCTGTGCTTTGTGTATATAAAAAATTGGTTTAATGTACAAATATACACAAAGTTTCAAAATGTGTTGACTGGCACAGCTTGTGCTGTGAGTTTGAAGGTGCTCTTACACAGAAAGGTGTTGGCATGCAGCAAACTCTGAAGTGAATTATAGCCATTTTGTCTGAGGACTAAATTAAAATTTCTTAGTAAAGCCCCAAGCAGCATTATGAAGTTTGATTCATTCTTTCTAGCTCTTGTGTTTGGTTTAGTGTTAGATAAAGGTTAGAAAAGGATTGTGGCTTGTCTTTGATGCCCTCACTTCATGTAGATCCTGCACAAGGACGAACTGTTGAAGGGCACCACTGTGTTTCAGTGTGCTCCAGCAAAATGACAGATTTCTGGTGAAACAAGACTTAAAGTTGAAGGAACAGTGGTGTCATAAGTCACAGGCTTTTCAGTCTAGAATCAAATTTCTGTCACATTTATTTTGTGGTAAATCTCTCATTTTTCTTTCTCTAATCTTTTTTTTATTTTTTACATTTTAACTTTATGTTAGAGAATTAAGGTGTTTCCAAATATTGTTTACGTTAATGTTTAATTGCAATATGATTGGATTTAGAAGAAGAAAAAAAAACACATAATGGTTTGGGGTCACATAGACCCTTTCACAACATTCATCACATTTTACAATGCTCCATTTTCCATTATCCAACGTTGCCACGGTGACGCGAGAGCCGAAGCCCATTTGCTTTTCAGTAGAGAGGTTTTTGAGGTTTCTCTTTGTCGTATAAGATAGTAAGCTTAATATCCTTGGTGTGTTTAGTGTTTGTCTGATGAAACTAAAAATACATTTTTAAAAAATAACATGTGATCTGAGGCTCTGGTGCATTAAATTGAAAATCTTTTCATCGATCAAGGAAATAATGCTGAGCTTAATCAAGATTTTAAATACTGTATGTTAAAGTAGTTAATTCATCATCAGATTCTCCTTTGACTGAAGCTGTTTGTGATCAATAAAGCAACTGATGCTCAGATCAAACGGCACAACGCAGCCTTTTCATATGTTGCTCCTAAATGGATGATAGTTGAGCTGATTCTGCTACAGTCCCTTTAATAAAATAGTCAAACCTTAAACCCAACATGGACAAATGTAAACAGACAATCAGTTTTATCCACACAAGCTGCAAAAATGTGCCTGCTGTTTTGATTGCCCATTTCACTCTTGGTGATTCATTATACAAGCAATGAGATATGTGATTACCATTTTGAGTATCAGCTCTCCCACCCTCAACACCCCCAACAGCCATCCACCCGCAACCCCCCCATACACGCACACACAAACACACGCACACAGACTGAAGGTCACTTTTAAAGGACAGGTTTGCCGTTTTCATTTTTTTAAATCTTAAAGTGTCTTTATGGCTCAACATCAGACGCAGCATTCCATGCACCTGTTTTGAGTTAAATGCCACTCTGATGGGCACGTTGCCAGCGTGCATTTACATTTTAGCAGGGGGGAATAAATGCTAATGGTTCTGCTTACTATGATGGGGCCGCAAACAGCAGCACCTAATCACTGACATGATACAAACAGCATTTATTTATTTTTTTAACTGAGCTTAGTGGACTTTAAAAAGCCATCTGTCGACTTACCTGTCAGCATCTGTTACTGTGACTGTCTAGCAATTATTATTGTTGTGGCGTTGTGTCCAGAAAACTAAAGCGAGACAACATTCTAAAGAAACTTTGTGACATGATATGGCAGAGAGATTAAGAGAAATGGGCTGACGAGCGGTTTTTAAATGTGTCACTCCTCGACTATTTTCCCTGCCTTTACTCCCATTGTGTTTTCACATCAAAAGAAATGTTCCATTTTTGTTTCTCGGAGAGCTGTTGCGACAGGGAGAAGAAGAAAAAAAACACTTTTAAGAGCTGCATAATACTCATCTCTCCAGCTGCCCACCCTCTCTACCATATATAACTTTGCTTAGGTCTTTTCATTACTCCTATAATGTTTTCTGCTTCTGTATCTGCAGAGGAAATAACTCAGACAAAGACAGAGATCTGCCATCTTAGTTCCCAATTCGTGCAGCGAGTGAGTCAGCAGCAAAAGACTCGAACACCACTGAGGGCACATTTGTAGCCCTCAGAAAAGTGGACAGCTGTACTGCTTTTGGCATTCTGTCAGACATGTTGCTCGCCTGCCTGCCACCTCTGACCCAGCCCAGTGTGGGTGGAATGCTAATGAAAGCAGTATTGAGTATTGCCATTAGAGTATAGGCTCTGAAATGTCATTAGCAATGAGGCCAGCCCATGCTTAATCGCTAACATCTTGAAAAGGCTGCATCTGACATGGATGCAGAGTCTGAACTGATTGTCATCTGCTTGCTGTGAAGGTACACCGTGTCTGCTGCTGCACCTTTGAATGCAGCATGATGAAAAAAGTCTATCTCTCCCTCTGCGTGGAGATTGATAATGTAGCTAAGGATAGAAGAAAAGGGGAAAAAATGACAATAATAAAAACATTGATAGGATGTTGATATCTTCTCTGGTCACGCAGTGTAGCAGCCAAAGCTGTTTATATGATGATTTGGTGAATAAAAGGATTTATTGTCGACAATCCAGCTGATCCAAGTTGTTTTATTCACTTTGGAGTTATATAACCTCTATAAAACCTGTCCTGCTTCTTACATTAAATTATGTTTGCAAATGAGCATTACATTTTAATTCAGACACCTTCTCAACAAACCTAATACCTTTCTGATGTTGGGCATACAGCTTCCAGTTCCCCTCCGCACAAACACGCACATGCATATTGAGTAAATGTTTACCAATTAGCATTTCAAAACAAAAGATAATAAAATAGATGCTTATCTTGTGTGTTTTCATAATGAATTGCCATTTGGCTGACATTACCCAGTAAACATCCTACAGAGTAGTGTAGGACTGTTTAGTTTCGACAGCGTGTACAGTCTTTTGTATTAAACCTTCTGTTCAAGGACACAGTGGAACAATGTTTCAGTCTCTGTCTTTACGAAGCAAAGGGGTCAATATCTAATCAGTAGACCAGCCAGTGTAATCTGTAACATTCCATGTGAAACTTATGTTGCAAAACAAAACGTGTTAAGCACAAACTGGGCACCTAATGGTAAAATAAAGCAATGGAAAAAATCAATAATGTAGCGTTGACTTGAACTGCTATGAATATGTTCATTTTTACACTACATTATGTTTGCAGATACAACTGTTTTGCAAAAGGTGTTTATCTTCTACCATTACTGGTAACAGAATATAGATCATTTCAGTCTTCCAAGTGAATAGCTATCAACTGCAAAACTGATAGTGGTGCAAATGTTTCTAACAGCGTTTTCACAAACAGCTGTAAAAAAAAACATTAAATAAAAGTTGTTTTAAGTCAGCAGAAATACTTCAAACTACAACTGAACTTTCTTCTCTTGATCCTTGTTTCTTTCTAAAGTCAGAGATTCAACCCCATGTTTTATCCAGGCTTGGGACCTGTAACTGACCCAATATAGACAGTTTTTTTTTTTAAGTGCAATTATTTACTTTAAGTAAAACTTTGGAATCAATCTGGATGCAGGATAAGCAACACATCTGGAATAGATGCTGCATGAGGACTTGGATGCCTGCTCCACCACAGGTCACGGCAGCTGCTGCTTCTCTTTGAAGAATAAGAAAGCTTGTATCAGTCTTAATTTGAGAATGATGAATGCTTTTATGCAAAAATATTGGCAAGATAGCAGCGTGAAGGGACGCGGTGGTTTGATGCTCTTCATTTCTGTGTTTAATGTGTATGTATATGTACAGGTTGTGTATTACTACTTGTTTTACCTCCATCATGTGGAGGCAACAACATGTACAGCCGACAGGAACTTATTAAGATCCGAGTGTGCAGCGAGGGGAGTGTTTCATCATAGTTGCTCCGCTTCCACGGCATTCCGGTGGACATAGCAAGGTGTCCCGACTCTCTGTGGATTATCATCCCCCCGGGCAGGCGACGAAGGTGCCACAGAGGGAAAGACTGTGCAAACAAGCTGGCTGGCTGGGGTCTTTAGCAGGGTATTCAACCAGTTTATGTCAAAGTCCACTATTCCACCCTGCCTGAAATCCTCCATTATAGTGCCTCTGGCAAGAAACAGTCCATCCCTAGTCCTATTGACTACAGACCAGTTGCACTGACCAATGTGTTTATGAAGTGCTTTGAGAAGCTCACCAGGAACCACATCATGTCATTTATCCCTACACTGTTTGATTCCCACCAGCCTGCAGAGCAAACAGGTGCATGGAAGATGCTGTGGCTACTGCTCTTCATGCTGTCCTGCCCCATATGGAGCAGGGTGGTCGCTATGCTCAACTGCTCTTCATAGATTTCAGCTCTGTATTTAACACTATCCTCCCCCATATACTGGTGACCAAACTGTCAGACAGAATTACCACATGCCATTTGTCAATGGATTAAGGACTTCCTCAGGAATCACACTCAGAAGGATAACCACCTTAACCACGAGGTTAACCCACCCCCCCTACACCCATCAGTCTCAGCACTGGCTCCCCACAGGGTCATGTGCTGAGCTCCCAATCTATACCCTCTATACCCATGAGTATGTGTATATCTTAGATCAGTGTATGTCTTCGATTCTCATTTACTGTTTCTTTTTATACTTTATATTTTTGCTATTTTAGGTGTAACTGGGACCCTGTGTACATAATTTCATTCCACCTCATGCACCACATGTGATGGAAATGGCAATAAAGTTGACTTGAACTTGAGTATGGCTCATCTTTGAAGGGGATAAGACCGCGCATATGGATGAGGTGTAGCAGCTGACAGTGTGGTGTAGGAACAATAACGAGATCCTAAACTGTTTCAATAGACATTTTGTTGCTTCTAGTTCCTTGTTTGCCACAGATACTAATGGAAAACAGCTACTTCTCGCTTAAGCCAAACATCTACAAACAAAATCTCTCTTACAAGTCGATCTTCAGTAAACCACACCTTTTTATTGTCATTGTTTTCTGTTAGTGAGGTTAATAAATTGTTAAAAGCTCTAGACTCTAGAAAATCTGAGTGCCCTGATGACCTTCCTCCTTATTTTTAAGGCTAGCTGCACAAATTGCAGAACCAGTGTCTCACATCTTTAATATGCCAATAAGTCGAAATACCATTCCAAATGCTTGAAATACAGCTTTTGTTCTACCTTTACTGAAGGGAGGAGACCCCATTATACTGAACAACTATCAACCACTCTAAGGGATTCTAAACAACTGTGAAGTTCATTGCAAAAATCACTGCAAACAGTGCCTGTGCCAGACCGAGAGTTCTTGAGGCTCGGCGAGACTATAAAAGGTTGAATGGATGAATTAACACAACTAAGACTAAGGAGCTTATTGTGGACTTCAGACAAAAGGCTGTTGACATTCAATCACTCATCATCAATGGGGACTGTGTGGAGAAAGTCTCAGACTTCTGCTTCTTGGGAGTTACCATTAGGAAGGACCTGATACAACATCTGGGGATGGGGCCAGCACATCTGCGACAGGAGATAGGTCAAGCAGATCTGTGGCTGGTGATGGGCCCGACAGATCTGCAGCTGTAGATGGATGCAGAAGATCTGGAACTGGAGATGGGACCAGGAGATATGAGACAAGAGATGGGACCAGCAGATCTGTCACTAGAAATGGGATTGGCGAATCTGTGGCTGGAGAGGAGACTGGCAAATCTGCAGCAGGCAAGGAGACCAGTGAGTCTGCAGCAGGCACGGAGACCAGTGAGTCTGCAGCAGGCAAGGAGACCAGTGAGTCTGCAGCAGGCAAGGAGACACGTGAGTCTGCAGCAGGCAAGGAGACACGTGAGTCTGCAGCAGGCAAGGAGACACGTGAGTCTGCAGCAAGCAGAGAAACCTGTGAGTTTGTAGCAGGTGGCAAGACCGGCAAACCCACAGCAAGTGGAGCAGATAAGAGGAGAGCAGAGGTCATTGTCTACAATTGCCATGGAGACACACATGTGGGTCATCATCCCTGATGTCCATGGTGACAAAGGAATGTGGATCTTTGTCTCCGACACTCATGAAGGCACAGGAGTGTGGGTCATTGTCTCCGACACCCACAGATACACAGGAAGGTGAAGCGTCATAGCTGAACCCCATGGAGATAGGAAGGCGGGTTTTATGGCTGAGCAGGACTTGGATGATCAGGACTCAGCTACTTTGTTGGTTGTGCTGGGCTCAACTGCTTTGATGACTGGACTGAACTCAGCTGCTCAAGACTCGACTGCTTTGTCGGCTGAGCAGGACTCAGCTACTTCTTTGACTGAACAAGACTCGGCTGATCAGGATTTGGCTGCTTCGTCAGCTGGGCTGGACTCAGTTGACCCAGCTGCTTTGTTGGCTGGACTTGACTCGACTGCTTTGTTAGCTGGAAAGGACTCTGCTTCTTCATCGGCAAGCGAAAGCTCGGCTGTTCCCCCGATGAGTGAGGGCAGACTTCTCCTAAAACAAGAGAGGGCCCCCCATGTGTGAGGGCTAGGCTGCTACCCTGGTGAGCGAGATCTCCACCGCTCCCCCGGTGAGTCAGGTCTCCCCTTCTCCCCCAGTGAGCAAGGTCTACTCCCCTATGCATCTGGTAAGACTCGGGTGGAGGGAGGTGCTGGAATTTGGTGGACCTGGTCCAGTTCTGATGTCACACCCTACTATGGCAGAGATGAAGAGGATCAGTGGGTTGCCCTTCTCCCCCCTGATGACCACTAGGAAAACACAGGAGGTGAGCAGGGAGGCAGAAGGTAACAAGTTGCTACAGATGAGCAAAGCGGTGGAGCAGATAACAAAGGCTTGAAAGCCAGGCAAATTCCTCAGAGTTGAGCTTTCCTTTTCTCTTCCACTTTGGACTGTGGCGTCTTCATCTTCAGGCAGATCTGGATTCTTTCTTCTGGAGATGGCCCCATCGGATGATGGGCTTTGCCTCCTTTCGTTCTTTTTCCCGCTGGGCAACCTGATCTGCTTCGCGAGCCAGGAACTCAAAAAAGAGATGATCTTTTTGCTGGGTTCAGTTTGGTCTGTGGATTTGGTCTGTGTTTGGCTCCCTGTTTGAATCTACACATCCTGAAATGTTATCTGCTGACCAAACTGATGCAAATCCACCCCCAGCTCCACATGTGCTAGACAAACAGGTCACAAATCGCTTTGACTTCGAATCAATATCTCCTGCTGAAGTTCTAAATGCTTTAAAAACTCTCGACACACGCAAAGCAGCAGGACCTGACAACATAGAACCACTTTTCCTAAAACTAGCTGCAGATTTCATTGCTGAACCTCTTTCCCATATTTTCAATCTCAGTCTAAACACAAATAAAATACCCAAAATCTGGAAATCAGCTTTTGTTCTCCCTCTGCTAAAAGGGGGCGAACCAACAAATGTAAACAACTACAGACCAATTTCAAAATTATGCATTCTTGCCAAACTGTTCGAAAGACTTATCTGTGATCAGCTAACTGATTTCCTACAAGCAAACCATATTCTATCACAATTCCAGTCAGGATTCAGAAAACAACACAGCACCGTCACTACAGTTCTCAAAGTATTAAATGACATCATACATGCCCTGGACTGCAAACAATTCTGTGTTGCCCTATTTATAGACCTGTCCAAGGCATTTGATACAGTTGATCACAGACTATTGACAAACATCCTGGAACACTCTGGTCTATCAAAACTTGCAGTCTCCTGGTTCACCAACTACCTAACTGACAGAACGCAGTCTGTTCATGTAGCCGGAACCTCCTCTACTTTCTTAGATGTGGTGAAAGGGGTGCCACAGGGTTCTGTCTTGGGTCCCATTCTTTTCTCCCTTTACATCAACGATCTTTGCAGTGATCTGTCAAACGCCTCCCACCATTATTACGCAGACGACACCATCATCTATTGCTGTTCTTCCTCCCTCAGCCAAGCTTTCACCTCTCTTCAGGATGCTTTTAATATTATTCAGTCACGGCTGCAAAAACTTAGACTGGTCCTAAATGCCGACAAAAGCAAGTTCATGGTTCTTGCCAACAGAAAGGAGCAACCAGAGACCCCACCTCAAATT
>JARVGV010001459.1:17475377-17494914 GCA_031762435.1 Hypsolebias longignatus | reverse complement strand
CATCATCAAGTCTTCCAAGTCGATGAGATATCCAGCTGTGTGCATGCCAACAGGGCAAATCGACTCGCCTACAGCCTGTCTTCTTTTTGAAGAAATGTTATCAGTTGTGTTGAGGGACCAGCTGACCAAATTGAAGTCCATATGATTCGAAAGATTTTGTAGAAGAGAGCCTCTCAGACAGTTTCACAGACAAGACAGAGCAAAAAGCAAAGCTGGCTTCTCTAACTTTATCTCCTGGTTGTTCAACCTGTTGCTGTACCTCTGCAGATCTTGTTCTTAATCTTATCCATCCTTGTCACTCCTAAGAAGAACCTCAGCATCTTCATTTCTGCTTCTTCCAGTTCTTTTTCATCTTTTTGTCAACACTACTGTCTCCAAACCAAAGACATTTGGTCTCACTTCTCTACTGTGTAAATCTTTCCTTTGACCTTTGCTGCCATGCTTATGTCACATATCACTTCAGAAACTTTTCTCCATCCACTCTATTCTCTCTTCTTCAAGACTTTCCACACTGGAAGACTGCTGTTTCAAAAATCTAAATCAAACTATCAAGACTAACGGTTTAAAAAAACAAAAAAGATGCAGAAAAAAGGAAGATACTTTATTTCTAAAATAAATATTTTGGATGCTGACATTTTAAACAGACATGTAACAGAACTTTATGTCAATTTAACAGACCGCTGAAAAGAATGACAGTGGGGATGTTTCTGGCATCTATTGCTTTTGTCTGTGCAGCTGTGGTCCAGCTTCAAATTGATGTAAGTCGAGAACAATGAGCACTTTTTTCTCATATGCCGGTACATTAAATGACAAGACAGCTGAGTGTTTAATTTAATCTAAATAAATCATCAGTGCTGTTCTTTAATTTTCAGAAAACTTTGCCCGTCTTCCCATCCTCCTCCCAGAGTCAGTTAAAATTGCTGAACATGGGAAATACAACCATTACAGTTCAGTTACCTGGCATGGAGCCGGTGAATCTTCTTGCAAATCAGGTATGTTTATTTTGCCGATAACACCTAACTTTATAAATAAATTTTACATTCATAATTCAAAAGCATAAAACGAGTCATAAACCCAGAGTTTTCCCTGCGTTTGAAATTTGTCTTACCCTACAGGCCAGCGATGATTATTTCACTTTTGAAGAACAACAAATTGATGTCACAATAGGCAAAGCTTCAGTTACACAAAGCCTCTTTTTGGCCAAAAAAGAGCGACAAACGCTTCTCATCCCCTCAACTATCAGTGATGTGTGGCTGCTGGTGAGTAAGAAACTCACAATAAAAATAAAAACACACAGAAGAGAATCTGATGTGTGAATTATTGAAAAAAAATCTCCTCTTAGACGGAGGATTTAACTTCAAAGCCACAAGAAGGAAAAAATGCGATCCGGTAAGGTTATTTGTTAATCTTCAAGCCATTTTAATAGCTTAAATTGATCTGTGTCCATATAAATGCAACCTTAAGTTTTCTGTGCCATGGAAATCATTGAAATAGTTCTTGTTTTATTGACTCTTGTTTTATTTCAGGTTTGTAAATGGGATGAGTGTAGCAGTGAATGTCTCCACTGCTGGAGTCTTGTTTGAACAAATTGAGCCCCTTTATTTTTCCAACTACACCAACGTAAAAAATGGAAGGTAACAGATCCTCAGATTATTTTACCACCACAGAGATGAACTTGAACTTAAAGCTGAACAAGTTCTCAAAGATGTTTCCTTCCTTCGTCATCAGGACAATGTTCACCTTGCAGAGCGGTTCAGAGTCGTGTGAATTCAGTAGGGAATTTGGATTTGGAAGTTCACATACGTACTTCTTACCCAGCACTTTTACCTTCGGGCCAAACGTAAGTTTTAGACCTGGTTGAAAATAAATAAATAAATAAAATGGTATACTGTATGTAGGGAAATTTGCACACGTATATTATGTTCCAAAATACTAAATTCTTAGCAAATACAGTACTGCATAGTGTATGAGCAACTTTATGATTCATATCTCACCAAAAGGGAGAAAACATATATGCACGCAACTGCAACAACAAATACATGTTACAACTTCACCACCTTGCAAACAGAAAGTTAAAACTAGCTGTGATGCACAGTAAGCTTGAAAAAAAGAAGACACAAACTAGTCACATCCTCTTATTTTCTCATCATGAACAATGGTTCTTTGATATGCTGTATATGATATGTGTATATGTGATATAGTTATGTTTATGTTTTCCTAAACACACCTATCAAACACCCATTTTGTCTTATGTCAATCATTTTTGATGAGCTATGATGTAAGTCATCAAAGTTAATTGTTCTTGGCAAACACTAGATGACTCCAGGTCTGGTAATTTTACAAACACTGTGCTAAAATTTGGTGTGATAGTAGCTGAGAGTCGTCTCCAACACATACTCTTAGCACTAAGATATCATGTGACACGTTTGTTCAAAACTTTGACATCAAGGCAGCAGGCAATATGCATTCTTTCAAGGAATGCTGGTTTCATTCCACAATAAATGATGTAATTTGTGCCATAATTACTGTTTGGTGAAACAAAGCAGCACTCTTGGTTTGATCTTTCAGTGAGATTTGCTAAAACTTTTCAGTAGAAAACTAATTTTGACCTGTATTTATCAAACTGATTAATTTCAGTGTGATGTGTCCATAACTGAAGCGGAAAACATCAAGCCCAACTCGGCTCCCATGGCCCTCCAGATCCCGCAGTACTTCTTCATCACTGCTGGTGAAGTGATGTTTTCTGTGACTGGTCTGGAGTTCTCTTACTCACAGGTACAGTTTACAAAAATCATATCCATGTCAGTGCAGCCATTAAAGATTTCAAGATACAACATGGTTATCAGTTATAGTCAGGGCTTAATTTGAGCCAGATCTTGCCGTAATAGGATCTGGGAAGGAACACTCTTATTTTGACAGGGTGCATTCCACTAACTGTTTGCTTGGATATGGTAACTCTCAGGCTTAGTTATGAACAAATATGACTGCTTTGAATGAATAAAACTTATATTGGATATATAAAATAAAAACAATTACATAAACACTCATTTTAAACACAACAGCCACTTACGACTTTGTAATATCACATACGATCTGGCTCTTCAAGTAGCATTTCCGCATCTACTCTTAAATACATCTCAGCTCTTAAAAGAGCGGTGGAGGTGAGTGCCGAACGAGCTAACCAGGCAGTTGTACATGAGCAGGAGCTCATAGGCAGCTGCAGACAGGCATCTGGAGGATTCACTTATAATCGGACAACAACGAGCAAGACAGTGTTGGGCTTGATTCCAAGCCCGACTTAGTTGACAGTTCTGTCAAGTATAGGGGAGGGGTGTAGGATGATTGACAGAAGCACAGTGTTTACAAATGTTGGTAAACGTAGATGTTAACAACCTGCTAAAATACACCCCCAAATTTTTTTTTGTGGGGGTGGACTCCCAGACCCTCCTTCCTCTGCTGGCCTGCCAGATATTTACGTTCCAGCATCGATCGGTTTATAAATTAAGCCTAGGTTATAAGATTATAAAAGTGAAAAATATTTATTAATATTTGGAATTCATTCATTCAACCTTTATTTATACAGGTTAGTAGTCTCATTGAGCCTCGTGGACTCATTTACAAGAGAGGCCTGATTTAAACAAAGAACACGGATGACAACAGTAGACAATCATAAAAAAAGTATATAAAATTAAAAGTAGTTGAAACAAAAACAGCTAGGTTAAATCAATGTAAAATACTAAAAACAGGAAAATGTCTGCGTTGGTTTTTGCCATGAACTTAGAAGTAGGAAGCCACTCAGTCAAGGTCGAGAGCTTCAGTTCTTTTTGCAAATTCCAGGAAACAGGAGCAAAGTAGGAGAAGGCCCTTTTGCCTAGTTCAATCCTCACTGAGGATATCACTGCAGGTAATCATGTCCTGAGAGTGCACACTGTAGCTGCACTCACGCAGAGACATGTATGAGATGTATGAAGGCAGCAGACCAAGAAGTTAAAGATGAAAATGTACCAGTGAGAGAGTCTGCGTGAAGTTAATGATGACCAGTTAACCAGTGAATACAGGGTGCAATGTGGGTACGGTAGGTACAGCTAGTTATGAATCTTTGCACACAAAGATAGACATCATCCAACGTCTGCAAGCATCCAACATCTGCAAGGTGCTTGTAGAGACATTCATGACACTGTGGTCAACGGAGGGAAGGAAAGTCGCAGTTACACGGCGTTTTCTAGCATTCAGAGTTAGACAGGATCTATTTCTGAAAAAGAAACCCAGTTTTAATTTCAGTTTCTTTAGCAAGTTTTCCGCTTGGAGTTTGCTTGCAATTTTCTGTGCATGAAAAAAAAAATCCAAACCACAGAAAGAAGCAGCAAGTTAATCAGTGCATCAACTGATTTGGATCAGAGTAAACAAACTGTTGGTGTGAAAACACCATAAATAAATTTTTTAAAATCAATAAGACAAATATGCTAGAGGACACTTTTTTAAATGATATCTATGTAGCAGTTAGTTTACTTAATCTAAAAACAAGAATAAATTTCTTGACACAACACACTGCCTCTAAAATCATACATTTGACAATGAATTTACCACTTGCATCTTTCTTTTCAGTGTGGTTCTGCCAGTACAACCACTGACCTTCTTTAGTATCCCACTGCACTGTGAATTTTAGAAACTTGAAAAGTTAAAACAAATTAAAATATAGAAAAAGGCAACTTTCCATTGCAGTGTCACTGGAGTTCTGAGTGGACCAAAAAGCCACGCAACTGTGACACAAGTGGTGATTTTTTTTTTTTTTTTTAACAGCCTATTTTTGTGGGCACCGCTTGCAAAGCTGTTTTAGGCTGTCCACGTTATTTTGTTGACCACCTCCGCCACCCACAGTTGCAGCCTAGATAAACACCACCATTAACAAAGAAATGTTTAGCTGATTTTTAGTCTGAAAAATGGGCAAAAATCTTTACTGGAAACAGGACAAAAAGCCTTTGTTTTGACATGACCCAGTAATTATTTTAAAAATTGATTTTAGTCATTTAGTTAAAGTTATCTACAGTATATTGTTGAGGGCTGGATGTGGTTGACCCAAGGGACTCTTCTGGGCCTCAGCTACATTTGCTTCATAGGTTGCTCCATGTGGGATTGGACCTACAATTTTCTCCTCTCATGCAAATTAAACATAATTTATACCTGTTCAAACTAATTATTTTTACATGAGAGTATGTTGTGCCTATCCTGCAAAAATGCTAGCACAATCCAGACTAAATAATTAAATATTAAATGACTTAATTAATCTACAGTTCATTCGTGGGCATCAAGTAAGTTTCTTTCTGCTGGTCTCTTTGCCAGGCGTTTGCCACAGCAAATTCACATGAAAGATTTAGCAATTGTTTTACCCTGCCCTTCTTGACACAATCTAGGCTTGAACCCACAACCTCAAGATTTTAAGACTACGGTTCTGACCTCCAAGCAACCGCAACCCCCATTCATAGTCATCATAATGCCACAAAAATGTTTCGGGGCTTTTCTTTCACTTCATTCACTCATGTTGACTTGATGGCATTATTGTTTACTTAGGCTACTTCTTACAGCAGTTGTGTTGAGACAGCTTTGACTAAATAAATTCAAAGACCGTTTTTAAAATCTTGTTTTTCATTTTCGGACTTGAAAAGGTTTTAAAACACTAGAATTTGGAATTCCCAGTTAGAACAGAAAACCCTAAAGTAATGCTTTGGTAGCATCAGTATGATGTTAGTATTAGAATAAAAGTTGTTTTTTTTTTTCTTTTTTTTTTTTTGTTTGTTTGTTTTTTCTTCAAGTGAGCTACAACTCATTTACTGGTGAGAAAATGGAGTTAATGGGAATGTTTCAACTTCCCACTTCTGCGGTGAATGCAGCACGGTTTCATGTTTAAGACGGAGAGAGATAGAGATGGGCAGGGTGGATAAATCTCTTCTGAGCCAAGCCTGTGATGTACCCACCTTGGCAAATCCTGAAAGCTCCTTGAATGACTTATTTTCAAACCTAGGCAACTCCAAACAAAGAGAAGATTACGTTTTTTTTTTTTTGTAAGAGTAGCACTTGCTGCAGCTCCAAGATGGCCGCCAATTATCCCCAGCTGACGGTCATCCACCTGGCGAGCTCCACCTCTACTTAAGGCTGCAGTCAAGTCCTACTCTTTTCTGGAGCATTGATTCCTGTTTATGGTATTTATGCTTGCCAGTTTTGTGACCAATGAGAGAAATACTTACCTTGTCTTTGTTGTGCCTACAGTCCTCTCGTCGATTTTGGTCCTGTCTTGGTTCTCCTGGGTCTTGCTCCTCGTTCCTTGTGTCTTGCCCTCCAGTCTGTCTTGTTTGCCCTCTGGGATTCACTACTGGAACCACTGAATATTCTACAACGCCCATCTTCCTACTCCATCCGTAAGGACAAACAAATATCAGTCCTCTCTGAAGCCTCATGGCCTAGCCCTCCTGACAATTGGCTTCCTCTTCCAGGAGTTCCAGAGGATCACCTGTACATATGTACATTTATATCACTGTAAATAATAAACACTCTCACCTTTTACTTCTGAGTCTTGTGTCGTTCCGGGTCTCGTTACCAACTGGGTTCCCAGAGATCATAACACCATCATTAGGATTTTGTAAGGAAACTCAGTTCTCAAAACCATATACAGTAGTCACCAAAATATTGAATACATTTGGAATAAGTATGGAACAAATGATGACAATCTTAAATGGGCCAGTAAAATCTATGACTTGCATCGTATCAGAATTGTATCCTCAATGCTACCTGTCAATGCTACCTGTCAATCAGTCCAGCAGATTTGTCAGCAACTGACCACTCAGTGACCTCAATTTGTCCTAAAGTGAAACGCCACTTATCTGAAGGAGCTGGGGGGTGTGGGTGGTAGGATGCATGAGAGAAGCGGAGTGTGCTCTATTCACACAAGAAGAGCTGTTGGTCAGGTTATTTCTTGTTGTGTCATTAATTCTAAAATAATTATTTAATCAAGTGTTTACTTAGTAAATGTCTGTTTAAAACCTGTTAAAATACACCAGAGTGCAGAAATGGCATCTACTTTATTCAGAATTTTATTGGGAGGGGGAGGGACCCCCCAGAGCCCCCCACTAGTGTGTCCTACCCAAATTACACATTTTTACAATGCCAATGGCCACTGCGTTGTTCAAAGCAAGAACCATTGTCAGCACTGGGGGCTAAGCACCCCTAAAGGTCAGATTCTAGAATCGGCCCTCGTTTTATGAAATATTTTGCTAACAGACATGTGCACACAGACATGGGCAAAAGCATTTACACCTGCGCTGTAGTGGGTGACAATAAATCTGAAAAACACAAGAACTTCAGTAAAATATTAAAGCATTAACAATCACAAACAAACATGAAAAAGTAAATAAAACAGTTAAACTTACACATAAAAGCCAATATATACCTCCCAGGACTAAAACGGGGTCTAAATCTATTACTAAAAGGACCAGTTGGGTTCAAGCAGTTCAAATTTTCAAAGGTAGGCTGTTTACAGAGTAGTGACACCGTCAGAAAGACTCTGGTTTTAGGCCTGGTTCCTTGGTCCAAAATAAACAGATTTCTGGACCTTAGAGCTCTGACTGGAAAGGTGCAGAAGATCATGTTAGGAAACCATTCTCGTGGACTCTTGAAAAACAAACAGTAATGGGTAAAATTAAACTCTGAAATGAATGGGAAGCCAGTGTAAAAAGGACACCAGTGCAGGTGTGATTTCATAACACCTTTTCTTTTTTGTCAGATCCAAGCCGTTGGCTTTTGTACAGATTGCAGGCATCAAAATGAAGAAAAATCAAGACAGACGTACAAAGAATTACAGTAATACACCAAGGTTTCAAGCAGACAAGTGACAAAAAGAACTGATTGTGCCAGAAACACTGTCAAAACAGTTTTAAGGCCATAGTTCTTAGACTGTGATACAAGTAGCACTGGTGGGACTCAGGATCCCCTCAGTACACAGAAGAAATTTTGTATCAACTGTTATCAAGTTAAATTTAAAAAAATTTAGTTGTCAAAAGGTGAATTGTAACACAAAACAGAAAAGCAAGGACAGCCAAAATTATAAGTGATTTAAGTAAATCACCATCTTGACCCAAAATAGTAACTACTTGAAAAAAAAAAAAAAAGATTAAAATTGTAAAACAGACTGGGCGATGGTTAATGTTCAAGTGATTATAAGTGCCAGAAAAATCTTTACAGGATTTACTAGCAACAAAAGGTTCAAAACAAAAAGGACATTTCATTCATCTTGTCTCAAATCTGTATTAGGCACATGCTAATTCCATCTCTTTCATTTAGCCCAGGAGTAAAATTAAAATAGGGTCATAATTATAGTTGTTTTTTTAGAAATTGTATGTACCCTGCCTCTTGCACAGAGATAGCTGGACATTGGCACCTATGACCCCGGTGACCTGAAAAGGAAGGAGCGGGTAAAGATAATGGATGGATGGATGTATGGATGGATGGATGGATGGATGGATGATAGTGTGAGCTGGAGTAGCCTGATTGGGCTGGGTCAACCTGCCTGATCTAAACCAATATATGGGTTTATTTTTACAAACATTTAACCATTAAATTATACATTTCTGAAGTTAAACTAAAAACAAAACAGATTAAAAGCTGAAAATGTCGAGTTTGATTTGAAATGCTCAACAATCTCTGATTTTCTCTTTCTGTAAAAGAAGTTAAATTTGTTTTAATTTGATAATTTTTAAGAACATTGAATTGTCTCTTAAATACAGTTCCTTCAAATAATACTAGTTTTATTGAGTCTGTGTTTATCAGAATGTTTGTTATTAAACCAGCTCATTTCATATTTTCTCTCATGACAGACTTGGGGATTGTGATCTTTCAGAGAATCACTGGGAAGTTTTATCCTCAGCTATGAAGTCCAAGCCCTCTCTTCTAACAGTCTTGGATCTGAGTAACAACATCAACCTTGAAAACTCTGGAGTGAATCATCTGTGTTCAGGACTAGAGAGCTCAAACTGCAGACTGGAGGTTCTGAGGTCAGTGTTCTGAAGCTGATGGAGGTTATGTGCTCATCTGAACAAAAATTATTTATTACTGCTCGATCTCTGCTGAACCAGTGAACAGATTTTACTGAATCGCTGAAAGTAATGATTGGATGCCCATCTTCAGTTGGTTATCTCGAGACATTCCTTCTAGAATTGCTGAGCCTCTAGTTTAAAATTTGTACTCATAAAAGTTCTATTCATTCAAAACTGCAGGGATTGTGTTATGTTTTATGGTGTTTAGCCCCATCTTGTGTCTTTCTCAGTTTCTGTCTTCTACAGGGTTTGTTTTCATAGTGTGCCTCCATCTGCTGTTGTGTCTCTGTTCCTGCACTCCCTGGTTTCCTGGTTTGTCATTTTCTCTTATGTGGTTCGGCTGTGTCCTCACAGGTGTTTTGTCTCGTCGTTAGTCACTGTATATAAGTCTGTGTCTCTGTGTTAGTCCTTGTCCTGGCATTGAGATGTCCACAGGTGATCTTCTGTCTGCTTTCTATGATCCAGCTTGTAAGTTTTGCTGCCACGTCAGCCTTTTTATTTTGTTTTTGTTGTTTAAATAAATATCTTTATTTAAACTCCTGCCTTCACTTGCCTGCCTGCAAATGGGTTTAAAACCAGAGGATTGCGACAGAATGCCAGGACCAAACACAAACCCAGCAGGCAGCAAGTTCATGGCAAATCTTTCAAATGAGGACTACCAGCAGTTGGAGAAGACAATTCAAAAGCATATGGACACTATGGCCACCTCCAATGATCTGGAGGAAAGGTGGGTGGTCACAGAGGACATGGTCAATGAGTATTTTTGTCTCCCTGGGCCGTGTGACTCTCTGGGCATGATGGAGTTTTTGGACAAGCTAATGAAAAAGAGGAGCAGGCTGGAGTCTCGCTGCCGACTGTCAGCTGCTTGGTCTTCTAATAGTTCCAGCCCTTCACCCAAGTCACCTGGGGGATCTGCGCTTCTCCATGCCTCTGCTCAAGAAGAGCCTGTTATCAGGTGGAAAGGGTTCCAGACCGTCCAGAGGCAGCAAGGCTGCAGTCCTGAGCTGGAGATCCTCCCGTCGACCCTCCTTGTGGAAGAAGAAGAAAGGAGGGCCCAACTCGGAGACAGTCACTTCACACAGACAATCAGGCCCGTGTATCAGACTTCTGAGGGTGACATTGAACCCCAGGAGGAGATTGGGCTCACATCTGATCCTTGCTCACACCCCCACTGGCGTAGAAGTCGAGGGCAGAAAAGGATCAGAACTGCTAGAGTCCAGATCCTCCTTCCATCCGAATCCCCCACAAGTACAGTCTGAGGAGCTGGGGAGAATTTCAAAGGTGGGGGGTACCCAAGTCCCTGCTTGCCTTCAGAGAACCCCAACCTTGCAGATGCATCTCCAGTGTCTCAAATGTCTCCAGCGTCTCTAGCATCTCCAGTATCTCCTGCATCCCAAGTGGTCTCGACGGCCACAGAGGGTCCCCGGTCTGCCGACGCCTCGATGGCCACAGAAGGTCCCCGGTCCGGTGATGCTTCGATGGCCACAAAGGGTCCCCGGTCCACCGACGCGTCGACGTTGCCAGCTACAGAGGCCCCTCAGCTCTTCTCGTCACCTACTGCAGTGGCTCCACTGTCTTCCTCGTTGACTGCTGCAGTGGCTTCTCAGCTTCCCATGTCTCCAGAGGGTCCCAGGGCAGCTGCGACCCCAGAGGGTTCAATGGTGTATTTGCCTCGACCAGGGTCTTTGACTGTTCCAGGGCCTTCGTGTTCGCCTAGGGACCTTGCTGTACATGAGGCAGCCTCTTCACCTCTGCTGATGCCCACGGAAGCTGCTACATCACCTGCATCTCTTGAGGTCTCTGTGTCTCTTGAGGTCTCTGCATCTCCTGAGGTCTCTGCTTCTCCTGAGGTCTCTAGGTCTCCTGAGGTCTCTGCATCTCCTGAGGTCTCAACATCCACGACGGGTTCTTTGCCTTGGGTCCACGCTTCGCCTCATCCAGGCACCCCACCTTGGCACTTTGCTTTACCTCATCCAGGCACCCCGCCTTGGCCCTTTGTATCGCCTCATCCAGACACCCCGCCTTGGCCCTTTGCATGGCCTCATCCAGGCACCCCGCCTTCGCTCTTCTCATCGCCTCATCCAGGCACCCCGCCTTGGCCCTTTGCATCGCCTCATCCAGGCATCCCGCCTTGGCCCTTTGCATCGCCTCATCCAGGCACCCCACCTTGGCTCTTTGCATCACCTCATCCAGGCACCCTGCTTTGGCCCTTTGTATCACTTCATCTAGGCACCCCGCCTTGGCCCTTTGTATCGCCTCATCCCGGCACCCCGCTTTGGCCCTTTGTATCGCCTCATCCAGGCACCCCGCCTTGGCTCTTTGCATCGCCTCATCCAGGCACCCCGCCTTGGCCCTTTGCATTGCCTCATCCAGTCACCTCGACTTGGCCCTTCTCATTGCCTCATCCAGGCACCTTGCCTTGGCCCTTTGCATCACCTCATCCAGGCACCCCGCCTTGGCTCTTTGCATCGCCTCACCCAGGCACCCCACCTTGGCCCTTCTCATCGCCTCATCCAGGCATCCCACCTTGGCCCTTCACATCACCTCATCCAGGCACCCCACCTTGGCCCTTCGCATCGCCTCATCCAGGCACCCCGCCTTGGTCCCACGCATCACCTCATCCTGTCACCCCGCCTTGGCCCTTCGCATCGCCTCATCCAGGCACCCTGCCTTGGCCCTTTGCATCGCCTCATCCAGGCACCCCGCCTTGGTCCAACACCTCATCTAGGCTCCTCGCCTAAAACTGTTCCAGCGAGATGGACAGTCTTCCAGCCGCATACCTGGACTTCTGGTGTTTTTCTTTTGTGTATATACCTAGTTCCCCTCTTATGTTCCCTGGTGCCTTCTGTCCTGTTTCCCCCCTCCTCCCACCCAAGATTTTTGGGGAGTGGGTTTCTGGAGGATGTCTGGAGATGTCCTTACTGTAGGGATTGTAGTTTTGTTTGATGGGGTTTAGCCCCATCTTGTGTTGTTTCATTGTCTCGTGTCCTTCTTCTCAGTTTCTGTCTTCTACAGGGTTTGTTTTCATAGTGTATGCCTCCATCTACTGTTGTGTCTCTGTTCCTACACTCCCTGGTTTCCTGGTTTGTCATTTTCCCTTATATGGTTCAGCTGTGTGTCCTCACAGGTGTATTGTCTCATTAATCACTGTATATAAGTCTGTGTCTCTGTGTTAGTCCTTGTCCTGGCATTGAGATGCCACAGGTGATCTTCTCTCTGCTTCCTATGATCCAGCTTGTAAGTTTTGCTGCCACGTCAGCCTTTTTGTTTTGTTTTTGTATAAATAAATCTCTTTATTTAATCTCCTGCCTTCACTTGCCTGCCTGCAAATGGGTTTAAAACCAGAGGATTGTGACAGAATGCCAGGACCAAACATAAACCCCGCAGGCAGCAAGTTCATGGCAAATCTTTCAAATAAGGACTACCAGCACTTGGAGAAGACAATTTAAAAGAATATGGACACTGGCCACCTCCAATGATCTGGCGAAAAGGTGGGTGGTCACAGAGGACATGGTCAATGAGTATTTTCGTCTCCCTGGGCTGTGTGACTCTCTGGGCATGATGGAGTTTTTGGACAAGCTACTGAAAGAGAGGAGCAGGCTGGAGTCCCGCTGCCGACTGTCAGCTGCTTGTTCTTCTAATAGTTCCAGCCCTTCACCCGAGTCACCTGGAGGATCTGTGCTTCTCCATGCCTCTGCTCAAGAAGAGCCTGTCATCAGGTGGAACAGGTTCCAGACCGAACCCGTGCAGAGGCAGCAAGGCTGCAGTCCTGAGCTGGAGATCCTCCTGTTGCCCCTCCTCGTGGAAGAAGAAGAAAGGAGGGCCCAACTCGTGGACAGTCACTTCACACAGACACTCAGACCCGTCTATCAGACTTCTGAGGGTGACGTTGAACCCCAAGAGGAGATTGGGCTCACTTCTGATCCTTGCTCACACCCCCGCTGGCGTAAAGGTTGAGGACAGAAAAGGATCAAAACTGCTGGAGTCCAGATTCTCCTTTTATCCAAGTCCCCACAAGTAAAGTCTGAGGAGCTGGGGAGAATTTCAAAGGTGGGGGGTACCCAAGTCCCTGCTTGCCTACAGAGAACCCCAACCCTGCAGATGCATCTCTTTCGTCTCCAGTGTCTCCAGCGTCTCTAGTGTCTCCAGTATCTCCTGCATCCCAAGTGGGTCCCCGGTCTGTTGATGCCTCGATGGCCACAGAGGGTCCCCGGTCTGTCGATGCCTCGATGGCCACAGAGGGTCCCCGGTCCGCAGTGGCTCCACCGTCCTCCTCGTCAACTGCCGCAGTGGCTCCACTGTCCTCCTTGTCAACTGCTGCAGTGGCTCCACCGTCCTCCTCGTCAACTGCTGCAGTGGCTCCACCGTCCTCCTCATTGACTGCTGCAGTGGCTCCACCGTCCTCCTCGTCGACTGCTGCAGTGGCTCCACCATCCTCCTTGTCGACTGCTGCACTGGCTCCTCAGCTTCCCACGTCTCCAGAGGGTCCCACGGCAGCTGCGACCCCACAGGGTTCCATGGTGTCTTCGCCTCGCCCGGGGTCGTTGACTGTTCCAGGGCCTTCGTGTTTGCCTAGGGTCCTCACTGTACATGAGGCAGCCTCTTCACCTCTGCTGATGCCCACGGAAGCTGCTACATCACCTGTGTCTCCTGAGGTCTCTGCGTCTCCTGAGGTCTCTGCGTCTCCTGAGGTCACTGCGTCTCCTGAGGTTCTAACGTCCTCGAGGGGTTCTTCTCGTCCAGGTTCTTTGCCTCGGGTCCACGCTTCACCTCATCCAGGTTCTTTGCCTCAGGTCCACATTTTGCCTTGGTCCCTCACTTCACCTTGGTTCCTCGTATCGCTTCATCCAGGCACCCCACCTTGGTCCCACGCCTCGCCTCAACCAGGCACCCTGCCTTGGTCCCACGCCTCGCCTTGGCCCTTTGCATTGCCTCATCCAGGCATCCCGCCTTGGTCCCATGCCTCGCCATGGCCCTTCACCTGCAAATGGGTTTAAAACCAGAGGATTGTGACAACTTTATATTTTCCTTTTCGTGTCGCAGGGGTAACTGGTGCCCATATCCAGCAGTCTCTGTGCTAGTTGGGGGACACCATGGACAGGTCTGCAGTCCATCACAGGGACACATAGAGACAAATGAGACAAACAACCATTCACTCTCTCACTCTCACCTAGGGACAATCTAGAGTTACCAATCAGCCTAATATGTATGTTTTTGGGGTGTGGGAGGAAACTGGAGGACTCGGAGAAAACCCACACATGCACGGAGAGAACATGTAAACTACACCCAGAAAGGCTTTCAGCTGGGATTTGAACTGGCAACCTTCTTGCTGAGAGGCAACAGCTCTACTAACTGTGCCACTGTGCTGCCATGCTGCCTACAGTTTAGATTTCTTTAATTATGTTATCATGGTTTCATGGTGACAGATGGTTTGAGGCTTAGTTTCCAGTCTTCAGTTCTGTCTGCCTGTGTTCTTGAGAGTGCTCTCAAGGATTGATAGACACAAGTGTGTAGTTACCATGAAGTCCCAAATGAGTCACTGGCAGCAACATTATTATTTTACTTTGTAGCATACACATCTCTATGCAATAAATCTCCTTATGCATGCTCAAGAATCCAGGTAGAAAAATCTAAAAAAAAAAAAAAAAAGAAAGAAAGAAAGTTGTCTGGTCCTTTGGACATTCAAAAAACAAAACAAAAAAAATTGTAGAAACATTTCGTCTTTCCTCCAAAAGACTTCCTCAGTCTGAGGTGCTGTCAGTGTTGCCAGATCTTGCGACAGAAACAAGCAACCAGCTCCATGAAAACAAGCCCAACTGGCAACCTACCGTATTGTGAAAACAGAGGCAGTTTTTAAACAGTATAAACAAACATTTATTATGGCATTACATATAAACAGCAAAATTATGCTTAACACTTTGAATTACATACTTTTACATTCTAAAAAAATAAAAATACAGTTTGCATATGGAACATTAATTCAACTGTTATTTATACAAATTAATCCCATTAAGCCTCTGGGACTAAATATGACAGTGATATAGAAAACGTGTATATACACACAGAGAGACATATCTCTATCTTTGCAGGCAGACCAAAAAACATTCAATAGAAAAACGACTGGACTTTATTTGTAACAGAAAGTTTATTTGAAGAGTGAAACGTCTTCTGTTAAAAATAAAGTCCAGTCATTTTTCTATTGAACGTTTTTTGAACCCACCAAGAATATTTAAATAAACTGAACCATGTGTTCAGCTTTAGTTTAATGGCTGTACGCCTAAGAGTTAGAGAAGGAAAAATCTTGAGAATAAGTTTAGTATTCAGCGAGCTATGACTGATTAAACGTGCAGACTCTTCATTGCACCTGTCAACAGGTTACACTGTTTAGCATTAAAATGAAATCATGCATTCTGTGTGTTTGTCGCTCGTAAACTGCTCACAGTAGTTTAACATCAGTTCTTCTCGTGTTCTGATGTCGTGTTGTGGAGTTCGTCATTTTATCCCGAGTCTGCCAGGACGTCGTGTGACACTTCATCTCCCGTGTTTTTGCCTTGTGCAGGTCACCACACTGTTTACATCGGCGTGCGTGTACCCAAGAGCTCTCGGCGTCGGCGGCGTCACCGCCGGAGAACCAGCCACAAGGACAGAAAGGAGAGGGTGACGGAGAGCGCCTTCGACAAGTCGGACACTGAAGCCAACGACGAGGCCAGCAACAGCATCCTGAAACCACTCAGTAAGTTCTGATGGACTTCACGTCAAGGCTCATTAGGTTTCATGTCCATCTCTGCTGAAGGCAGCTTGCTTTTCCAGAAAAAGCCCCCATAACTTCCTGTGACCCCCCCAGCAAAGTTGCTGAGTCCACTCAATGCCCATAAAGCTCTCTGCATGTCCTGCTGAGTGTTTCTGACAGAGCAGAGAGTTTTTACTGACGTGAGGGGCAGCTGGACTGCTGCTGATGTGCAGCATCATTCCACGGCTTCCTGCTGTCTTCTCACAGAGCCGATCCGGTAGTTCCATCCATCCATCCATCCATCCATCCATCCATCCATCCATCATCTTTACCCACTTCTTCCTTTTTGGGTCACGGGGGTCACTGTGTGAGAGGCGGGGACACCCTGGACAGGTCTCCAGTCCATCACAGGGACACAGAGACAAAAGAGACAAACATTCACTCTCTCTCTCTCTCTCACCTAGGGACAATTCAGAGTTACCAATCAGCCTAACATGCATGTTTTTAGTCTGTGGGAGGAAACCAGAGTATTCGGAGAAAACCCACACATGCACGGAGAGAACATGCAAACTCCACCCAGAAAGGTCCAGACAGGGATTTTAACCAGCGACCTGCTCGCTTAGAGGCAGCAGCTCTGCCAAATGAGCCACCGTCCCGCCCTCCTTAACTTCTTTGTTTTTGTTGGTTTGAGATCTGACTCCGTGTTTTCTGACTCCGTGTTTTTTCAAATGTAAGTTTCACTTACATTGTTTGATAAATATATTTATTCTAATCATTATCTGAAGTGGCCTGATTATGGAAATTACATCGTAAATCATTTTCTTTTAAACTCTACATGAACTTGTAAACATTTAATTTTTGTACATTTTTTACAAGTTTAAATTGTTCTTATTTTTAATTGTGATGGTTTTTAAGGGAGGTTTTTGTTGGGGGGGAAAAACATTTGAAGCAAAAATGAGTAAGAGCTGTTAATTTATGGTGTTGTTTGTTTGTTTTTTACAATCAAAAAGATTTAATGTACTGAAGAACTAAGTGCAGACAAATTACATCAAATTAACTTTAGTAATTAAAGGACAAACATGCAGAAATGACACTTTTTAGGTTAAACATTTATGTTGACATTGATCGCTGCATTTAAAATTCCTAATTCTTCTCGTCTGACTTCACCTTTACTGAAACACGTGAATGTCAACGTGTCGGCGGCCATGTTTAATCCCTGAAACCTCCTGAGTTTAAATGGTAAACTCAAACAGCAACAACCGTCTCAGCTCGTCGGTGGGAAATCCGAGCCTGAAAACATTTTGCTAACATCAACCCTCCGACTGCGGGTGTTTGTGGATCAGAAAATATCTGTCGTAAAACTCATTCCTGATGATGAAACAAGCATTAAAACATTAAAAAAAAGTGAAACGTGCTTTGTAGAAACTTTTGTTGGATGTAAACAAACTTCTGTTTTCCATTTCACACGTGTCATTAAATGCACCATCACACTCTATAAAAAGTTTTAATTCAAACATGAAACAATCACCTTTGACTATTTTTAAAAATTAGCTGCTATATATTAGTTGTCCTAAAACTTTTCCTCCTCAATTTAGTTATTTATATAGTTATTTATATAGTTGTTTATTTATTTATAATTTATTTATTTGTTGTTTATAATTTTTTTATATGTTTGTGCATTCATTCATTTATATATATATATATATTTATATATATTGTTTATTATTTATTTTTATTGTTTATTTAATATTTATTTAATTTATTTATTCATTTATTTATATATATTATGTATTTGTTTATTTATTTTGGTGTAGACTTTCCATCATTCTCTTGGTCTTTACTCCCTTCCTTTTAATTTAATTCTGTTAGTTCTTCATTTAAAGAGCAGTTTTTGGCAGACAGCTGGTCTGACGTCAGCTCATTACTGGAACATCCCAGCAGACAATAACGTTAAGAAACGCCCCCTTAGGTCCCGGTGCATCATTTAAAATCTGTGTCAAGTGAATAACATCTGACCTTGATTTTCAAAATATCCATTGTGGATCTTCAATGAATGCCTTTTGTCCAATTTTTTTTACACATTTCCAATCATCATAATTGAACAGTTTTCAAAAATGCGTCTTTCAACTTTTCCTGATCCTTTTGTTTGTTGTTAAACTATTACACAAAAGCATCAGCACCTTTGTTTTTATGCTTTAAAACAACTAAAGATGTATGTTTTGGACATAAAATGTAGTTTTGGTCCTTTACCTGTTGACTAAAACGTTGCGCTCACTTGAATCTGGTTTTCTGAACAAAGCTTGAAGCACTTGAACTCAACTTTGACAGACTTAAACACCACATTACGATTAGATGAACCTGCTGTTCTATAACCATATACTGTATGTATATGCAATATAAAACATACTTTGTATATACGACATATAACCAAACGAATGGTGAGTTTGTCATATTTTAAGAGTCTGCGGCTGTTTGTGAGGCAGGCAGAAAGTTTAGTTTAGTTACTCTTCCTCTCCCTGGGAAACATGGCCGCCCCCGAGGGAAGAACCTGGTCTGTCTGGACTGAAATCCCCTTTGTTTGGTCAGATGGGCCCTGCAGGGTAACATGTGTGACCCCTCCTCAGCTCCACTTCAGATTTTTCTACCAGCATCAAATCTTCTCTCAAACTGGATTACAGAGATTATTGAGATACTTTGTTTGGACTCAAATGGATTTAATTTCCCAAACGGGAGCGCATGGGCTAGGATTTATTACTTCTTTGTGAGTTTTATATCAGGTTACACTGTAAGAGTAGAATTTTTAGTTTTATGAAAAGTTATGATTATTAAGTGTAAAGGTGGCTGTTTCTGAAAAATAGAAATTTTACCTTTTAAACAACAAATATTAATAAAACTTTAGCTCTTAATGATAAAGCTAACTACATTTAACCTGTTAAATGTATGAATGTTGGATATTTGTAAATCCTTTGATTAAAAATAAAAAACATTTTTCTTTTTCATTGAGGATGTAAAACGGTTCTCCAGACTTCCTGGTTTTGGATCAGCAGTTCTCCGGACTTCCTTTTAAAGTGGTTCCCGAAGCTCTTCCTGAGTTCTCCTCTTGGGTTCGGTTCTTGTTCCTGAACCTTTTCAGAGAAACGTTTTGAGCTTTGACCTCATTCAGACAGAAAAAGGTTCCTAAACTGATGGGTCGAGCCAGAACCTAGTAGACCCAGAACTGACAGCTGGACTAAGTTTAAATTTGATCTTTAGTCTTTTTGAGACTCTGTCTGGTTCTGTTGGCTCCACAAAGAACACCAAAGATCTTCAGTCTGACCAGAAACAGGGTTTCACGTCCAACAAGGTGATTCTCAAAGAGTTGAAAACTGGATGATGATGCAGCCCTCAGGTCCTGGTTCAGGTCTTTGATGGATTTTGACTTTCAGATGTGGTTCATCTGCAACAAGTTTTAGACCTCACCTGACTTCTTTCATCTACTGATTAGATTAGCCTTTTTAGATCACACACTGCTCTTATGGTTAGATACAGAATTTATTTTGCCTCAGCTTCAAAGATGAAGTGAGAAGCTCCTTCATCCAAGGGAACCCCGAGTACAGATGCTTTACATCCAAGGATGTAGACGGAGATCCATTCATTCATTCATTCAGCCTTTATTTAAACAGATAAGTCACATTGAGTCTCGAAGACTCATTTACAAGTGAGATCTGTTGGACAGACAATAAAA
>JARVGV010001459.1:17437054-17449781 GCA_031762435.1 Hypsolebias longignatus | reverse complement strand
TTTTGTATTCTTGTATCTAATGAAACTGTTTTGTATTGTTCCTTTTTAAAATGAATAAATAAACATCAAATCAAATATTATTAAAAAGTGTTTACTGTACTTTCCTAAATTTAACGTGAAATGTTGTATTTTTGGATAAATGCAATATTTGTATGATTTGGAAATTGTTGCATTTGATTCATATTTCCAATTAACATAGCCCCACAAAAGATTTAGGTGTGATTACTGCCAGCAGCTTCAGAAGAAGACACATGGATGCAGCAGTGTTGTTTATAAAATGAGTGCCTTATGAAGAGAACTGCTCTGAACTTGTGTGCTGACTGAAAAGACGCCTTACATCTCCTAACGGGCAAGACTTTGATTTACCAACTGGCTTTACTGGTATTAGTGCTAAGACAGTTCACTATTTAGCTTTCAGTAGTTGAGTTGAAAGTGCATGCCCCTTTTTAAAGAGTTTTCAGACAATTTATGAGATGCATTGCATAACAAAAGCCATATAGTATGTCAGTTTGCAAATTGAACTGGAGCCACTGTGTTGTAAAGCTTAACATGAGGCTGCCAGTGTTCTGTTTATCTAATGCATTAGTGTAATATTCAATGCATTTACTCCTGTGGCACAAATCATCCTCTATAGCTGAGCAGCAGCAATATAGTGATGTAACAGAATGGTTCCTCTCTGAGTCACTCCCCCCACCCTCCACCACTCCAAAATCCCCCTAGTTTCAAGCTTCCACATCCTCATGTCCTCAGTTTGCAGCTTTATTGACTGGTAGCTTTACAAGGCCCTGAGAGCTGAGGTTTTCTCATATGGCTCGTCTCACCAGACCTCTTGCACACATCAGAAAGGCAATACAGGCTTGACCAGCAGTTGACCATCTGGAAGGTGGTGGAGGACAAATCTAGTTGTACTCTGTCATCTAATGCTTTCAGTCAGTTCAGGTCGAGTGACTTGAATCTTACAGGTTCTGTCCCGGGCTCTGTTACTGAATCTAAAATGAAGACAAAAGGCAAAGTGGCTTTTATAAAAATTGCGTGTATGTCATTTACTGTAAATATAACATTACACTTGGCTGGTTTTGTCTTAAACATTTATTTGTACGCCTCTTTACACTTTTGTTGTGTTCAAAAACAGTACTGCAGGCAAGCAACTGTTCTTGTTTTTTAGCTGTGTGGTTGAATTTGCAGCTCTGTTGCAGTCATTAAAAGCATTGATGATCTTTCTAATTAGAGCACTTAATGATAATACAGCAATGCAAAAAATAAAAAATAAAACAAATAAAGAACAACAGTGGCTAATGGCCTTTTATATTGCTGGGGACTCATTTGAAGGACGTCATTGGATGTATATGAGGATCGTTTCAGTAGTATAGTCAAATTGTTCTGAAGAAAAGCAGGTAAAATTATTAATTTTCAGATTATTACCACTGTTGGATTATAATTGTATGTTTTTCTTTTTTTAATTACCGGTAATAAAATGTTACTGGCATATATGCCTAATCAGCAACATGGGACACGTGTACAATCTTTCCATAAAACAGAGCCATTTTTTGTGTCAGTTATCACCATTTAAATAGTAGAAAACAATGTGGACGTATGACTTTTCAAAATTAGTTTTAGTTGATTTTAAGTGAATAAATATGATTATGGCATTCATGCAACCATGATCATATCAAATTATTGTGATTGCATGATTAATTGTTAATTAGGACAGGCCTAGATACAAGTAGAACATTCGTGGGCAAACATTTTATTAATTAATAAATGACATGCTGATGCACTGCTGTGCCAGCGGGATACCAGCTGTCTGTGTATCAGTGGTGTAGGCAACAGTATCATTATCATCAAGGTCCTCTAGATCTTCTCTGGACAATTAGCTCAATGTGTATTGTGCTGACAAACCTCTCAAAAGGAGCACTTGTGGTTTTAAAATAGCCTCACTTACTTACACTCGGTCTCAATCATAAATGGGCTCGGCTTCCTGTTATCTGTCGTCTCCTCACCAGCTGCTTGTGCCACCCTCTAAATGGTCCAATGGGTAAACATGGCAACTGTAATCACTTTTTGCTGGTGTGTACATAATTTGCTGTTGATCTTTTTTACTGGTGGTGCTCATCCGTCCCTCACTGCTTTCAGATTTAATTAGCAGATTGTTTGTATTTCAAATTAAAACAGTTAAACTACAGCACAAAAAATGCATTATTGTTACCAACAGGGCTGCATGATATTAGCAAAACATGCAATTGGGATATTATTATTTAATATATGATTAATTATATTGGTTGTGATAAACCCACATTATCATCCCTCCTTTTCTTCTGCCGTCGTGATGCTAACAGCACACTCTGTCGTTTAGCATTTCAGCTACTATGAGATACATTGCGTGTGAACAACAAGGAGAGTGAGGGGTCAATCTGACAGACCAGTTATGCTACTGGCATGCACTTTATTTAGATGCATTATAATATTTTTTGATGTTATTATTATATAAGCTTTTGATATATTGTGTAATCTTGGTTTCTTACCAGTAACACTTGTTTGAGTAGTAATCTTTTAAATACATTCCAGAGAGAGTAGACTTTATTACACAGCTGCCTGATTTTTGGAAAACTTCGTACACAACCCCTTATCCTGATGTTAACCAGTGATCACCATTGTGCTTTGGGGAAAAAAAACACCCCAGCATGTTTACCTCAAACTGATCAGCTGTGAAAAATGTGCTTCATTTGGCTGAAACAGCTTGTGAAATGAGATGCTCATTATTATTCCACACCTTCCTTCAGAATATCAAGTTACAAACAGCCTAACGTTTGTTTATGTCACAGCACAGCCTAAAATAATTATGTTAAAGGCATGGCACTTTTATTACAATTTAAATGCAAGTCAAAGCACCATCATTGTAACTTGAATTCAGCATTAGTCCATCTTGCTCCTGCACATATGAAAAGGAAGCTTCAGGTCCTAATGGGTTAAGGGCACCAAAGACACCCTAGAAAGTTAATTAACTTTTACAAACACATTAAGGAATGATTTAAGGTTAGAGCTTTTTGAGCAGTATTTTCCTGGTATGTTTTAGCTCTGTTGCAAATGTTTCTATGTCTGTACTGATGGAAAATGCAGTTTTGAAAAGCCTTTGTGATTTCCCCGGTGCAAAGAAGGTAAGCTTGAGTAAACATATGCAACTGCATGTTTTATTTTCAGAATTTATGGCTTATCTGATTATTCTCCCCAAAGATACTTGTATCTTTGATTTTGCCTTCATTTGAAAGTGTTTGGTCATGTATGGAGGTTCTAAAAATTCTGGCAGCTACATACAGTGTGTGAGAAATGCACCATGAGAGGATGTAACTAAAGTGTAGAAAATCCAGATATTAATCTCATCAAATTAGATAACACAGGAAAAGAGTAGGAGAAATGTTAACAAGTAGATTTTATTTGTGTGCGTGGTGTTTCTTGAGTCGTGAAATTACACCACCAGTAATAATAAGTAAAAATGATGAATTGAACTCCTCTTATTTCACTCTATCTACGATTCAGTAAGTGGAGAAAAATGTTAATTTTACGAACTCGTTAGTTAATAAATTCATGCTTCTTCTCGATGCAACCTCTACCTTTGGTCATTACTGACGTGGCAGCTGTTTATTTGAGCTGTAGCTCTTAAACTTTGCTCACTGCGCTTTTCAGAATTTGTGCTTTGGGCTCATCGTACCTCAAGGTTCAAGGTTCTTTATTGTCATTCGCATCACATGTGGTACATAAGGTGGAACAAAATTTTGTACACAAGGTCCCAGTTACAACCCAAAATAGCAAAAATATAAAGTATAAAAAGAAACAGTTTATAAGGGTCTAAGATATATGCTAAACAATATGCTAAACAATATGCAAAAGGATCTAACATACACTAAACCCTAATAATGTAAAATAGTACGGTATAATAAACAGCAGCCTGAACATGAGTCTGTGGTGAGCAGATGGGTATGAATACAGCCACATAAAGGCAATAAATCAGCAGCATGGATAATCAGCAGCATGGATAATCAGCAGCATGGATAATCAGCAACATGGATAATCAGCAACATGGATAAGTCACATATCACCAATTAAAGTGGCATTACATTGATTATCCTGGTTAGATATTCATGAGTAACAGCCACAGGGTAGAAGCTCTTCTACACTTAATGCTCCTCAACCTCCTGCTTGAGGGAAGCGGGGCAAAGAATGTGTATGCTGGGTGAGTGGGGTCCTTCGTGATGCTGGTGGCCCTCTTCCTGCATCTGGAGGTGTAGATGTCTGTAATGGTGGGGGCTGGGGAGGCTGACTCCAGCAGTCTTCTGTGCAGCCTTCACCAAAGCTCTTCTTTCTGCAGCTGTGCAGCCTCCATGCCACACATTGATGCTGGAGCACAGGATGCTCCCCATTGCACTCCTGTAGAAGGAGGTGAGGACTGAGATTCCCAGTCCGGCTCGCCTCAGCCTCCTGAGGAAGTAGAGTCTCTCATGTGCTTTTTAGCATGTCAGCTTATTAATCTTAGTGCATTGTACAGCTCTTAAGTTATGAAAAAAAAAAGTTATTTCATTACTGTGCTAAACAAGATAATTCACAATATCAATTTGGCCTTTAGAAAACAAAGATTTACATTTTTACCCTTTAAGAACAGACATGATCATCAGATTCTTAAACTTTCTAAATTATTGTTTGGCACAGCCCTATTTTTTAAAAAGCATAATTAATTATTCTCCTTCATGATTCTAATATTCATAGTTAAACTTTCCTATTTTATAAATTAGACCTTGTCTGCATCCATAATAATTGACCTCTAGTAGAATCCTTTTTTCAACTATTGATCTTTTGTAAAATGCAAAACGAGCACGTGTATAATGGCATTTCTCAAGATAACCTTGCTCTGTGCTACAAGGTGAAATGTGTGGGGTAAGTGATTCTATACTAAAGGAGCTTCTGGAAATGTATCCTATTTAGTTTTTCTCCCTGTTCCATGTGCCATGTGCTCGTCTTTATCTTAAAGTGAAGCATTTTTAAATAAAGATGAGTCATTTCCCAAGTAGTTTGTCATATCGGACCATTATGAGGCAGATTTGGCAAATCAGTCACAGTTTCTTTCTAAATTCTCTGGTGTTTTTGCAGGCAGCGTTGTTTTTTTACGTTCTTGGAAAGGAACGAAAAGAGAGATAACATTTAGTTGGTTGCAGCTTGATGAGCAATACGTCACTAAATTTGACACATTTCTCCTCCATATTTTATCAATTGCTCAACAAAGTTACAAAAAAAAAAAAAAAAAAAAAGAACGACCAGATATACAATTAATTTAGTAACAGTTTTTTTTTTCTTTATTGCGATCATGTCTGCGTTTTCAGCTTAAAAGTGCATGTGCAGCAGCAAATACATTTGTGTATATTTAATTTTTTAATTTCATGATGAGGAACACATATGAAAGATCAGTGCTAAGGCTTGTGTGTCCACCGGCTACATCGATTTCCAGTTGTGCTATGGCTTTGTCATATCTCTTTAGGGATTTTCATAAGTTTCAGAAATGGAGCACCCTCGAGCAGTCTGTTCTGCAGCAACCATATTCCCAGCGATGTTGGCAGTTGCTTTGGGGGTTTTCTTTCGCTTTTACATGCTTCTAAGAGACACATTTCCAGCTCATATATAATCAATATGGCAAGGAATCCTTCATGACTGTGTTTTTCTTGTTTTTAATTAATGCAGCTGCCTGCGTCAGAAGTGAAACCACAGATTTTTCCTCTCAATCTTTACATACTTGTGTAGAAAAATTATTAACAAATGAAAAAACATTATTAAATATTAATATAGTTTCAGTTGTCGATGAGTATTTAAACAGTCACTGCTGAAATTCATGCTGCAGAAGGTATACAGTCTGGCGTGGACTGTTCCTGTGTTATAAATACATTACAATATGGCAAAGAGAGCCTTGAGTAAAATAGAACGTCATCTGCCTGCTAAATATTAACTCACTTTCTGACACTGGGGGTTCGATTGCCTTGCCTGGAAATATAGAAATTATTAGTGTTAAAAGTGAAATATTTTGGTTCATGTTAGATGAACATTCTTAGAACATTGTTTATCTTGCAAGATAATCACAGTAATTTGACACTAATAGTGATTAAATGGTTTATTTGTTTAACCTATGTTAATCGAGGCAATCAGTCATTGCTTTATTACTTGATGCATATGGTTGAGTTCACTTAGTCTTTCAGGCAAGACACTGAAAGCTGGTCACAGTAGCATTTTAATCATTCAGGATGACTCACAGCCACTTCACTCCAGATCAAGACAGATTTCATCTGTCTTGGCGACATTAAACCCAAAACACACACACACTCTAACTGGATTTGACCAGGTGGGTTTGAAACGAGGGGAAGAAAACTGCCATTGGGGAAACGAGTGTACTTATTTCCTGTGCTTCGTGACAATAGTGATTAATATCTAGACAACAAGACACTTCCACTGAAGGACATCTACTGCACTAGAGGACTTGGCCATATCAATAAATGTCCTTTGTCCTTCAGTTGCGATGTCCGCTTCCCCCTTAACAATCTTGCTGTGATGTGATACTGTGTCAGCTTTACTTACAGCTGAACTGTCAGTCAATGCCGCCCTGTGGAGAGTGGAGACAATGGAACCTTCAGGCTCCTCTTTCCTTTATTGTGTTATTGTGGGTCAACAGACCCTGTGTGCTTTCTTTGTGCTTCTGTTTTTTGTGTGGCTGCATTTTAAATTGTCTTTCTTGAAGCGAGGAAAGCAACATCGAAAAACAGGCAATCTCGCCTGCAAACCTCATTTGGGCTGTCGTGAATTATGACTACAATCACTAAAGATATAGAATTAGGCTGCACATGTGTTATCATGCGCTGGATGCTGTGCTGAATTAAAAACAAGATTGTTTAAAGGGAATCAAAGTGTGTTTGAAATTTTTTTATTTGATTTTTGCACAAATTTAACAAGTGTAGAACAATAAATTAACTTTTGCTTTAGTAAATAGAAGTAATACCATTTTATTATCCAACAAAGATAAGTCAGGTCCTCTGGACGGTTTCTTTTTGTTGAAAAGTTTCGTCTTTCATCCAAAAGATTTCATCAGTCCAAGAAGCCACAATAAACTCAGTCTTAAAAGCACCTTCACATAGTGGGTCAACTACCGTAGTTTGATGGTGCTAAAATGATTTCTAGAGTCCGCTTAATCCTCTGTCGACTCTTCTGCGGCAGCCGTGGCCAAAGTACCGTATCAGAACTTCAAAGTTCAAAGAATACCATTTGTGGTTTTCATGTGGGTTAGTTAGAATTCAATACTGGGTCACTGCAATCTAAATGTATAAAGTAATACTTAATCTTGGAACAGTTCAAATGTGTTGTCAAGAGGATGAATATTTTACTTAAAATGAACATTACAACTTTAACCTATAGAAAAAAAGAGCATGAACTTTGATTAGCTATTTGATGATAGATTACTATCGTTAGTTTTACAAACATTCATGTAATAGTGTGTACAGTATAAATCAGTGGTTACCAAACTTTTCAACTTTTGACCCACAAACTAACAATGGCAAAAACTTGACACTAAATATTGCTAATTTAACATTAACACTTTACTAACTTGGGCAGCACAGTGGTGCAGCTGGTAGAGCTGTTGCCTCTCAGTGAGCAGGTTGCCCTGGTGCAAATCCTGGCCCGGGGCCCTTTTTGAGTGGAGTTTGCACGTTTTCTTCATGCATGCATGAGTTTTCTCCAGACAATGTACTCCGGTGTCCTCCCACAGACCAAAAATATGCATGTTAGGCTGATTGGTTTCTCTAAATTGTCCCTAAGTGTGAGTGAGAGAGTGAATGGTTGTTTGTCTCGTTTGTCTATGTGTCCCTGTGATGGACTGGAGACCTGTCCAGAGTATCTCCTGCCTCTCACACAGTGTTTGCTGGATATGGGCACTAGTGACCCCTGTGACCTGAAAAGGAGGGTAAATATAATGGATGGATGGACTTTACTAACTTATTTTAAATTATAAAAAGACATGTTGATAAAACAAATTAATTAATTTAGTTTTTGTTACAAGACCACCTTATAGATTTGCAAGATTATGGTGATATTATGTTACCCCTGCTGTCAGAAAAAGGAAAAATATTGATTCTTGTCATAATTAAGATTTGCATAAAAATGAAATAAAAAAGACACCATCTAGCAACCTATGTAATTATAAGGCAACATATGATTTTCTAATCTGCCTTTGAATCACAAATTTCTAACTAGAAATTATTCAGAATAATTTTTCTTTTTTTTTTTTTTTTTTTAATTTGTTTAACGTTTATTGTTAACCCTTTTTCTTTGCTGGCTGCAATAGGGCCAGGAAATCCCTTCATATAAAGTTTATCACCATTGCGAAGCTTATATATTCCTCTTTTTAAGCATGGGCCTGGAATTTCCAAATACTTAACAAGTTTATAACCAGACCCTCTCATAAACAAAAGTAGCTTGTTGACAAACCAGGTTAAAAGTCACCAAATTTTAACAAATCACATATCAGTTTGAAGATTTGAGATGGAAAATTTGAAAACAATACCTTTTAATATTGATAATTACTCAGCATGTGTCACATATTCTATGAGTTGTCATTTTTACTTTCTATTTGACTGGTGGAAATCATCTGAGGACCCTTACTTGATGTTTCATGACCCACAGTGTCTTGACTTCAACCATGGGAGCCATTAACCAAAGTGTATCTGTGGTCAGTGTTGTTGTAAGACCATGCTAATATAATTTTTTAAATTAATATAGAGGTAGTGTCATAAATAAGACACAGTTAAAAAAAACATTTAGAAGTGGACAACAATTTGAAAACATACAATGTTTGTTAGTTTCACCCTCGTGTTTGTACCGTGTTTTATGACAAGCCTAGATGTATTGTGAGCATTACAGGAAGCTTTTTGTTAAATTTATAATTTTTGTTTTGAAGCCTGTGGCTCACGCAGAGCAGATTTAATCTTAGCTATGGTATGTATTATTTTATGTCAAAGTGTAAATTCAGCCTAATATAGTTTTGTCCTCTCTAGTGTTTAACTCATTTAATTAAATTCTTGTAAAAAGTTTTGTTAACCCTCTTTCTTTACGCTAACACCCTGAGATCTCAGTCATGTGGCTTTGGGTTTAGAGTGAGATTGATGTTGTGTTTGTTTCTCCCACACTTTAGTTAGCTCTCTGTGCGAAAGCACTGAAACGTCAATGGAAAGAAAGAGATAATTGGTATTTAACTATGTTACTTGAAAGCCTGTAAAGCTTTTCAGGTAGTGGATGGCCTCTTCCAGGTGCTCGATAGCGGATAATTAAAATCTTACTTTTAGATGCGTTAATCTTTGGCAAAATGAATTTTAGTGAAAAGCATTTGTGATGTCATGAAAGCGAGTATTGAAATCTGGTGTGGTTAATTTCAGAGGATTCCAAGTGTGTAGATTTGCTGAGTTCAATGCTTTTTGGAAGCAGAACAGGAGTTCACTGACCACCCTATCGATCCTGTTGACATGCTCCCCTTTAGGGAATGCAAATGTTTCTGTTCTTCAACGCAAACATTGAAACCTTCCGAGTAGTAGGACCCTAATTAACTTAGAATTTGAATACTGTGGCCTTTGGATTTGACATTTTCATATTTCAGAAACATATTGTTTCACACTTCCTCAACAAAGAAAACCCTTGTATTTATCAGACGGTAAAATTTTACAACTGAAGAGTCAACAGATGGATTTATTGAACAGTTCAAATGAATTGCCTTTAACTTGATCCCTGGATAATTGTCGCCATGTTGGCAAACACATTCCTGCATGTGTTCTTATCTGTCAAACACTGGTATGAACTGAAGGTAAGACATGATGTACATTAGTGTCACTCAGTCTAAATCTGTGGCATGTACTTATTCTAACAGAGGAAATCTACCCAAGGTACCAACTACCAGTAATCACTCAGGAAATCTGTCCCCACAGCTAACAGTCTGGGTCAAGCCGATGGGAGCTCGCAACAGCTTTACTTCATCTACATAAAAAAAGATAATCAAATTTGCTGCTTTGAGTTTTTTTATTAAATGTTATTTGATGGCACAAAGTAGTTACTTTGATTCATATATCAGCTAAACAAATTGAGGTCCATGAACTTTCAGAATTTTTTCATTTGTCTGTTTTATTCTTTTGTTGATGGCTTAGTTAAAAATGTGAAATTAATCGAGAAAGTAACTTCAATTGAAGCTTTATTTTGGTTCACAAAGGGATCATTCAGGTTACTTTTGAAGTGGATTTCTGTTTTTAATGTTATGAATAGTTAATCTTACATGGTGCAAATATAATCATGTCTTCTTTTTGAACAATCTCAGTTCTTAGAAATTGATTAATTTTGACCTGATGAGCTAATGGTTTGTCTGAGTAGGACCTACGTAGATGAATATGGATTGCTGCTGTCCTAAAATGGCTCCATCCTCAAAAACTTCAAAGAGATCCTTGCAAACACCTTTTTTTTATATCTGCATCATGTACGACAATAAGGATTTATAATGTTTCTATGAAGCCATGCTTCAAAAGATCTATACTATTTCTTTAATGTGTTTTTCAGTTTGTTCAAAATGTCATTAGGACAGTTCGTGCTGAGGCAGAATGATCTTTTTCTTCTGAATTCAGATCACATGAATTTTCTGAGGCCAACTTTGTCGGGTCAGAAGACTGGCAGCTTTAGGCAAGTTGTTCGATGGCTTCAACCCTCAGTTGTGGTGTGGTATTTGATTAGAATCATTGCCGTGAGTCACGGCCAAGTCCCTCCACTGAATGCTGCTTTTCTGACTTTGTTTGCTTCTGCTTCTCTGGACTCAGTCACATGTTTAAGGGCCTAAGATTAGTTTTTCTACAAATTTGACTACATGTAGATGATGGGATTATTTCCAAAGTGGCCTCAGTATGTTTGATGTGGAATGTGCACTGTATGGCTGTCTTTTGGTTTGAGCACTGAAAGCTACCGAGCTGTTTTGTACGAAAACAAGGCCAGAAAAGGAGCGAATGTCAAGGAGTTGTGGTCCGAGCAGATGTCCTCATTTGTCATGAGTGATATGTTGCGATGGATGACTTGTAGTGTAATGGTCTTGTAATCCCTTTTGACTAATTAATAGTACCCTCATTTTAGCGTGCCATGCAAACACCCCCCCCCCCCATTATTATTCCTCCCAAAATTAAACAGAACTAACAATTTGGTAATTTTTCGGACCATCAATTATAAACTAAATAGGTGTAGATTAGTGAAACTGGATTTATTGCACTACAAATATTGAGGGACTTTTTCCACTATATTTTTAGTTACAGTATAAGATTGCTTACATTTTACTTATTTAAAAAAAAACACGACAACAGATTTCATGATGCAGTAGAGGTAAAGTCTTGTCTCCCTTTCAGAGACCTTGAAAAGGTGATTCACGCTTTTATTACCTCTCGTTTGGACTACAGGTAGTCCTTGGTATACGACTGAGTTCCGTTACAAAGGATACCGATTTGAACGTAAACCGATGCCACTTAGACTGTACACGTACAGTTACCAAGCACTCCACCCATCTTAACACAGTACCCTACATAATGTTCAAAAAACACATGTACTGTACAGTACTGTACATTTTGATGAATAAAATACATTTTATTGATAAATAAAAAGTATTAATTTCTTACTTTGAGATGGTCATGCCTGTTTGCGTTGCACGTCCCAGCTCTGCAGCTTCCTGCAGCTTCACTCGGTCCAACTGTACTATTCCCCCACCATAACAAACAGAGCTGCAAAAGCTGCAGCAAACAACGCTGTTCACTCGACAACAACTTCCCCCAACTTGTCTCTGCCGCCCGTGGCATTAGTCCATGAGGCAGCTCGTGTCTCCTCAGCTCCAGCTGATGTCTCCACGCGCACACGGCTGCCATTTCTGAAGCCGCCCGTACCCATAACACTGACGGACCGGAACAGGAAGTTCACCTATCGGCATTAAATGCACACACACAAAAAAATGAAACTAATAATATGTTATTTATAAAGCCATTTAAATCAACCACAGCTGCAACAATGTGCTGTACACATGAAAAAAGTCCGTAAAATAAAAAAAAAATAAAAAAAGTTTTTTTTTTAAAATATATTATATTAATAATTACTGTACAAATATGAACGTAAATGTGAAAAAACGGGAACCGAGGCGGTCGGGAACCGAGGACTGCCTGTACTTGTCAATGGGGTATAATGGATGGATTGACAGTTAAGATGAAACATTGTAAATTTGAGCAAATTTTTTTATTTATTTTGGTAGTACTATACTTTGATTTTGTCACTAATTATTTAGAAGAACATGTTAATACAGTAATTTGGATCTCAGTGAGGCACAAACAGTCAGGTTGAAAGAAAAAAAATGTTCAGAGATCCCTATGCTATTTCATTGCAAGAAACAACAAAGCTGATTACAAATTTGTAACATATGTAAGGTTCTGTATCTTTACCAAGATACAATGGATGGTTGTCATATAAACAAACTTTGTTCAAGTTCTTTAGGCCCAAGCAGCAACGACCTATTGTAACCGCTCTGTTTATTTCTACTTGCTTTTTTAACGTGTGTGTGTGTTTGTGTATATATTCTTACCTAACTACCTTACCTACTACTACTACTACTACTACTACTACTACTACTACTACTACTACTACTACTAAT